>KZ308284.1:450921-751760 GCA_000376725.2 Ladona fulva | reverse complement strand
AATTTGAGATTGAGATAATTTCCATTGTTGGGTTGAAGGATTAGATTATAATGTATTTAGCAATTAAAAATAGGATAATATACCATACATAATTCAATAAAAATCAAACTTCAAAAACAAAATTTTAAAGAAAAACTGTCAGGTCAACAGTCATATAAATTATATATATACAGTCAATTTAATAAAGGGCATTGTACAAAGAGTATAATTTACATAAAAAGTATACTTTTCAGCAACATTATAGCAATTACAAATAACACAACTAATAGAGATTACTTGAGAAACCTGTCTCATAACTGCTAACTAATACAAACATTTTTTTATAAGATCTAAATCTCTAACAATATCTACTTTCCATGAAAATAGTCTTACATGATGGACTAAACTGGTTTCATTAATATCCTCTTCTGTCCTCTCGGTCTCCTTATTTTCCTCTGGTATCACTTCAGCAACCTTATCCTGCTGCATCTCCTCATCAACAGAAACACTATCAGTTTTAGTCTCACTATTATCTTCCGTGGCCTCAACCTTGGATAAATTTTCATTGCTCTTCCATTCCCTTATTTCCACTTTAATATTTTCTTCATTTGTTTTGTTCTTCGGAACATCAAGAGCAAGTGCGACTGCATGCTCAACTTGTGTGTGAAGAAAGTTATTCCATGTATATTGGCGAAATAAATCCTGAAATAGGAAATGAGTTTCTGATAACTTTACTGCATAAACTGCCATATGATAGAAACCTATAAAAGAATGACTTATTTAATGAAAGGTTATAAACCCATAATTAACTATTCTACTAAACTACTTTGAAAAATTCAATAGTATTTTTAAAGCTCTAGCAATATTAACCATCATTATATTTTGTAAACAAATGGTTTCTGTAGAATTGGCTCTTGCAAGATTCCACTCCTAGATCAAACCAAGAATGAGAAACAGCAGCCTTTTTGTCACTTCATGAAACACATGAGCATTCTGTTTCCCAATCACATGTACCCTTTCAAGCGAAAAATATACTATTTGGGTTGCAAGGTAATCAAAACATTTTCATTTAAATAGTCTTGACTTTAACCCTTCGGATACAAAGGGAGGTAACTGAGTCATTCTATTCAATATATTTCATTTTTTTCCGTATTTCAATTAATTATTTTCAACAAGGACAAAAGACTAAGACTGCAAACTAAAGGATAAGCATAAGTAAACAAGAAACTTCAGGAAATACAATTGATAGATTTATATAGATAATGTAAAAACAATAAACTATCAATGCAATCAATAAGTATTTAATTTGCTCTTGAATAAATACAATGTAATAATCATCAGTTTTTCTCCATGTGGTAACCAAATACTGTTTTTGAAAATTAAATGTTATAATTTTGTTAACTTCTTTGTGTTTACAATTCAAGTCAAGTGGGCGGCAATTGGTTAATGAATAAATATACTGCAAAGGCAAATGCAGATTGATTGTTCTGATATTCACATTGATTTACTGTGAGTTAGAAGGCATAGAATCTTTCTGAATTTCCTAGAAAAGCCTCCATTCTCTTCAAACAAAGATAGTTGACATCAACTTGGATATCCTCTACTCAACTATTCCTTCAGCACTATCCAAGAAAGAAGAGCATTTTTCGGAAAATTCTGTAGACAAGAGCTTTCCAAAAATCCCTAAAATTGGGATTAGAGAACAGTTAATTGTATAGAAAACTAAGAAAAAATTATCTTAACAATATACATACTGTTGAGTATCATCCTCATCAGTGAACCCTTCATCATGGAAGTTCTCAGTGAACATGGGAGCAATTTGTTGATTCTGGAATGCGTTATAGCTCTGAAAATTAAAATCAGATCAATAATTTACTTTCCCCTCAGAAAAATTTCAAGTAAGACAAAAAAGGAGGGTGAATGGATTGACTTGCCTCTTCCAGGTCGTTTTCTTGCCTAATCTGAACTCCACCATACACAGCTTCATCACTCGCAGGGGATGCATGGCTTGGATGCTCCCCACCCTGAACAAAGATACTTCACATTAGCAACGCAAAGATTGAAATAATAAGAGAAATCCTCCCAACTAATGTTAACCAAACTGTTAATATTCAATAAACTTCTTGACAGTTTGTAGCATGAATTAGTTTCCATAGCATAACCAGCTAAACAATGAAATGACAAATGTCATGAAAATGACTGACATTTTTTATCAGACACTAACTAATAAAATTTCAAAATAAATAAGACTTACCAAAAGGATGTTGTTTCTGGCATTAGCCTGAGCTAGTGAAGATGTCACAAAAGCACACCATTTCTCGTAAAGGTCATCATCTATAACAGGAGGTTTGATAAGGTTGAAGAACTGAGGTTTGCTCTTATCAGCTGGTGACGTCGGGGGTGAAGGTGAAGTTGGTGGTGACGGTGATGAGTTAGGAGAATTGGCAGGGAGAGGAGAGCTTGTACCTTCTTTATCACTGGTTATTCCAGCAGCAGCCACTGGTGCTGCAGGAGGCTGATTTGTTTCTTCCTCAGAAGGAGGAACAGTTAATTTTGCAACGTTATTTGCTATTTTAATAAGGTGACCCATGTAACCCATCCTCCTTCCACCAGGCTTGCTCCTATTAATAAAAAAGGTACAAAATGTATTAGCAGTAAAACTCGCAAGAACACAGCATGATATGATTCATTCACATTACTTCCAATCAATTTACTTAAAAAAAATAATAAACATAACATACTGTTCATCTTTATTTAAGTCCCAAGCATCCAGTATCCATTTAATGATATTGCAACTTGTAAATATCTGAAATAAAGTCAATCAATCCATTAAATCAAACTGAATTAGACCATAAATTCAACAGAATGTAGTCACATCAAATTCAAGCAAACATATAAAATCCTCAATAATTAAAAACATTATATGATTTTTCACTGACTGAATTTACATCACCTTTAAATATACTGAGGTAAACCATTTATTACTTCAGCAAAAGGTGATGCAAAAAGAGAGGCTCAGATGATAAGCATTTTACAAGATAATTATAATAAAATTTAAAGACAATAAAATTACAGCATCTTCTATAACGGGTTAGTATAATTTTCAGTTAAATGTTATACAATGCAATAATAGGTGAAATGTTTATAATGTTAAAATTTGAGATTGAGATAATTTCCATTGTTGGGTTGAAGGATTAGATTATAATGTATTTAGCAATTAAAAATAGGATAATATACCATACATAATTCAATAAAAATCAAACTTCAAAAACAAAATTTTAAAGAAAAACTGTCAGGTCAACAGTCATATAAATTATATATATACAGTCAATTTAATAAAGGGCATTGTACAAAGAGTATAATTTACATAAAAAGTATACTTTTCAGCAACATTATAGCAATTACAAATAACACAACTAATAGAGATTACTTGAGAAACCTGTCTCATAACTGCTAACTAATACAAACATTTTTTTATAAGATCTAAATCTCTAACAATATCTACTTTCCATGAAAATAGTCTTACATGATGGACTAAACTGGTTTCATTAATATCCTCTTCTGTCCTCTCGGTCTCCTTATTTTCCTCTGGTATCACTTCAGCAACCTTATCCTGCTGCATCTCCTCATCAACAGAAACACTATCAGTTTTAGTCTCACTATTATCTTCCGTGGCCTCAACCTTGGATAAATTTTCATTGCTCTTCCATTCCCTTATTTCCACTTTAATATTTTCTTCATTTGTTTTGTTCTTCGGAACATCAAGAGCAAGTGCGACTGCATGCTCAACTTGTGTGTGAAGAAAGTTATTCCATGTATATTGGCGAAATAAATCCTGAAATAGGAAATGAGTTTCTGATAACTTTACTGCATAAACTGCCATATGATAGAAACCTATAAAAGAATGACTTATTTAATGAAAGGTTATAAACCCATAATTAACTATTCTACTAAACTACTTTGAAAAATTCAATAGTATTTTTAAAGCTCTAGCAATATTAACCATCATTATATTTTGTAAACAAATGGTTTCTGTAGAATTGGCTCTTGCAAGATTCCACTCCTAGATCAAACCAAGAATGAGAAACAGCAGCCTTTTTGTCACTTCATGAAACACATGAGCATTCTGTTTCCCAATCACATGTACCCTTTCAAGCGAAAAATATACTATTTGGGTTGCAAGGTAATCAAAACATTTTCATTTAAATAGTCTTGACTTTAACCCTTCGGATACAAAGGGAGGTAACTGAGTCATTCTATTCAATATATTTCATTTTTTTCCGTATTTCAATTAATTATTTTCATATGTAAAAGTATTTATTAATTAGAGCACAACATTGTTATTTGTTTTAAAAGCTTCATCTAAAAGTTGTATATTTATATAATTTAAACGATAAATTTGTTGGAGTTAATAAATTACCCCTTGGGGAATAGCTTGTTTCAGGTTTATCTGATCTTTTTAGCTGCTCTACTTGAATGAGGAAACAATATTTTTGTCAGACATATCTTTCCCAAAAAACTTTTTCAATTCATAATTCCATTTTTTCAATAAATTAAAATGTCATAATTTTATTACACTAGTAGACATCAATTATGGAAAAAAAATTGATGTGTAAACCAGTTACCCCCAATGGGAGGAGTAAGGTACAAAAAGTCTTGGATGCTGAGGGAATAAACCAGTAAAATGTAAGAAATAAGAAACATAAGAGTGAAAGAAAAGAAAGTTGTAACATGGCTGTTAATGAATTAGAGGTTTAAAAAACAATCTGTAAGTCACATTTTGGCATGTGGAACTCACGTTAAGAGACAAATGGGAAGCTCCGGATTACTGATTTCAAGTCCCATGGGACTTTCCAGAGATCAGTAACCTGGAGCTTCCCGTTTGTCTCTTAATGTGAGTTCCGCTTGCCAAAATACCGCTTACGGAGTGTTTAAATACCTCTAAAACATAAGAGTGGCCAAATGGCTAAATAATTGGCACAATGGTTTCTTAGGTAATGGAATGAAACAGGTGACCTTCCAATAAAAAGTTGTTCCCCATCCCTGGTCTTGACTAGTTTTCCATGATTTTTAACAGCAATCTTCAGGTTGAAGAAGTCGATAGATTGAGAGACTCACAAGCAGAATGGAATTAAATTCTACACATCCACATAATTAGAATATATCTAAAACAATTTTATGACAAAGCATTCTACTATCAGGATATATCAGAGATCAAAACAATGGATATAAAACTGAAGTTAATTAGAGAACAACTCAACTGAAATAATAGTAGTAAACCTAATAGCATATCACGTTAAAGTGAGCATACATTTCAACCAAAAAAAGCTTCAGCTGATTTTAATATTATTTATATTGTATATATTAATATTAGATCTCAATACAAAATGAAAATCGTCCAATTAGAAAATTCCACAATAACCAAGACATTACAGCATCCCAAGAATGTTTTCTGGGACACTACAAAAGGTGATTAAAAACTGCAACATCTGAACACCCTAAGTATACCATTTATAAGTATTAGCATTCTTAAAAGTGCTTTGACAGCTAAGGTCATTTCACACATAGGCTTCCACTGGGAATCGAACCCGGGACCGCTTTCACCAAAGTCGAACATGTTGCCCACTTGGCTATCCAGGAGCCCAGTATACCATTTCTAACAAATAAAAGCAGCGGTCCATTTCTTAGAAATCTGGTTCAGTTAACACTCTGAATGATAATTTTTTTTTATAAATCATTTGCAGGGGTTGTAATTGATCAAATACAACAATTCCTTACAGTATGAAGAAGAAATCTAGCACCACCCATTTGTGTGAATTTTAATTCTTTAGGAAATGCAACATCTTTTAAAATTACTATAAATGGATTGCAGGGAATTCAATAGGGAAGGAACTAATAAGTTACTGCATTCAATTTTATTGGAGGAAATGTTTTCTTCACTTAACTATATTCACTTGTATTAATATTTATGTAATTACCAAAAATATTTCTCATCCATTCCAAAATTTTACTTATTTTCAATAAATTCAATTCATTTCTAGTTTTCAAAAGCGTATTGCACAGACATTTAAGGAATATGGATGTCTTGCAAGCAAGAGTTTGGGCAAAGTGTTATTAATTCGATTTCAGATGATTTTATTATTAATGTCTACACTCTGATTACTTGTATTGTTTGGAGACATTATGAATTTTTAGTAAAAAGTATTTATGCAATAATTTTAACTCAAGAATTATAACAATACTAAAACCTCTTGATCTTTATCATACAATGTTTTTGATCAATTTTGAAGGATTAGAAGAAATTATTATTTAGCATTCTCTAGAAAATTTTCCCAGTTAAGTACTTACCAAAAGTAACTGAATTGTTTTAAGTTTTATTAGGCACGAATCAATAACAGGTGAATGTGTAGCAATGAGAGCACAAATTAGTTTAGCCACCTCCAGTCTAGTTGCTCCAAGTGGAGCATTGAGCATCTCCTCAAGTGGTTCTACAGTATCTTTCTGCAAAATAAGGAATACAAGATCATTAATGTAAATTGCTAATACAGTTTAATCTGCCAATTACATCACAATATTGATCAGAGATAAAATCTTATGTATGCAAAACATTCAGCAAATATGCTCATAATATTTCATGTTTAGGCTAATTAATTGTACATACATGCTGCAAGCAAACTAAACTCTATGAATTGTTTATTGACTCAAATACACCACATCAAAACATTTTTCCATAACTTTCGAGAATGTTTAAGTAAACTCTTGGTTAGACAGGATCTTAAGAAATAAACCTATCATATCTCTCTCTACAGATAAACAAATTGAACTTGGTTAACCACCATTTGAAAATTAATTAACAGAAAAGGTTATTCTTGTGACTCAGAGTTTTGGATTAAGTTAGAGTTAAGCATTGAAACTTCGGAATATTTACACCTTCAAAAAAAGGAACACCTTGAAGATAAAATACACATGATTGGCTAACACTTGCCAAATTATTTACTCTTTGCTAACAATCTAACTTCAAGAACACAGACATAGTGACATATATCTTAGATATTATTTATTACAACAACAGAGACAAGAAAAAAATTGGCTATTGAGTTCAGAGATAAAGACATCCTCAAACATAGTCCAGCTTTAAGAGCAGGCACATGAGATTCATAAGAGAATAATAACATCAACGTCCAGAAACACAGTCTAAAGGAAAATAACTAGCATAACATATAGGACGGACAATAAGACAATGGAAGCACATACATAGTAAAATAAAGCATGATGAAGAGTATCCTTACTTGAGGCCTAGGGTCCAACAACAAAGCATGAAGCTTTGGCAAGAATGGAACTACAGCCTGCACAAATTCTTCTACGATCAACTTATGCTCTTCTACTGACGCAGGATTGTCACCATCACGATTTAAGAGGCCAGAACCAATACCTCCTAGTGCATTATCCTGGCTAGGATGTAAAAAATAGATTCTGAGCTTATGTTTATCGACAATCACAAAAATAACTCACAGTAATAATGGGTTTACCATACCTGTTGTGATTATAATCCAGGATTTCGAGTAATACAGGAATTCCACTGCAAATAGCACTTTTACTTTTCTCTCCATTTGGTCCATCAGATAACATTAGTTCAAGAATGGTTGACACTGTCTCACGTCTTGAAAATAAGAGCAAAAATTAAGAGCATGGCTAAATTCATTACAAAATACATGAAAATAAGGAGTCTCAAACTAAGAGTGCAGTACTTTTATGCACCTAGAACTAGATTTTACAAGTAACTATGGACTACTCGAATTAAAAAACCAAAGGTTCAAGACAGACAATGAAATGACGATTGAGCTTAGAATTAAAATCCATACCTATGTATACAAAATCCTAATTGCAAGATCTTTATGCAATGCAGCCCTTTTTAACCCCAGATGATTAAACAATTGAATTTTGCACATTACATAATGGTGTCATTGGTTAATAAAAAGTTACTATCTACAATCCTTAAATTTCCAATCTAAAATTTAGAAAATTTATAACAGCTTCCATAAGATGTGCATGCAAACTTTATTTTTATCACTTGCAGGCTTTCTTCCTTTCTAGAAATAAAGCGGTACACACTGGCAGCACAATTATGGGATGAAAACCATTAAGAACATATCTGTAATCTAGCCTTAAGGTCAAATGTACACAGTTTCAATACTAGGTACAAAAACAACCTAGACATACCACAATGTAGACTATCTAAATCTTGAAACCAATTTAATGAGAATAGCCTTCTACTATTCAATAAACTTCCTGAAAATTTCCTCAACCTTAATTTAAATAAGTTTAAGTCTGTTCTTTAATAATAATTTAATAAATAATTTTCAGCATACTTCTCCATATCCACATTTCTACTGCTTACATATTTTCTATCTCAGTCTTTCTTAAATTCCAACGTTTAAGGCAAATTGCTATAGAGGAAGGTTTTTGCAATTTTTTTGTCCATTCTCGAGTCTATGTGAGGGCTTTAGAAGGTTTTTCCTGCTATGATAGGCTAGTTTAGTGAATATGATCCTTCTCATTTCTGACAAATCTAGTATCATGAGTTGCTTGTTCAATCTTCTGATGGTTTATTTTGATATTTGTTTCTGTATCTTCCCCATCCTTTTCTACACCATGGTTTTTATTTTCTTAATGTTTATGTTTAGTTTCCATTTCTTCAATGACACATGTAGAACCTTCAACATTTTATTGGTTTCTTTTTCTACACTATTATTATAAAATCTTCAGCAAATCTGATACAGAGAATTTTAGCTCTATTTTAAGCCCATTTGTTCTGTACTTCAGAATGCTTAATTGTTCCTCGATCTACAGATTAAACAGATGGGGAGAGAAAGGGCACCCTTGTGTCTTCTTTCCATAGCTTTGCTTCAGTTATGGCCCCATTTATGTTTATATTAACAAAAATCATTCTCCTGTCTTTCCAATCTACTACAATTGCCAATTATATTTCAATTACCTATTATAAATTCAATAGACAATGCTCAATCACTTCTCTATGTATTCAAGTACTTTTTGGATGAATTTATTTACTCTATGCTCAAAAATGAAAAGCCCATCTATCTACTTGATAACTTCAAATGTAGGCCTTCACTCAGCTACTGACCAAACACAAGGACTCCTGATGATAACTTTTACCATCCCTCACACAAAACTTCTGCTTTCCAAAGATCTTTTATTGTCTTTGCCATTAATCTTTGGAATTCCCTACCAAAGAGTATAAGAAATGCATGGAGTTTACACCAATTTAAATACTTACATTACATATATCTTTGGACAGGGTAATACAATTGTATATTGTAATTTTAATTGTATATATATTTTATCATTCTAAACTGTATCATATAATTACTTTTTTTTGTTCCACTGTGACAATGCATAAGGATTTGTTTGATAAGTTTTGATTTTGTATTTAGGTGGCTTTCTGCCACAGGGCATTAATAAATATTAATATTATATTTTATAGGTAATATGCAAATCATCAATCAGATAATATAACTCTAAATTTGAATCTAATATTGGAAAGTGAAAATTTAAATTAAGGAAAACCGCAAAACCACTCTGACCTTATCAGTCCATATTAATAGAAACAAAAAAAAATCAATGGAATCTAGCAGGTATGACCGAAAGGCATTTTTATCCAACTTACGATTCAATCGCTTTAAGAATTAGGTTAGTGGATGGAGGTCGAGTTTCTGCCTGAGCTGCATAGTCCCTGCATTTGGAAATTACGTTACACAGAAGGTGGGAAACATTGGAATGACGCTCTGCATCAACGGAAGGATCAAACAAGGACACCAATCTCTGCACTACCTGTTGTCCATTTAACCACTGAAAACATACCAACAAGATGACAAAAGTAAAAATTTGACAAGTTTTCAGAAATGTGATGTACAGCAATAATTTCAAGTTAGAGCATAGTTAGATAATGAAAACTCACATTTAGCAGATTAAGCTTCATTTCATCCCCTTCAACACTCGTAAAGAGTTTGAACATGAGGTCCATTATTGCAGAAGTTCCCATATGCCTCAGCAAGAGGGATATAAAATCTTCTCTTGATTTTAGAAACTCCAAAACTTGTAAGCAAGTCAACTGATAAGAATACCAGTTCTACCAAGAGGATGGATTCATTTAATGGAAGAGAAAAGAGGTACTATTAAAAATATTTGTAGGGACAAACACAATTTCATTTTATTAAAGTTCTTCTATTTATATATACCAACAATAAATCAACATTTCCAAGCATAACATTGTTTGATTGAACTAAATTAAACAATTTAGTATTTCTGATGAAATTTATTCAACAATACTACAATAAAAATTGTATCATCAGGAACTTCAAAAAAATAATAAAAGAGCTGTTTTAAGTGGGTTTTTGATGGTGTTAAATCACTAAGAAAACAAGTTCCTAAAATAATCTTATGAGGAAATGACAAAGTAGTTTTCTCATTTATTTAAATATATCAAAAAAATTCCATGCACCCTTAAATTTTGGTTTTGCAATAAAGAATATTGACACAACCACCTACTAATTATATAAATATAAGTAATCCAACCTGAATTTCATACTTAATAACATTTAAAGACATTAAATAATCTCCATTGGTCCAAAATCAACGAATTAATAATGTAAGCAAATATATTAAAACGCTCTATTAAAGTGAACTTTTTACTATACCACACAAAAACAACCTACACATGACCATGGTCGTATGTAGGTTTTTGTTGTTTAATATTCAAAATTACCACAAGGTTACCCGACTCTGTATCGTTTATATAAGCAAATATTTGAGAAAAGAATCATTCTGGGTGTGGCTGCAACTCATAAAAACTTGAATGTTAAGCATAAAAATGCAACGTTCATTTTCTACATGGGCTTGAGTTTGTAGATTTAAGGGACCTTCCAATATTAGAAAACATTATACTAATAATAGCAGCTTTCAGATGCCATGTGCTTGGGTCCTACACCAGCCTTTCCTCACGCATTTACAATTAAGCCTAAGCATTTACAATTCAGTTTTTCAACAGGCTGTGTTGGCATCTTAAAATTTGATAACTCATGCTTATCTCATTTCAAAATTTACTGTTTTTAGTGTGGATAGAAACAAGAATAATAAGGAATTGCATATAAATTATCAATAAGGTTTCCTTTAAGAGGAGTATTTCCTAATTATATCCTATTTTCTATACAATTCTTCACCAGAAGGGTAACTTGATAACTAAGACTAAGTTGCCATCTTTATAAACATAAACTGTACGATTTCACTACTTCTATAACAGTCCTATATTTATGAGTGGTAATCGAAACAATATTAAACAATACAAGCCTGTCACAACTCAATCAACTATTGCTAAACTGTTTGAAAGCAGTATCCTTGATATTATTATTCCTAGTCTGAGACCCACCATTAGCCCAGATCAACATGGGTTTATTGAAGGTAGATCCACAGCTACTAATCTACTCACATTCCTAACTTTTGTACTTTCCTCTGTTCACTCAGATATCCAAGTTGATGTGGTGTACACAGATTTTAGTAAATCCTTTGATAAAGTCAGCCATCCTCATCTACTTTCCAATTTAAAAGCATATGGTATTTGTGAAACTCTACTTAACTGGTTTGAAAGCTATCTAACTAACCGTATCCAAAGTGTGAAAATTAATGGTGTGCTCTCTTCAAGGATTAATATTACATCTGGAGTTCCCCAGGGATCACTTTTGGGCCCCTTTATGTTTTTACTATTTATAAATGACATAGACCTTAGTTGTAATGTACATAAGTTGTTATTTGCTGATGATCTAAAATTTTATGTTGCTATTGAGACTGAAGAAGACTGTGATAAACTGCAACAAGGAGTTAGGAATCTAATAAAATGGTGTGATGCAAATAATATGCATCTTAACCTGGACAAGCGTAACATAGTCTCGTATTATAAAAATGACAAACAAATTTTCTATTCCTACAATATTAACAACAAACCCATACAAAGGATATCCTCTGTGAAAGATTTAGGTATCACTATGACGTTTGATCTGACTTTTCGTGCTCACATTGATAACATTTGCAATAAAGCATCCCAATTTATTGGGTTAATATGCAGGGTATCTAGAGACTTCACGGACCCAAAAATTATTGCTATATTATATAAAACTTTAGTTCGCTCCATTTTGGAATACTGTGTTTTGGCGTGGTTTCCCTATTATGCTGTATATATAAATAGGCTGGATAAATTACTAAACAAAGTAATCAGAATAATTGGATACAAGCTAGGTTATTCATACTTGGATATACCCTATGATTGTATTAGACTTGCATAGAACATACCTCATTTAGAACAGAGAAGGCAGTTTTCAAACTTAAATTTCTCAAAAAACTATATAACCATAGAATTGATTCTGATTACTTGTGCAGCTTGATTACATACCATAATCCCAGATATAACCAGCATAGACCAAACCTCTTCGATATACCGTATGCTAGATCAAATTACATGTTCCATAATCGTATATATCATATGATGTGCCTAGCAAACTGTAGTCAGGATGTGTTTCGGATGATTCCTTGTTAATGATTTTTATATTTATTTGCACTCTTTTTGTTCATTTATATTGCATTGAATTTTGTGTATTATATTTTACTTGTATTTTAATATGTGTGCCGACGTATCAGGTCTTCTCTGATATAATTATAATGTTGCAGGTTATGTTGTTCATTTTACATGTACTGTACTGGATTTATATTTCACTTGAATTTTATATTTTATTTTTACTGTATTAATATGTGTGTTGGAGTTTAAAAACCGATAGTATTGTTTGTTGAGGGTTTTGATTCGTTTTATTTTATACGTTATTATTTTGTTATGTTTTCATAAATGTACCAAATCTCCTTGTAAAAGGGTGACTGTCCATATATTGGTAAATAAGTAAATAAAAGAAATAAATAAACACAGGAGTTATTTAAAATTCTAATGATAGATTAAAGACTTGACTAAACTATTCATGGTACATTATGCGGTTGATCGATACATGGTACTTAATACACTTGATAATAAAACTATGAGTCAATCTTCTTAAAAATTGAAATAATAAAAAAAACTTACCTGCTCGGGCGAATTCCGGGTAAGAAGAACGCCTAACGTTCGAGCAAAGAAAGATGCCAACAAGGGATTTAGAGGGGGCTCCGCTTCCAAAAATGAATAAAGTTTCCTCATAAGCACTTCGTCTCCTGCCAATCTTTCATTTAAGGTGGGAATATCACAGGCAAGCAATTCACATGCTGTGTTCGGATATTTGTACATTGTGAACTCATCAGGAGCTTCTGTACCATCTCCATCACCAGACCTAACAATTGGCTCAACTATAGTTAACGTAACCAGTTCTTCCATTATTTCTGGCCTAATTAAACTGAAAGAAAGAGAGAATAATGCGAATAAACATTTCAACAAGTACTTAAAATTTTGCCGAAGTGCGCTACTTGACGATTGAAATGCCTTATAAAATAAAACACCGTAATTCTTAATTGCTGTAACTAATCTAACAAATGGAAATGATCTCGTGCTGTCCCGGATGGATGAAGACTTCTCGGTTATATAATTTGTACATATGTTATTGTAATACATACAAGACAATTCGGACTTGAGATCGGAATGAGGACTGATATTTCTAGAAAAAATTTTTAATGAGATGTCTTTGGAGATAGGAGTCGTACGTCGACCTTCATCGAATAAACAACCCAGTTGAAAACCCGAGAAGACTTCATCCGTAATCCAACTAAAATTAAGTCAATGTTTGGATATTTGAAGCACAGATAACACTGAATTACATTAGTTATCACCCTATGATGTATTGAAAAAGCTACTTACAACTCAATTAACTTCTTATTTTGAGCTCTGCATTCTTGTAATACATCTTCTTCATCAAGAAGTTGCTTTAGTGTTACATCCTGAAGAGGAATAACATTCGTTTTCAGTAAATCATTACTATAGAAACTGATTTATTACATTGAAAAAGTCATAATACGTACATAATCCCTCCTTACCTTATTGTCAAGAAGATGATCAAGCTGCTGAGGATGAGTCTGATGGCTGTACTTCCAAAACATGATGACAATCTAACACAACAATCAAGGGTATTTCATTGAGGGTAAGGATAGCACCACGGATAACAAAACAATATCATAATAATAAGGAGGCATAAAGGAGAAACTAAAACTGTACATTACCTTTGCTACTGCAGATTTATGTGCTTAACGGGTACCGCGTTATCGAAGGTTACTGCGTGCACACATTCATTTGTTACACTAAGGTAAAATCAACGGTGGATAGAAATTAAGGCATACATCATCAAAACGAGAACCAACAAACTCTTGATAGTTAAAATAACTTAACCAAATTTTCAACTATCTCTAAATGGCGATGTAAATTCAATGACCCATAATGCTTTTCACTTTCACCCATGATTCTAAGCGTCATGACAGTTGATCAGCGTGTACCGCGAAAAAGTTTTAAACTAGAAACTCGAAATTTAATCTTAGGTTGTAAGTTTTTAAGTTATATACCCTATCCTTAGTTAAATTTATTCCTATAGATTTATTCAGTTTTATAATTTTATCCTCCAATGTCGTATTTAATCAATCTTCTTCGAGGTTGATAACAGCTAATTAATTGCCTCCACTCCAGAGCACGTTACAAGAAATTTCCCGGGTTTCCCACTTAAGAAAAAAGGAAATAGTATTAAATTTTCTGTAATTTTAATGGTTGCATTACTACATGGCAAGTTAGTGCCATAAGTGAGTCCCAGGAAAGTAAATTTCGCAGTGTCACGATAGTAGAGAGTTAGTAGGAGGCCTATGTTATATCAAGTATGTACATATTCAGAGGTCAAATCAATGATGGGTTTTTCTGCAGAAGTTATCTTGATGTAAGGTCCTTGCCAAAGAGGATTAAGCAGAACTACAACAATATCAGTACGAAATTGACCTTTCCATATGACCATGATCTCTTCGCAAATTAATGAAAAGTTAGCGGAAACTTATCACTCTTGGTATATTGGTATGGGTAATTTATTGCTATTGTTATACCTTTTAAATCTTATGAGCAAGAATCGGTTACGTCGTCCATAAAAAAATTTAATTGAGACTAGGCCGAACTTCCACTGAAAAAAAATTCAGCTCAACAGTCAGACGTCAGTAACATCCCTTCTAGCTCGGACCTTCGCTATCAGATTTAAATTTCATTTTGTTGAGATAGTCAGTCCTTTCAATTAGTTGCTGATATATGGTGAACTATTAAGCTCTCTTCTTTGCAACTGGATATAGATTTCCAACCGCGAGACAGCTACACCACCATCAGCGCTAACTTCCAATTCGCGATGCGTTAAAGATTGTAGTTGTCCCAGTTCCTATTGGTTCAATGTCAAAGAAATATACGGATGCAGTTGAAAAATTGTTTAGTTCATTGAATTATTAAATCCGTTTTAAACAGGGTGCACGGTTTGTGCAAGTGGTTTGCTTAGGAACCTTTTATACATATTTCGTATCTGTTTCAATCTTTACGAGGAATTAAAATGGCTTGTCAGATTATGCAAGATTTTGATTTGATGAGACCAATATGTAAGAATGAAGTAATGCAAAGAAATGGTTTAATGTATGGAAAATTTTTCAACTGTTTATAAAACCTTTTAAACTCACAAGAGGAAGTTATCCTTTTCAGGGATTGTAATTCTGTACATTACTGATGAACAATAGAAAAATAATGAAAATGATTGTGATTGGCATTTATGATAAAAAATGCAGAAGGCTACAGTAACTTCGACATGCATTTCCAAAGGAGGACATTGTTATAATCAGAAAATTCTTATCTTTCAAATAAAAACTGCAAAAAATATCTTAAACTGTTCCAGAGATCGAGCATTTTAATATTTTGCTAAAACTCACACATGAGAAATAGTACGCTCTTTGATGACCTGTATCTTGGGGTAGGAAGTTTTTCAACATAAAAACATGAGTTGTTAACCTTGTACTGAATTTTAACATGTTGAATTCAGTAGCATCTGAGACTATGAAGGTAACTTAGCCACTAACTTAGAACTCAGCCTGAATTGGTATGACTTTGCTGATTATTGCTAATAATATAATGAACTTTTAACATGCCATCACCTCACTTAACCTTATTATAACTTTACTCATCAATGATTTTATTGTTTATGTAAGAACTCATTATTCCCCATTCAACATTTGTAATCATAAATATTGGCTGGTAGATTACGAATCATAATTCTGAACATCTCCCACTTAGTCCAATTAATAGTTTGTCCACAATGGTGGTTGCAGAGGTAGGAGCCCAATTTTCCTGGGGTGATAACAGGAAGGACAGTCTGCTGTAAAAATTGGTGACAAATTCGAAAGTCATCAATATGGATTCGTCAAAATATATCAATAAAACACAGTGAAAATGAATGTATAAAATATTGAAAATGAGAGGTCAACCTTTATCTTCAATGAAGCCACAAAAGAGATGTAAAATTTACAACTGTAACCAAAATCTGAAGAATTGGGATGCTTAGTTAAAAACTTATGATGGTAAAGTTAGAAGTTCACTTCATTGTGAACAAATGTAGATGTAGTACTACTCAATAACAAATGCTACAAGTAAACATATGAAAAATTTAAGGTGGAATTTGATAAATCATGTTTTGAATTGTCAATTTTCACAATGCTGTATCTGCAGGTGCAACTGACAAAGGGTTATGCAGTATTCTTACCCTTGTTACCAGACCATCAATTGGGGATGATAAAGCACACTATAACCTTCTTAGTTCTACAATTACATTGTATATGCTCACAAAAGATGCATATATAACTTCAATTACTACAGAGGAACTTTCAATAGGATGTTGCTAAGATGAAGAGAAAAACCTCAATTACTCAATAAGAGGTTACCCCAGCGTACATAGTAACCCTTTTTTATTTGCAAGGGAACAAAGAAATATTAAAGTAAATTTAAATTTTAACAAAATCTTAAAGTAGATTAACTTCAGGTGATCAGCATTCTTCACAGAAAACTTGAGGCAGAAAGGCATTCTTTACGTAAAGACTGAGTTACAGATGTTTTAACATGATCTAATAATTACCCTATATTACAGAAAGAACCCAGATTTTTGTTTCACTTCTAGATCAGCCAAAACTTTTTCTATCTTCATCACCGTACAAAAGTTCAGAAGCAAGCATTGAACTAGCAGAAACGATTGACTCAAATTTGGAAGTGATAAATAAACAAAAAGCTTGAAATGTAAACCTGATAACTGAAAGAGCAAAAGTATATTATTTAGAGCTTCAGAATTTTAATTTGGATGTACACATACACTTTAAAATCATACTTATCCTTCTTGGTGCCAAAATCAGAAGAGTTCCAATTACTTTCCAAGAAGACTATGAGACTTTCTTTCTGATATTGTGATTTACTTAGAAAGTAAAGATGAAATTCAGGAAACATTTAATGGTTCAAGCAACTGTTGTTACTTAGCAAGATAACAGCATTAAAGTAAGCTTTATCTCATAGCGCTAATATAAAAACCATATTAACATTTAGATAAAATTAATTTTCAGACTAAATTAAATAACATTTAACTCACTGGAGTCATGAAGCTGTGTAGTTTTTTGGTCGTGTAAATATGAAAATTTGAGTTATTATGATGGGAAAGGATTACACAGCTACCCCATTGTTAAAGATTGGTTTAGAATAATAAGAGTCTTGGAAAGGAAGGATGAAAAAGGCATTATTAACAAGAAAGAAAATTAGAGGAATTTTTTGAAAAATATACTCATCAGAGAAGTTAAAGCATATCTTTTTTTCCTACTTACTAAGGTAACTATTTTAAATAGAAACTTGTAAGTTGCCATACCACAATATTAGAAATCAAAATGGCTCTGGAAAAGGTCTGGAGGACTATTTTTTGGTAGTGGTTAAAAAGCTGTTTTTAAGTATTGATAACTAGGACAGAGTGTACAACAAGGATGTGTAACAAAAATCAATAACTTGAAGAATAATTGATCCATTTGTGGTTAGGATAACCTTTCATACAAGCCAGAAAATTAGTTACTATAAGTCAAAGAATTCATCCTAGGTCAGCAATAACTTTATGGCTAAGCAAACAATAATACACGTCATAGGAATTATATAAAGGATCTCAGATAAAATTCATTGGGTTTTTTTAATACAAAAGCAATAATCTTTGCAAATATATAACATTAAATAGATATACAAAGAATAAGGTGAGATTGCAGGACTGCTTCACAAAATCAATTTTTACACTATTGAGAAAGAAATGATGCCATGAAAGAATTACTAAATTGATATCAAATGCAGCTGAAGTCTTTTTAAGGTTTCTCAAAAGCAGATTAGAGGCCAAAGTAAGGCACTGAATTCATGGAGACAAGTTGGGCTTCCAGATAAGGAAAGTGTTAAGGTCAACTGTTGTAGAAATTTTAATCTTTAAAATGTGAGAATCAGGATGATAAAGTCCTATTTTTTTAAGAACTTAAATGATTTTGAAGATTACCTAAATGTTTCAGAAGTACATGAAAAGGGAATGTGGCAACTGTTGTTTACATATGGAATTTATAGAGTACTTTATGAAAAATTAAATACAAAATAAAGTTATGGATTTAAAGAAAATTAAAATATTAGAGAAGAAGAGAAAATAATTGTGTTACAAGTTATACACATTTTGAAAATTATAATATGTACTTTGCTCTTCAAAAATCCATTAAATAGGAGTGTTTTCAAAAGTTGTTTAACGGCTGACGACATTTGGCACATATGGGCTCCCACCCAGAGATTTGTTTCACCAAAGGTGAATGGTTTACCACTTGACTAACCAGGTACCTGAAAACTGCTTATGGTTACTGCAAAGATTAATTAGTGATTAAAATGCTCCAAGAGCTGTTTTGCCAGTGGTTTGTGCCTACCCATTGAGATGAAAACTATAAACAAGAGAAAGGAAATGGATTAGTCAGCCTTCTAGTAATTGCCTAATGGCTCTTGGAGCAGTTTTAACCTCTAATTCATTAACAGCTGTGTTCCAATTTCTTTCCTTACTGCCAGGAGAAAGGCATGTGGTGATTATTATGTTACAACATGGTCAACTTAATCAAACCTCAGTCCATTAGACCATAATGACTATATTAATCATTACTATAATGATAAATTGTTGCAAGTACTGACATAGGGAAATACATGTTGGGTTCCCGGATTGCCAAGTGGGCAATGCGTTCGACTTTGGTGAAAGCGGTCCTGGGTTCGATTCTCTGTGGGGCCTACGTGCAAAATGACCTAAGCTGTCGAAGCACTTTTAACAATACTACAAAATAACATGTTGAATAAATGGAAATGGGTGCAGGAAGAAATAAATATGTATGTACTTATATGAACTTCTATAAATTGGGTGCAGGAAATAAAGCAAGATTTAAAGTCACTAACAAACTTCGTTAATTATTTTTGATAGCATGATATCTATCTATCTATAATTACGTTAAAATAAAGGTATTCATTTGAAGTAACCCACAATAAATGCCAATAAGCTGATTCTTTTTTTCCTGTATTTCTAATATTTTACAGAGTACACTTTACTAATTGACAATATAAATTCTTGATGGCAACAGTCAACTGTTTTTGGCCTGAAATAGGCCATCACCCGATGATGGCAGATTTCAGGCCAAAACCAGATGACCAGTAAATATTTACTGGAAGTTATGAAGGACTTGGTGTTTATTTATACTTTATCATGGCTTTTTAAATTGTCAAGCTAACCCATTCTGATTATACTGTATATTCTCAAATGTACAACAAGCCCAAGTCTAAGACACACCCAAGTTTTAGAAGCCATGCCTGGAAAAGAAAATATTACATGATTTTATGATGCATTGTTTGACATGGTGCATGTCCCAACAAGTCCATACAGGCTTCATGATTGCTTATGAAAAGGATGTAAACAGGCATGGGGAAAACTGAATCATGAAAGTTGCAGTTTTTGCAACTTTTCTTGGCTGTCTGCTTTATGATAATGCATTTTAGATCAAGAATATAAGACACGCCTGTTTTTGGAAGCTCTAAAAAGTGCAAAGAAGGTGAGTCTTAGATTCAGGAATAAAGAAGGTAAATTATAAACAAGAAAAGATTAAAAATTTAAATAGGTTGCTATTACATTGTTGGCTAAATAATCACATCGTAATTTGACACCCTTGCTGAAGGGGAAAGAATAACTCTCTACCATTATTTGATAAAAACAAAATTCATAAACACAAATATTTATTACATTTGAAACTACACATCCTATGTAAGTCTGACTGAACAATATTCTCATTCATGTTAATGGGCATGTGAAGACCCCTCTCATTGTATTTCTCATAAGAAAGGTAGTACTGATGGAATTATCAATTATATGGCACTTCATGATGATGAAGTATGACATAAAAATGCTAAGTACTAACTTTTGTGACCAGAAAACTCTTTTAGCACATGGAATATTTTTCAAATAAAATTCTAACACAGTTCACCAATATTAGTTCTGCTTTGAAACAAGCTGGTCTGGGGTGACAGGAACAGGTCTACCACCAATCATAACTTGTGGGCCGGTATAGTATCGCCACAAAAGACTTGAGCCCCTCTTTAGCTGCCCAGTTCGCGAGAGATGAGACCAACAGTCAGTCCAAGATGTATAGTGCAACATACATGGAGGTGATCCAGCAGCAAGCCTGGAATGAATGATCGTTAATTAATTTAATACCAACTGAGATACCAGGCCTTGCCCAGGTAAAACAAATTTCTTTTTCTCAAAGGAGGATAAAGTCGTCTGAAGTTCAATTAATGGGTAACATCATCAGCAGATTGAGAACATTCAATAACACGAGAAGACTGAAAAAAATCATTGTGTTTTTTGTAGGGAAAGTATAATCATAAAACTGTACTTCATCTCCATTAAAAGAATGAAGTCTCTTATTTGATTTTTTGCAGCATGTACTCAAGTGAGAACCACGAAAAAAGATTTATGAACTTCAAGAAATGCTTGAAAGAGAATTAGTTTTAAAAAGTTGGACTAAAATTTGTGTGATTCAAATGTTTTCACTGCATAAATAAAATTCTTAATTATTTCATCCATTAATTATTTCTGCCTTCGCTTTTTATTATTTGTAATTTAATTTAGTAAAAGAAATAACCTCTGGAAGTAGCAGATTATGTGCATTTGTTATTAAAGGCATTCCGAATGAATATGCATTCTAACCCAAACAATTTTTAATATCAAGGAAAAGAAAGTGTGAAAAACAGCAACATGACTGGGACTTAAACCCAGGTCTTTCACATCATCGTAGTAGGCACAGTGTGGCAGTTCAGTGGTTAGAATACATACGGGAAAGTGGGGGACCCAGGTTTGAGCCCCAGTCATGCCCCTATTTTACACACTTTTTATTCCTTGGGATTCAGTCGCATGGCTTTACCGTGCAAAGTAAAATTGCCTTCCCTCATTCCTTAATTTTCAATATAAAATGTTGCCTATTAGCTACAGGGAGATGCTATTCGGTAGTGGGAAAAATTTTAAATATCTGAAATCTTCAGTTTTCAAGTTTTAGGAAAACTTACACACCCACAAACAAAATTTTAAAAGCACACATATACACAAATTTCTAGTCCAAAAGCAGGAACAATGAAAACGATTCAATAATATTAAAAATTATGGAGTGAAGATTTAACTTATCTCATACGTTGCAAATGTCAATTAGTATTTGCATTTGTTAGAGTTGGTATTTTAGAGAGGAAGATAAATCTAACTATGAGTCTCAATACCTTGGATGAGAAGAGGTAAAAGGTGGATAAAATACAGTAGGAAAATTACAGCAAAATAACGACTACAATTGGAAATATAAAATTTCATTAAAAATCCAAGATCTATCAAGAATAACTAATACAAAAAAAGATGGAAGTTCTGTGGGATACTCTTATCATGTGGCTTTCCCTTGACACCTCACCATTTATCAGTAAGTAGTCAAAAGATATAATTTTCAATCATACCTTGAAGATCAAATAAATTTCTTACGAGCAGTTTACAGCAGCTTAATAATTAGATTTATGTATGTTATATCCACAAATGACAAATAATTAGAATGAGCTGCCAATAATTTACAGGGATGAAGTTAGGTTAACAGCTCTCTTCTTCCACACATCTGACCAATTTATATATTTACTTAGCAAAGTTCTGACAGAAAAATAATAATTAATGGAATTGTGAATGTTGAAGAATCACTTTATTAAAGCATTCTTAACATGTTATAGCTGTTTAACACTGCTGTACTTACCCACAGTTGGTCACAGCCATACAGTTAGATACCACATGGAAAGGATAAGTTACTGTTGTGGCAAGAAACTGGAAAAAAAGTAATAGAGATGTAATACAAAGGCACGAATAAGAATATGATTAACTTTGCACGTTTTAAGAAATAAACTGACACAAAAATGAGTAATTGGTTAAAAAAACAGAAATAATTATGTTTTCAATTGAAAATCATCACTACATTGACAGATTTTAGAGAAAAAAATGCAACTTACAGAAACGATTCCATTAGTATAGGTTTTTATTTCTGGGTCTTCAATTACGTAGGTATTCAGGGCAAACGTGGCAGTGCTGCCGATGATTAAAGCTAATAGTTCTCCAATGAGACGCGGAACAACACCGCTAAAGAAACCTGTGATTCCACTTTCTCTGTACAATGCTTGTATTGACCCAAACAAACCACTGTTAAGAAAAAGGAATGATGCAGTTAGTCATACATATCTGGCATAATATCTAGTAAACAACTGGAAAATTGGCATTCACCCATAAAGAAAGACCAAAAGAGGTTAGTTAATTGGAACTATAACATTATTGTTAGCAATACTTCCCATTAAGTATTCAACAAAAAACAACAAACAAAATACTTTGATGACCAAAGAGATCAATTTTAGCAAATCCTAACCTGAGGTTATCCACAAAAAATTTCATGAATAATGGCAATAAAAGCATTAAATTGGAAATAATCAAATCCCCCTAGTGTTTGCATAGCTTATGATAAGCGTTCCTAAATTTGAGTGATGGTAATGCATGGTTAGAGACTTAAATCTTGGAATGATCACCTCCCTAATTTAATATATGGTTATCATTCTACCCGTACTTTATAACTCTAACTTAGGTTTCAGCAAATATTTTATATAATGAGTAGGTTAAGAATCATAATATCAGATATTACAAAAATAGGGAAATACATCAAACTTCTTTAGATGTCACGAGAAAATATGGAGAATTCAATAAAATTTATCATCACAGATGTCAAAATGTATATTTTTAAACCTTTCTTTTCCTTGAATTCATGAATAAATTGTATATACAACGTCATGCTGACCTACATTTGGATCTGACCTTGTTTCCATACATTTGCAAGCAATATTTCCCCTAATAAGCTTGAGAAATGTACCCACCCTCCATCACCCATTAGAGTTATCACATTCCCTTCCATCATTATGCATCCAGCCATTGTCATATGCCTAAGGCATCTGAAGGGAGACATGATACAGCACCCTTTATTTTAAACCCAAATAATTTTACTTAAATTCCATCAAAATCGTTCAAAATGGAAAGAGGACGTGGAAGTGTTTTCTTACTGAAATTTGACAATTTTTCTAAATGAAATAATCTAACAATGAAGAGAGGAATATATATATCATTGCCTCGGAGGAGGAACTTGAAGAAATTGTCTCACTACCTCACACATGGGCATGGCCCTGGGCACATGTGTGATATCTAATAATTTATATAAATTGAGATCATTATCAAAATTTAGATGACTCCCTTCAACTGAGCAATAAAAAGGCCACAAAATTATTAAAAAATCTCACGAGTATATGGTTTCTCCTCCAACAAACTGTGCCATTGTCCTCACAGCCATCACATGCAATGGATGACTGACAACTACGGCCACTGTCCTCCCAACCACATCTCTCGACAGACAAGCCAAAAACCGCTCTCTCTCTTCTTTCTCACTCAATAACTCTTCCTCCTCTGATTCTTCTTCATCTTCATCGCCTACACCTTCATCTCCATTAATATGAATATCTCCATACGTTCTAGTATAACGATTTGTCTTCTTTTCCCAGCTGAACTGCCATCCTTCTCTGATGTACTGGAAGGTGAGACTGCTAGACAGACAGTCACATAGTTTCAAACTCAAACCTCTATAGCATCCTGAGAAACCATCGATATTTTTTATGTAACCAACTGCAAAAGAAAACAAAAACGTCCATCATGAAATAGAAGGTTACAAAAACATTTCTTCAACTTCAAAAACACAGCTTAAACGTTGCTCTTCATGTCTTACACAAGAAAGAATGCTTTTTGCCAACATAAAATGGTATTTAAGTTATTTGAAAGGAAACAATTTACTTAGATCTATATGGCATAATCTCATTGCATGTACAATGTGTATGCAAGTACTTTGCACATACATGGTATATATAGTGATTCAATTAAATCACTGAAATCTTGATCTGAAGAAAGAAGACTATTCATGATTCAAGAAAACACAAAGCTGTATATATTAATGATATTAAGTAATAATTCTCTTGAATCTTTCCTTAAATAATGCACGAAGAAAATAATAGCAAAGAATGGATATTCGACAAAACAGAGATTATCGGCATTATTTCACTCGTATGGTAACCCTCAGCAAGGGGGATAAACACGCAAAACGACATACAAATTTGGATGCATAAATATTTCTCTTCACGATGTGTACATTAACAATTAGAGCTCAATCAGGAGTAATGCCATAGAAGCAGAAACCAGCTGTTTTATTGCAGGTTCACCGCACAAAAGAAAATCACGATTTGAAAATTGAGAGATTCAGACCTACCATACTGAAAAACACTCGGTAAAGCTAATGCCGGCCTCCCAAATAATGTTTTCGTTGGCCAGGGTGCAATTGGCTCATGTCCTAACTAGAAATTAAAGTAACAGAGTGAACATTTTGCACAGGAAATTCTCACCTCAAAAACTGATAACCTACTTACCTGAATCAATAGCTTGGAATATTCAAAAGGATGAGCAGCTGTTATGGTAGCATATCGGAAAGCATAGTTTGCCCAAGTAACTTTCTCCTTTTTGTAAGACATTGCTAAAAATGTTCCGGTAGATTAAGCTCTTGATGTTGAAGTAATAATACAATGATATTGGAAAGGATATATCAATCGAAAAGCAACTTCATACTTACGGAAACTTTTAATGTATAAAACAGTAAAATATCAAACCTAAAAGATTTACAAGAAAAAATACTATTTCTTTCGGTTAGTTAACACCTAGCAGCAGCATGTCATGCCATTCCTTTTAATAATTAACTACTCATCTGTTATTTAAATCCTCCCCTTGCTACAGATAGCTCTGTAATCGAAGAGAGGAAAAAAACGAATAGCCAAACCGGCGTTTCAGTGTTGTGACGTGGAGTGACACCTGGCGTGCTTCTTGGGTGAACTGTAGACGTAGAGGAAGATAGGTTCAAGTCTTAAATTTTCCTTTGAAAATGGCAAAATTAAATTTGAAAGACCGTTTTGAAGACGGAGAGTTGGATTTAAGTATGTCTGATTTAGAAGAAGTTCCTGTCAAAGAAATCGTGAGTAAAGTGACATTGTTCTGTGTGAAAATTAAATTTTCCCATTATCAGCACACACATATCCTTTCAGAACGCAATGAAGAAAGCAAAATCTCTGGATTTGTCTAACAATAGAATAGCAAAACTTGGGGTAAGTTAAGTAATCGTGTATCAATCGATGAGCTAGATTTTTCAAAGTATCGAAATCTTCATTGAATGTGTATCTTTCAGAAAAATTTTGCTACGATGACGCATATTATTAAGTTAGACTTGGGAAAAAATCTCTTAACTGAGCTACCTGAAAATTTTGGTGATATGGTCCAACTTAAACATTTGGACCTTTATGGCAACAAGGTAATTGTTATTAGTTATATTAATTTTAGCATGATTTGCTGTAGCATTTAGAAGTTATTTAATCGAGTGACTCCTACATAGAATTGTATTGGTTTTTGATCTTCAAGATAGACCGCCTTCCATTGAGCTTTGGAAAGTTAAGCAACCTAAAATGGCTTGATCTTAAGGGAAATCCTCTAACCCCAAAGTTGGCTGAAGTAGCTGGTCAATGTCTTGACGCAGCTGAGTGTGCTAAATGTGCCCGGTCTGTCGTAGCTCTTCTACGTAACATGGCAGTGAGTATCGAGGAGGAAAAAGCAAGACGTGAACAGCAGAGGCAACTACACTTACAGCAACAAGCTGAAGCCTGTAAGTATGCCTCTTCTTTGCTCTTCTAGATATTATTTACCCAGTAACCTCTTCGACATACTCTGCTCCTTCAAACCTTGATTACGTAGCTTACACACCTATAAATTGTATGTATTCAATGATGTTGAAAACTCCAAGTCTAACATCTATTTCACTATCATCACTCTTAGAACTTAGTTTAGCTATTGTATGTAAATGGTGTGGTAACTTCGGAACTAGAGCTAAGAAGATGATGTTATGAATGCATTGAAAGGTCCCTGCATAGCCAATTGGATCACTCATTTGCCTTAGGTACACTTGCCACTGATAAGAAAGGAATGTATTCGAGTAAATAATAATTTTTTTTCAGCTAAAACCTTTAAAGAGTCTGCCAAGAATTCAATTTTAGAGAAGTACTTTTTAATTTTTCATGATAAAACATTTACTGGATTAAATTCAAAAGTGGTTTACCTCTGACGAAAGAAGTACATCATTATTTGATTTCCAAAATTAGCTAACAGTAAGTAGTTAACTGAGAACTAACTAAACAATAAGTAGTAAAAAGGGTATAACTTATTTATCAATAAAATAGCATGGAGTACTTGCTTTTCTTTAAAGTATGTTTTGCAAGAATGCACTTAGGTTGCACACGTCCTTAGCAGATTACCTACCTTTAATAATATCTCTCCTTGTTCACCTCCAAACATTTGAGAAGAGACAAAATTTAGTTATTAGTAAAATAGCTACACAATGCATTGACTTACATTGATTTTAACATGTTTCTATTGCACAAAATTTTTTCTAATCTGTAAATCATGTGCTTTAAAACAGTTGTATTTGCATCAGTTTGCTGCTCCCATACTCACACCACAAGTGGTAATTGCCATAATAATAATGGGCATCTTCATGATTTTCTAACTAAGGGAATTTTCTATCAGTAATTATATTTGTGTAATTATTATCAATAATATAACTGAATAATGATAGTTATCTAAATTTTGAGTAGCAATTATTAGTATCGGGGCCTCCGATAGCCAAGTGGGCAACGCGTTCGACTTCAGTGAAAGCGGTCCCGGGTTCGATTCCCGGTGGGGGCCTACGTGCGAAATGACCTAAGCTGTCGAAGCACTTTTAACAATGCTACTACTACTAATTATTAGATTATTAGTATCCTTTATATTTAGTCAGCCTGGATCATAGTTAATGATTAAAATTGTTGGATATTATTTTCAGAGTCAAGATAAAATTAGAGTCTTGGAAAGTGACTCCCTTTCCTTAATCTTATCTTCTTTTACCAATCTTAAGTGCTTATCTTAAGTATGTGACGTTCAATAATTTCTATAATTCTGATTTTTTTCACACTTGGTCTTCTTTGCTTAGAAAGTAATATTATTTATTGCCAGCATTATTTGTTGGTACCTAGATTCTTCACTTTTTTCCATATGAACATTATTCTTTGATAGGAAAACTCTTAGAAAACAAATTGATTTACATCACTCAGAAGATACTTTCTTTGCATCTTATGAGGAAAGAATTTGTGGATTTAGTTGAGTTATAATCTCAATACACATAAATTTTATTTTTTCTTTCAAAATACTTGGGATCAGGTAAATAAGTACAGAATCCTTTTTATTTCTAGACATTCTGCAAAATCTGAAACATGCAACTTGAATGCGGCTATCTGTCTAGGTTTTCTCTGCAGTCTCTGTAAACATTCTTGTAGCTATGTTACTCCAGAATGAGTTTAGATCTCCCTTCATTGTGTTATCCTTTCCAAGGTTGGTTAGGTACAGCATAATTGCTATTTGCATCACATTTTGATCTTTGAATATTTTTGTGGTGAAGAAATTTGTGAATGGATCAAAATATCGTGAAGCTGTTAGAGCCAGACCTGGACCCTGTGGCATACATATACTGCATTATGCACAATCAAGATTTTGCTTAATTTGGAAGGTGAGATTGGGCTCCAACATGCATGCACTACACCAGTGCTTAACTATCCTGGTCTTTCTGGTCCAATCATAGATTCAAGGCACTTCACATCCAGAAAAAAGATTTGGAAAGCAAAAAAGGTTACGAATTGCTGTTCAAGAGTACTTCACTAACTTCTGAAATTCAATGAAGGAATATTTATGTGCTAGGGTATGGGGTGAGTGCTTGAATATTTATCATAATTACACGGAAAAAACTGTTAGTATCATAGAAACATAATGACATTCCCCGTACCTTTTGTATGTATATATCTGTCTCAATGATCTGTCGTTTGGTATTTTGAATCTTCTTTGGTCATCTCCCAGAATAACACCTTCAACTTAATTTTTTGAACGTTAAGGATTGTATGCCTAGAAATGTTGTCAAGCGAGTAGAACTGCAAAATATAAAGTTGAGAGTACTTTCATTTCTTTATTTAGTTCCCTGAAAGCTAGATGCACTAGATCATAACTCCTTCAAGTGCTGTGAGGTAACTAATTTCAGGGTTAGAGCCTAGGTTTACTATTTTCCAACAACAATCATGTGACAATCATTACAATTGTGCAATTACAGTTGTCAGTATATTATAATAGAATTTTTGTTTATGATGAAAATTTATGTTGGTTCTAGTATTTTGTATCATGAGAAAACTCTTCCACATCACAGAAAGGCCTTCAAAATGAACTCAATTTATTTTCACATATGTTAACACTGAAAGGCTTTTTCATACCTTTAAAAATAATTGTTTCTCTTCTCTTATTTTCTACCCTTCTTTTAAAAGGAATTGTTCTATGACTATCTTTTAGAGGAGTAAGGATTGTTATGGGTTAGATGTCAGAATTAGATTGAAAGATTATTATACCAAAAGGCTCTTAGGATAAGATGAACATCAGTTTCCATGTACATAACAGAGTAAAAATTAAAATAACAGGGTGTCCATAGACTGGGAAAATTGGAAGTCATTTGTGAATTTTCAGTGCCGGGAAATGTTTGTGGATTTTTCATAAATTTCTGGTTTGAGTCAGTAATTTTAAAAATCATTTCAAGACAAAAAACCTTATTTTATAAATAAAATTAACAACAATGATTTTAAGATACATCTGTTATTTGATAACTGTACATGATGTACAGGACTTACCATTGGTGTGAATAAAGTAGGTAAATCAAAGACGAAAACTTAGTTAAGCTCATTGTATAGTCAGCGCTGTACAGACCAGTGATTAGTTTATTGATTGAATGTAATTACTACCAATAAAACTACATATTTAATCACTTTATTTTACCGCTTGTTTAATTATTCATAATTATTTAATTACTTATATTATGTTTTGGGTTCCATATCAGAAAATCCATATTCTACGTAAAACTTGAAAAACGTCTTTTTGGCTTGTATAAAAACCTCAGTTTATAACCATGAAAAATTTATAAATTTAGCTTTGAAAACCTGGATTTATGCATGAATTTAATATTCTGACTTTTGTGGACACCCGAAATAACATTCTCAATATGGCTGAAGTGTTTAGCAAAGCACCAGAAATTATTCTTATTGAGGGTCTTCATCAAAAAATATTTAATAAATATCAAATCTAATTAATTTTTAATTCACTTCTAAAATCTGCTAAATTCTTTTCAGCATTTCCATTGCTCCTTAATATTGCTTTTTGGCATCTGATTCATAAACCCAAAGGCTAAAGGGAGGTAGAGAAGTCTATGGTAATTGAACCATAGACCTCACGCTTCCTGGATGATTGCTCTTACTGATTGAGGTACATTGCAGAATATTCTCACTACTTTTTCTGGGAGATATTTTCAAGCTAATTTATCTTTTTGGTTTATCCTAGGTTGCTTGCCAATGATGCAGAGCTTACCTTCCATCCAAATCCCTTTTTAGCTATCAATTCTCTGTTCTTTTATGTTTTTGTAGCAAACAATCAAAATGCATCACAAGGTCAAAAGAAGGACAAAAAGAAGAAGAAAAAAGCAGAAAATGCAGACAATCAACAGAAGAAAGCATCCGTTGCTGAATCCAAGAAAAGCAGTAAGAATCAAGAAAATCTGAAGCAGCAAAATGGAAGTGGTGTAAAAACAAAGGTAGCCAAGGAACAAAAGAAAGGTATGTAAATCCAGATATTTTGCTTTGATTGATCATTTTGAATTCTTGACAGTGGTTCATCTTCAATGGCAGTGGCGGGGTTGTATTGCAATTGATTGATTTTTTTTGTTATGAGCTTTTGAAAGATATGGCTGAAGGTTGTATGCATGTTATTGCTGTAGAAGATGAAATTAGTGTCATGTACAATCAGGCATGTACCCAGTCGAGCAGCTGATGGGCTTAAGACCCCACCCCCTAGAGTTTCTACAAGTATTTATAAAAAACCAAATTCTCAAGGATTTTATCAATAAATATTTGGTTGCTTAAAACATTTCTTTGTAGGCAATACTTTTTTATGATGAGAATCAATTCTCATTACAATGTGAATAGGAGATTATTGGTTACAATACTTACTCAGCCCCCAAGCAAATGTTCTGGTTGTGTCCCTTTGCACAATCTTAAATTAGGTGAATTGGTCATTTCCATTGGTAGTTCAAGAAGTCTATCGAATTTTTTTAAAAATTATTTTTATTTGGGTATGAGAAAGCAAGTCAGTTATTGCTACTAGAAAAACATAACCAGTTAACAATAATTAGATGACAGTACACATCTCTCTCCCATGCTACTTTAAATGCTGTCTTGAAATAGCTATATTTCTGTGTCATACTGGCAACATAGCCTTACATGTAAAACCAGCTAATAAACCTGTTGAATTTCAATGAAAATTAGTGTGTAAATAAAAAAAATGTACAAGACTGAGAATTTTATCATCAATTTCATGATGATGGATGGTAGGCTGAAACTTCTTGTGTGCAATGAAATTATCTGGAAAAGTTCTACATATTCTTTACATTTCATTTTTACACAATATATATAGTGCCTTCTGTATATTTTGTTGTTGTACAATTATTACTATATTATTGCTATTTGGCTCCCGGATAGCCAAGTGGGCAACATGTTCAACTTTGGTGAAAGCGGTCCCAGGTTCGATTCCTGGTGGGGGCTCACGTGCGAAATGACCTTAGTTGTCGAAGCACTTTTAACAATACTACTACTACTATTATCGCTATTTTAGACAATTATTACCTCCCTAAAATTAATTACCAGTTTATCACTGTTTTAAATTGTTTACAAAAAATAAGAAGACCTATAAAAAAATTAATTCTTATTGAAATTTTGCATATATTTTATGCATTTCCTATGATGATATTTATTTCCTATGAAATGATAGATTATGTAACTTTGAATGATTGTTATGTGTATTTTTATAAAGGATTTTCAAAATGGCTTAGTATCAAACCTGATAGGATTAAGAAAATTGTAAGTATAGGAAACAGGTAAATATAGGAAACTGGTTAGGGTGATGTGGCGCAATTGTAAGTCATCTGCTGGGTGACAGTCCAAATCATTTTAGAGAAATGCAATCTAAGATTTCGAGTTAGGAGAAGATGGAAACGTTTAATTTTGTACTAAGTGTATGACATCACTTAATGGATGCAATTACAGCCTACAGAGACTTTTGGATCCTATAGTGCCCCATGTGAGTGCATGCAAAGTAGAAACTTTGTCACATAGCCAATTGATGAAAAGTTATTAGTTAAAGATATTTACAATATGATGCAATCTGTAATTCACATGTCCTTAATAACAGTGTATCCAAAACAATTCCTGAAAATAAAGTAAAAATCATCTGCTTCCTTGGTATTTGGTACTTGCATGACTTGTCATATGAATGGCTGGTCATATAGCAATGTTGAGAATAAAAATGTATAAATCCTTAAGAACGCCATCTTTGGTAATTACAAGTATTAAATACAATGTAATATTTGTGCGGTGATTGGTAGTATATGGACATATGAAACACAGAAACCTAGGTCACACTGTCTAGTTTGAGTTTTTGAATTAAATAATATGTTTGCAGGTTACCAAACAAAAGTATGACCTAAAATTTCATTGTATAAGTAAAAAAATTCATGCAAATCCTGTAGTGTTTTCTGGGCCTATCTCATGGCTTGGAATTAGATGATTTTTACATTATCCAATGTTGAGTTTAAAAGGTTTTACTTTATAAACAAGTTTAATATTTATCTGAGATTGTTTAATATTAATAGTTATTGTTTATTGCTTAAAAAATGATATTACAGTGTAAGACGTGTAAATCATTGGATAAATAAAAAAATATCTGTCTATGGAGTTCACACTGTTTAATTTGTGCTGATCTCACAGTATCGAGTAAGACTTTGGGTAAAATTGTTTCTCTAGAGCCTAAATTCCTAGTGTATTTTGAGCATCACTTTCAAAATTCTAATCCAAACTGTGAGTTATAAGTTTTTGGATTGTTCTTTTGATTTGATTAATAATGAAATTTTAGCAGATCACATTAAACTATGAGTGGAGTTTGGATTAGTTATATACTGAAGCTATCCTTTATGGTGGAAAACTTTGTCAATCCTTCCTGAATTGATTACACAAACCTTGTATAACTAGATAATGCATATTTAATAAATTACTGCAATAATTTCATAATATGTGATATAAGAAAATTGTTCTTTCTGTTTTTGTAACATGGACAGTGCAATATATCTTCAAAATACCAAAAATATCCTTCTAAAAATGAATGGTCAAGTGGTCAAGGAAAAGAGTTTTCCTGGAGTACCTTAGGTATTTCAATGGCATTTCCCCTTCGAATCCAGTTTCCATTGTGTATCACTCAGTAATTTATAAACTTCTGAATGTATTTTGAATTGATACTGCATATCTCTTGCTTCATAATGTTAGGTAATTGATGAAATTGATAGTAAAAATTACCGATATCATTAGGATCTATCAGACTTTCAGAAAGATGATGATCACTTCCATGATGTAACTTTTCTGACAATATTTATATCCTAATCTTGATTAAGCCACTTATTGTGCAGCAAATATTTGAAATTGTTATGTAAACGGATTTTCAGAGGTAAAAGTCTATTTAAGAAATGATAAACATGCTGGATGTCTGTAAAAATCTAATGATGGTATACTTTTATATCCCACGATTCATTTTAGCTATTCATGGTGGTTCTAGCATGCTTGCATGTCTTTGCTATTATTTATAAATTATAAGACTAAATCCTTGAGATGTACACAAAAAAAAAGAAAGCTAACTTAACAATCAGGTTGGATAGATAAATGGAGGTCTTCATAAAGGAAACAGGAATAGGTTTATAAAATCCTTAGTGTGGAGTATATTACTGTATAGGTGTGAAAGACATTAAAAGAATGGAGGCCTTCATGATATGGGTGTGGTTTAGAGTGGAAAAGGTAAGTTGGATTGATAGGACTATAAACATGGAAGTGTTAAAGGTAGTTAGGGAGGAGAGAGTTTTAATTAAAGTAATTAACTGTGCAGAGGAAATGGGTGGATGAAATATTGAGAGGAGTGGGATTGCTGAAGAATGTAATTGAAGTAAGAATGCAAGGGAAAAGACAAGGGAAGGCAAAGATGTTAGAGGACATAATGGTTGGGGTAAGTTACCAAGTAACGAAAGAATTGGTGCTGAATAGAGAATGCTGAGGCACATGAACATAACAAATGGTAGAACACTAATGTATGTATTAAGTGATCAGCAGTGTTTATGACAGAAATTAATTAATATAGGTAGTCATTGACTTATGGCCTATGAGGCTTGTAACCAAGTGTTTGTCAGCTGTGAATGGCACTACTCAGCTGGGTTTTATATTTGAATGTTCACAGTCATCACAATGTTATTGTCAGTGGTTCTTTCTCTTTCATTCAATACAAAAACTTGACCAGCCTTAATTCTTATCCAGATCCCACTATCAACATGCTAGCATTCATAGAAAGTAATTCCATTGAAATTTACCAAAACAACTGAGAATATCTGACTTGTGTCCTAATCGACTAACAACCAGTATATCAGGACTGAACTTGGTTGTAAGTTGATGGCTGACTGTACATTGTTACATTTTGTGCAGAATTAACGTTGGGAACTTACGAAATTGTAGTTACATTTTAATCAAAGAGAAAAACGAATTATCATTGATCTACAAATCTTTGTAGATACCCTGCATTATCAAGAAAGTTGTATCAAAATTTGACTATGTGATATTTAATTTATGCAGTTTAATTTGATGTCTGCTACTATTGCCCTTTGCATGACTTTTTTCTAAGTTGAATATCTTAATTTTTTTAGGAAGAAGCCTTGGGTTCTATCTATTTCTTCTCCTGATCAATTTGATGGCAATAGCCAGCCTGGCGCTCTATTTTGTTGATGAGAACCTTTTCTGGAAATATGTACAGACTACCCAGATATTCTTCAAGGAAACTGTTGCAACAGTTCACAATTGGTGGGAAACCAAAGGTTTGCAGGGAGTAAAGGATTGGGCAGGAGGTGGGCTGTTAGCTCTAGAGGCAGCCAAGACTACAATCGTCCAGTTATACTATAACATCAGTGCTGAAATTCCTGCATATGTCGAAAGTGTAAAGAAACTGTTCTAAACCTTTCAGGGATGGATCTCACTTGTTCATTTTACAGTTTTTATGAGAATTTTTTTAAGTTTGCTATCTAATGATGGAGGTCAAGGGTACAGATTTGACAACAGTAAAATCGTCAAGAAATTCCCTCTCTTAATTCAAGGTCTGTTTTCCGAACACAAATGGGTGTTAACCATTGGCCAGTGAGTCATGCTATGTTGTTGCATTGTTATTGTTGTCATCATGGCGGATCTGCTGTTTTGGATTGAAATATTGTGTAACTGTGAGCAAGTACTGAGAATGTATCTGAGAAAATAAATATTTAAAAATACTACCATTTATTTTTTCCAAAAATGAAATAAAGAAAAATGAGGAACGAAAAGATGCGTACTATTAGAGTGTTTTGATAGGAAGTGGAAAAATACCATTAACTTAGCTCCTTAGTTGCACCTTCCCTTGTAAATATTTATGCTCTAAGTCTCGAGCTTTAGAGAGAAATGTTTGCCAAAATTGTTAATGAACTACAAGTGCCAGTAGGCTGAAGGTTTAATTATGAAACTGATTTCATTCATGTTACTCACTGTTAACAGAAATACAACATAGACTACTTGTGGTAAAGCTATCTGTATTCTTATTTGTTGATTTGAGAAATATTTCTTCTGTAATTCCATGAGCATTACTGCATTTTACTATTCAGTAAGAGATCGATATTGGATACTGCTAACCTAACAAAAAAACTAGAATAATTCAATTATCTCTTAAGGTTTTTCTCCAGGTTTAGCCCAGAATGCTTCACTAAAATCATGTTTCTCTCAAAGACATGTTACCCTCTGGCTATGATATTTCCTTTTATACGAAGATGTTTCATTAAAAGTAAACCTTGCAATATCAAAGAAATACATTTTTTAACCATTTCATGAGCTGTGATACAAAATACGTAGTTGCACTCAACTATACGTATAACCCCTATACGTAAGTAAAATTAACTTGGAAACAAATAGCCATAAGCAACTTGGAAACAGGTAGCCATAAACACAGTTCAAATTGGCAATGGTTAAGACGATCGAAAATGGTATATTTTCAGAATTAAGTAAATAAATAAATACTAGCTCTATTGTGAGAAAAGAATCATGCAGCCAAGAAATGCGATTCTTAAATGTAAAAAAGGAAGAAAAGCTAAATTTCATGTGTGAAAATTCGTTGCAATATGGCTTGAAAGTACTCTATGGGTATATTCTATTCTGATGAATTTCCCATTAAGCTCCTACCGATATTGTGTCCAGCTATTGAAGGTGCTGTGATACCAAATAAAAATAGAGAAAAGTCAATCTCTACAAAAGAAGTAACTGAATTGCGTTAAACTACGGCTGAGTAAAAGGTTTTTGAAACCCCTTGAATGAAATTTCATTTGAAGTGATCCTTGAAAGGCCTTTTCTAAGTATGTGTCACTCAAGTCCAATGTGTTTAACAAAGGAATAGGTCTCGAGATCAAATCGATGTTGAAATGCCATTTTTCAGTCGATATGAATTCAGCAAAACGACTTATTTTCTTCGGACTCGTTCAAGCAATTCATATCGTAATTGAATAAATAAATACATTAAAAAAGATGATGCCGTTTCATCATCACAACGTTTTCCGATGGGAGTGAGGTAATATTTCTCCCTATCCATTGGTCCCAAGTATGTACTTGCTTCTCTCTCAAGAACATTATCAGTCATTCTAGTGATGTAATTTCTTCTAGCGTCATCCATTAGGTGCAACTTTTTCCAGTTCACTATCTCTCCGACCCCTCTAACATCTGTTCAGTCATCTTAATCACACATTCTCCATAAGTTGATTTATGCCGCTGGCTTTATACTTTCTCCTATTCTTATTATGCTACCTTGAAACTTGCTCGCTCTCTCAAATCATTTTCCTAGTTACACTAGTAGTTTTAAATTGCGGAAATGCAAGAAGCATATAGAGTTAAACCCCGTGAAGATGCTTTTACGGGAGCGAATATCGCTTTATAAACGAGATAACGCGTGTATGTCAACTTTTTAAGGCTTTTACGTTGGAAAACAAAAAGAAAGAATAGTTTGGCTCTAAAATTTTTACGCATGTACTTCACACCTAAAAACGAAAAGGAATCTTGTGTTTACTTTATTTATTTAGATATCGGTTCCAATAGTGGGATGGTTCGTGATATTTTAATTTTCTTCTCACCAATTTAGTCATCGCAAACAAGCATGTCTAATAGAACTCCATAAGAAAGAAGATGAGACAGAAGAGGATTGCTGAGGACTGCGATATAGATAATGTGAACAATTGTAGTAGTATTGTTAAACTTGCTTCGAAAACTAAGGTTGTTTCGCACCGGGGATCAAACCCGGGACCACTTTCACCAAATGCGAACGCGCTGCCCACATTGCTTACTTGGAGCTCAAATGTAAACTATTTTTGGTCTATCAAATGAGGTGGAAAATTGGTTGTAGAGGGTTGCAGCGTATCCAGGGACGGATAAAAACCTTATAAGCGGTTATCAGAGTCTTAAGTAGTACTTTTCGCATGTTTCGTGTGAAGGGGACCGAGAGGAAAAAGCGTATTAAGCGGGATAGCGGCTTAAGTGGGAACATTTTTAACGAGTTTTACTGTATTTAACCTCAAAATTATAAGTAGAGGCTCTGTAAGAGGCGCCGAATGAAGACTTGAGAAGGATTGATCGAAAAATTTTAGACCAAAGCATAACGCTAGTTGTCGAAGCTCTTTCAGGAAATTTAATGAGTGAAAGTTACAGCCAACAGTATTTGTGGAAAAGCCGAAGGCCGAGGAAAAAAATCTACCATAGAACCGAGGCTTTCTTAGCAGAATTGTTTTGGTTTGAAACAGATTCATGGACAGATTCACAAAAAATCAGAAGAGATGGCACTACAACTGAACTCACCAAAGAAAACTCTGACGATGTTCGATCGATAACACAGCCTCGGGTTTATCAAAACAAAGAGCAGAGAGCGTTAATGATCTGGTGAATATTTAGGGTTTCGATGGGGGTTCGAAAATTTACAAAAAGTTGTTTGGTGTGTGCACGTGTATATTTATGAGCGTAGCATATTCGATGTAAAATTGAAAAAAAATCGCAAATTTTCGTTAGATACGTTAATCTCTCCTAATTATTTCCCTTAACCGCATTGTATTTTTCTTCCAAATTTTTGGGTAATGAATGGATTAAATATTATTTATGAATAAGCGCATTACTCGTAATATTCAGATCCTTGACATCACAAGAGAAGTTAATCGTTAAGGCTTTGTTTTGATTTACGGAAGGGAGTCTAAAAAAAACAACCGAATCAATTTCTTAATTTTAACTCAAATACTTCAATTTACTTCATCAAATTTAAATTAAATATACCTCAATTTAGTGGAGTACAATTGATATACCTATTATTCTTTCTCTTTGAATGGAACATCCATATTTAAAATGAAAGTATTACAGATTGCTATTTTCGTTGATAAACAGAGAGGAGAGAGTCAAAATATGAATTTTTCGAGTTTTTGTTTTAAAATATGTTGAAAAATACGAAAATTTAGATTTATTGTCATATGTATTTCGTATTTATTTTACGATTTCCGTTAACTATGAGAACAAAAATGACAACTTTCCCAAAACGACACTTCTTTTCATGCCTATTTTTATTGGGGGTGAACTGAGAGACACACTAACTATTAGTAATAATATCCTTAAGAATTACCTCTCTTGTAATCTTAAATATTCTTGACATGTCGAAAAAGTTACAAAAATTCTTCATCAACTTAAGGTATTCAGTTAAACTTCTATTATTCAGCTAAACAGTTCTCTCTTTCAACTCGAAAGATGCCGTTATCGACTCTTGTTTTCCCAGCCTTTGATTTTTACAGTATTGTATACGACTATTTGACTAGTGAGCAAGAATCTAAATTCTTGCGGGAAATGTAATTTTCGCGTAAGATATCTTATTAATCTTCCTTAAAGCTGGAAAATCCGAAAACAATGCGAAAGTTTATATTCGGATGGTTTCTTTTGTTGCGATCCAGTTCCATAGGCCAGCATTTAAAGGAAGTTTAAAAAAAGGCATTTTAAAGGAAGTTTTTAAAAATCCTTTCGACTGCAAAAATTTAGTCTTAACAAGACAGTGTCTTTTCGTCCGTTCTTCTGCTCTTGTGACATTCATGTTAGTATTTAGTAGTTAAAGGTTATTTTTTAATTCCCTTTATCCTATACTATGTGTCACGAAATTTTTAAATAATCTTAGTTCAATGTATTAATATAGTTTATACTTCGTACAAATTGCAATGGTATCAATATGAGAAGTGTGACTCCCCCCTCACTATAAAACATATACTCACTTAATGCCAGAATTACACCAGCCAACGCAGAAAATATTTGTAGACAGGGACACTGAAAGAAATTCTAGCTGATGACCACAACAAGATGAACAAAGTTATTTCCTTGATGAAGGAGGCTACACTTTTCCAAAAACTGTGTGGATACTTTTAGACAAATTTCCATTTAATTTTGTACGTTTTATCTCCTCGAGAGCTAATTTTAAAAATTTATCTTAACTTGTAATATTTTAAGTAAATTTATTCTTTTCTTTTTGATAGGAAAATTTAGTTGAAGAAATAAAAGTTCCCAATACTGGGGACACTAAGAAGGTGCAAAATGAACTTAGATATCGAGACACCTTCATAAATACATTACTACTACTACTGCAATTACATTTACGACGATTGATCGCAGGGTCGAATTTAATTAAGGCGTTTTCCTTATTTGCTTGATTTGCATATTACAAGGGGGACAATCATTTGTTGCTTTGCCAAGAAGGTGAGAAAATCAGACATTAATCAGTGCAGGGACCGAAAAGAGAATGCTTTAGAGGAACCTAGGGAAAATTTTAGCAAAAACTAGATGTAAAAATAAGATTTTGTAATGCGGGGATAACTCTATGGTTACCGTGTGGATTTATGTCTGTATTCTTTTGAAGACTTCATTTGGTTAATTTCTGTGTCTTTGTTTTTTACTCTCCGTTTAAGCTACTCTCAGTTTGATTTTGAATTGATGTTGATGATTTCGTAGCCCACTTATACATGCCCACATGATCATTTCATAGCCCACATATACATGCAAAAGTGAACGTTTTTCTGTTAACTTAATCTCTGATATGGCAGCAAAATAGGCCTTTCATCGGGTAAACCGTTATTCCTCCATCTTATTAGTTTCATTAACTGCGTAATGTTTACTCGATAGCCGCAATCAGCATTTAATTTATCAATTTTAATGTATCCGTTGAGAATTAAAAGGAAGTTCAGCTAGTATATTATAATTTACAAATCATCGCATTCGAATTTTATTTGCTTTGATGTGATTTTTTTAAACAAAATTTTTCGCATCCGTAGAAAAAAACACCTTCCATGTAAACGTAACTAAAAAAATGCCATGTGAACAAATGTAAACAAATTAAACGTAATAATCAAATGCCGCTGTTCTCGGCAATGCCATAAACTGCGGGTAAGGAATCAGAACTCTATCTCTTAGTCAATAAGGATATAGCCTTGTAAGTATTTAAATCACCGTGACTCGCGTGTGATTCTCCGGTCTATTCTAGGTCGCGCAAACATCTTGTCGTGAATTGAAAATTTTGCATCTTCTTCTTGAGGACGGTAGATGGGATTGGAATGCGAATGCAAAGATTCCCCAGAGTCTCTGGCGTTTCTGGAACATAGATTTGTTTCCATATTCCTCGGAAGGCGTTATCGCAAGCGAATGGCAAAGTTGGAAACGAGGAGAGGCTACTGCAAATGTGTCTTCAGGGAAGGAGATTTATTCATTGATGGAGTTACGTTCGCCCATTCTTCTTCTAGGACAAGGCGCTTAAATTCAAGTCCCTCGAGTCTAGGAAGAGAAATCGGAAATGATTAAAGAAACAGAGGGATCAGGAAGTGGAAATTAGAGATTTAAATTCCTGATGAATTCCGCATTATGATACTGGGTGTATTAGATCAGGCTAACAGGTTAGGTGTTAGACCGCAGTCATATTTTGATCGGAATTGAAATGGTAAGAAAGCCAGGAAATGCGGAACCAACGGATATGCTTCGATAATGCATTCTGTAGCACCGCATCCCTAATTTGGGATATAAGTGTGATTGTTTTTGAAGGTAGTTCTTACTTTTCGTTTCTCTTTGATGACATACTTCACTAACTTTGTTTATAGCCACTGGAACAGGGATGGTGAACTTTTCGCTGGAAAAGTACTATATTTGATGGAAAATAGTACTTGCTTGTAGTGTCAATGTAAAGCATGTAATGTAGCGTCAAACCAAAGCATAAGTACAAGACATTATATGTTATTTCGTCAATCAAGGACTTGAGGTGTTGTAATTAGCGAAATCAATCATTAACTTAAATGGTCAATTAACGTAATTCATATTTATAATGTACAACAACGACAGCGCCGTCGGCGTTCCGCGTGCCAAAACAATTCTCTAGCGTGATACTTTTGGCACGCATGCCATGGGTTCGCCACCACTGCAGTGGAATATACGTATCTTAATTATCATCATATCATCGATGACGAATAATAAAAGAAATGTTAAAATAAATAAAAAGATATTAATTTTGCTCCGATTGCAAGCGGGTTGTCCCGATAGATCCCAATGAAAGAAAAATCAGGAAATACCGCACACGGGAAGGAAACACTTAGGAGCCCTCAACAAGTTTTGAGAGTATGAAGAGTTGCGACGAAAATGTTTGTGAAAAATTGACCTAGTTTGAGGTCTCCATTTCGCCCCGGTTTCATTGCCCGCAAAACAGGATGTCCTAATTTTGAGGAGCAGATAAACTTAAGAATGTGCAATTATCTCGAAACAGTGTTGAGCACCGTGGCTAGAGAATAGAAAGATTCTTGCTCAGTCGACTGAACACGTTGATCCTTTTAGGAAATTTTTTGACTCGCGAAATCTAATTGTTTCAGTGCCAACATTTATCGATTCTTATATATCCCCAAATGTAATCTTAACCTACGCGGTGATACGATAAAATCAAAGGGAATATTTCGGGGAAGCGTGGTGGAATACCAGGAGGCGATAAGCAGTTAAGGGGGACCGGATAATGGAGCTAAGCATGGAAACCAGCTTCGATTAATACAACTACAGTGCGGTGGGTAACCCTAAAGATTCCGCTAAACCAGCGTCGGTTCGTTACGTAAATGCCACGATACAAAGCCCGATAACATTTTCTCTATTGGGACATCGTTTCTTTTCCGAAACAACAACTCCAGGAATCAAAGAAAACAATAATGCAGCGTAACCCAGAATGGCGCGCTACTCAGGTTTGATAAATAAATTAAACCTCTGAAATAGGTCACGTTAAAGGAAGTCCCGTTTCATGTTTAAGGATGGCTGATGCTACGGAAGCATAAGGATGTGGAACCTAAGCTGAAACATTAACTACAACCACCAGATTTTCCTTCCTCTAATTTTGCCCTGTAATTACTACTATAATTTTTTCCCCGAAATTACTTATCCGTTGATAGATTCCGCGCCACGGATATGTCCCATATCAGTAATCGGAGAAAATTTTCAGCTCGTGCTTGCAGTTTACATATTAACGCCTCTTACCCGTTGCTTGAGTTACTTTTTCTTCCACTCGACAAAACCACCCGAGAAAGGCGTCGGCACAAACTCATCGCGGGCAAACTCGCAAATTTTACGCCGGTTGCCTTCACCCACCCGTGGTAAAAAAATCAACCTTCCCGAACACGGATGCGATCGAATCGACTTAATGAACACGCACCGCCTTCGGAATCAATACCCAAACGGCCGTGCGTCTCTCAAGCATTCAATTCGGCCGACTTCGAAAAATCAGCATCCTGGATCGCGGGAGGAATTCAGGAAGGTCATTCCGTGCCGTGCCCTTGAGCTGGATCCTGACGCGGCCTATCGACACACGCCCCCGAGTGCACAACGGGGGCAGATGGGGAGGAAGAACTGCATCAGGAGACCGTGCCCAAAAAAATATCGAGAAATTACGACGGGGCGACATAATTAACGCGGGCCCATTCCGTGGACCATCCTCAGGAGCCTGAAAGACCCTTTTCAGGGCCCCTCTTCCCCGCTCATCCCTCATGGTTCTACCGCCGCTTCAGCCTTTTCCCACCCAAAACTCGCGCGTGTGAGCATTGATCCGGGCGGTATGACGTCAGCTATGACGTCATCAAACGACCCCCTCGCCCAACCCCCTCCCCGTCCCTTACCCTCGCAGATTCCCGGGACTCTCAGACCCCTTTTCCTATCCAAACCCTGCCTTTCGGTACGTTTCGCTCCTGCAACCGCTTTTGCCCCTTGCTTCCTTCACCTCTCTCTGACCTTGTATCCCTCTCTCTCGCCCTTATTTCACGCACATGTGAGGTGATTTCGGTACGCCTCTCCTGCGCCCGTCTTTGAGAATGACCGCGCTATCGCACGGCGGCGACCCCTCCCACTCACGGCAGCGGGAAAAAGGCAAAGACCTGGCGGAGAATCGGTGTATCTCTCTTTTTCCTCCGCCTTGTTTTTTTATTTTTTCGGTCTTTTATCAGTTGGAAAAATAAAGGCAGAGGAAGTCGCTGAACTGGATGGCTCTGATGCTCGCTGTTCTTAAACGAGAGGATCTTCTCGTGTCGACGTTCGCGAGATTCCAGATTATGTCTTTGATTGGTCGATGGATTTTCTTAATAATCGTGAAAAACACATTCGTCAATTTCCTAAATTATCGCCGAGTGATATCGGTGTCATTCTGATCATACCAAACAAGTCTTCATTGGATGAATGTTAGTCTAATGAGACAATTCTTACTTCCTTTCTCGACGGACTCGACAACCAGGATTCTAAACCAGTATCTCAGTATTGAAAGGTTAACGCGATTATCTCTACGCGTGTGTCGTGCGTTGTTTAATCATTTCTGTATTCGTAACGGCAATACAAGTAAAATATGGACGAAAGAAATGTTTTTATTTATTCAAATTTGAAACCGAAAAAATATTTCGGAAGTTGCCAAAACATTATGCATTAACATTTCACACTAGCTGACACAAACGGTACGAACTGGCACACACGAATAAGTTCGCATATGAAGATTAGGCTACCATAATTACATATAGAGTACAAGAAATATTTTAAAGAATTTAATTTTAGGATGTTTTTGTTTAAAATGCTATTTTTATGTTATTTTATTGCTTTACTGAAATATTTTTAGGGAATTATTTCTACAGTACTACTGAAGTGATTTTTGTTTACAGTTTTCTTCACATCTTTTTAGCTTAGCTTTACTATCAGTAGGTTTGCACAGGTTTTTCACACCCCCTTCTCTGTGGGTGTTTTATTGCTGTGGAGATATGTTTTGTTAAGTTACTACTTGGGTTTTTTTACATCCACGAATTCTTCTTCAGTTTTTCTCTCTATTTCTGGAAAAGTACTATATCTGATGGAAAATAGAACTTGCTTGTAGTGTCAATGTAAAGCATGTAATGTAGCGTCAAACCAAAGCATAAGTACAAGACATTATATGTTATTTCGTCAATCAAGGACTTGAGGTGTTGTAATTAGCGAAATCAATCATTAACTTAAATGGTCAATTAACGTAATTCATATTTATAATGTACAACAACGACAGCGCCGTCGGCGTTCCGCGTGCCAAAACAATTCTCTAGCGTGATACTTTTGGCACGCATGCCATGGGTTCGCCACCACTGCAGTGGAATATACGTATCTTAATTATCATCATATCATCGATGACGAATAATAAAAGAAATGTTAAAATAAATAAAAAGATATTAATTTTGCTCCGATTGCAAGCGGGTTGTCCCGATAGATCCCAATGAAAGAAAAATCAGGAAATACCGCACACGGGAAGGAAACACTTAGGAGCCCTCAACAAGTTTTGAGAGTATGAAGAGTTGCGACGAAAATGTTTGTGAAAAATTGACCTAGTTTGAGGTCTCCATTTCGCCCCGGTTTCATTNAGTAATTTGCTGAAATAATTCATTTCTCGACGCAGGAGTTTTTCTGATATTCTCCACTTAAAACATCAAAGTAGGAGTCCCTTTTACCGCCACAATTACAATAAATGATTTGTTCCTTTAACACAAAGAGATATCTCAGGGATACAATTTTCCTCTCGATAGAAAGAGAAAAAATTTAAGCAGTATTACGTACTCTAGATACAATCATGAGCATATTCAGAAGACCAAGTAAAGATAACCATGCAGAACAATAGTAAATAATGAATTCACACTATCCCAAATGGTTACAAAAAATGGAATACCACCTTTGGTTACAGCAGAAACATGGCATAATTAGATTGCGGTCGCATTGATCTTTAATAATTTCAAATGAACAGAAGCTTCTATAGCTACCTAATGTTATAATTTCTAAATTAAATTCTATTGTTTATTTTTTCCTGAAAGATCAAAAATGACTAATGAACGAGTATGGTGTTAGAAAATGACAGCGACAACTATGGGCAGTTTGTCATGTAATCCTTTGGAATGAGTTATTCATGGGGAAAGGTTAAGGTAATTAAGCATCATGGGTGCTAAGGGAGTTAATGATATATTATAAGTATAGAGATGTGTTAATGCGGTATTCGTTGAGGTGTGACGGATTTAATGGTCATTGTGCAACATAAACTGTGATATTGGATTCCATTTAATCAGATGAGGATACGTGAGAACGATGAGGAATTCCTTTGTAACACTTGTAACATATTCTCAAACATTTATATTAATTGATCAAATTGGCATCTTTTCATCCTTTATCACGAATTCAATAATTCATACTTCTAAGAAAATAAGCACGAGGTACGTTGACTGTCTTATTGTATAATTACTTATAAGTAAAAAATATATTCACTTATTAAATGTAGTTTTTAATCATCTTTCAGAGAGTCGATTAATGAGTCTGATGGTGATGATAAAGATATTTACTTATGATCTGGCTCTAATTTACAGCCCAATGCCCTTCTGATAACTACTATATCGATAAAACCGGTCTCCGATCGGAATAAAACCAGCCACGGCTTCCACCAAACACGGAAGCACTATATAGATAGGTTACGGAGAAGCTAAATATATTCACATTTAACATAATTATTTAATCAGTGACTTTGCAAATGTAAACATTTTTGTATAATAATTTTCATATAGTTCATAAGATAATAAATCAAAGATATAAGTACACATTTTCATTTACATTTTCATTTCATTTTCATTTACATTTCTGTAAGGTTACCTTCGAAAAGCTTTATTTCCGTGCTCAATAACCTGGAAGTTTAACTTAACAATCCTTTAACTAAGACTGTGTATGCGTGAAATATAAGATAAATTTTAGAAGCTTAAGTTAATTTATCACCTAAAATTGATCCTTTTTTGCAGTCTAGAACTCACATTATGCCGTCGAAACGATTTGATTTATGATAACAAGCAAGATTTTTCCAGTCAGGAAAACGAATAAAATTGTATAAGTAATATCTTATGGGAAACATCTAGTTAGATTTATAGTTTAATTTAGAAGAAAATGATTAAATTTATATGAAATAATTAAACCTATTTATTACTTGCTTTTATTATTACTTAATATTTCAGAAAAAATATTACTTTGATTGCATTGAACCTTTTAATGCATGCATAGTCTTCTATGTTTAAACGGCGATGACAATTCATCTAATTCAGGGTAAGTATTTCTCCAGTCAAGATAACTTTTAATTCAGTTGAAGCATGGAGATAGGGATTCTATTACAGTATTCTTCATCCCTGGCTAAGTAGGCCAGGAGAAGTAAGTCCGTGTTCCACTTAGGAGTCTAGATTATGTTATCGTTGGTTTAATAGGGAACGGATAGTTATCTTTGATATATAACGGACCGAATAAACAGCGATGTATTTATTTAAACATTCATTTTTCTCATCAAGCAATCTTTTCGGTATTAATATCCATTCATTCTAGGTTATCTTTGCGGTAACCTAGTTTTAAAACTTCTTTAAACATCGTTTTCTTCAGCTTCTTAACGATGGGTCTTTTACGAATCGCTTTCATGCATTTCTTCTCTTCTTCAATCTCTTAAAAGGGTAAATCGATTCATGAGAGATAAATTGACATTCCCTGTGTATTAATGTTAAAGATTATCTAGTTTATTATTTACGAATATTAAACTCGCGTAGCATAATTATAGGGTGAAAAAGAACTGGTAAAGCCATAAATTGTAGAGGTGCTCCTATTTTCGAAAAGTTTAATTCAGTTTAAAATTTTTATGCATTGCTATATTAAGTAGCTATGGAGTGTGTTCTCTATGACGAAAAGTATGCGGATGCCACAATATTTTACTTAATCTAATAGTGTAAATTTACGCTTGATCGTACAGAAATAGGTATTAGCCGACGAAGAAAAGTTGTACAGTAATTACTGTTCAACGAAGGAAAGATGGCAGAAGAATTCTTCAGCATATACTGGGTGTTACATTTCCTTTTTTATTTTTCGTTAAAAATTTATAAATTTACTCCATTTGCGGTGGAATTATCTATGTAGTAACTATCAAGTTGTTATATTTCTTCCAGTTTGTATAAAAATTTGTAACTATTACCATACGATGATTCGGATTTCTTATTTAATTAATTATTTCAATATTTTTTTCTATAGATTCAAATTTTTCAGGTGATATTTTTTAATTAAAACGACCCATTTCGAGCATCCCACAACCCCTTCAATATCGCTTAGCCCCGTGAAGTCAGTCTACCTGCAGTACAATCCTTAAGGAGTGTTGCCTATACTACAGGATACTGGTCTAAAGAAAGCTGGTCTACCCGCAGTGCAAGCTTTGCTGAGTGTTGCCTACACTACAGGATACTTGTAAATACAACTACGGAGTGAGATCAAATTTCCACTTTTTATTATTATGTAGAGTACATACATAAAGTAATTGCGTGAATATGCTTAAAGATGATTTTAATCTTGAATAATCTTGANTAAATATTTAAGAAGATTACGGGTGTTTAAAAACGAGAGAAGGAAGTGGGTGTAAAAAGTGTGTTATGCTCATGGTATTCTCATTCTCGCTTAAGTAAAAAGTTGTGATTACATATAATATTTTCATTAATTAAAAAATATCTTATCAATTTCAATAGCAATATGTCCCCTTAAATTTTAACTCAGACTACTTTTAGGAGTATTTCATATCCACTGACTACTGCTCTTTAGTATAAATTGGTTTACCACGCATGACTATTAGAACCTGAGTTTTTAACTCAAATATCAACTCTTACTCCCATAGTGGACTTTTATGGTTTATATGTAACTAGCAAACGCCCCCGTCAAGCATGACGGAACTTAATTTAGTTAAAATACCTATTATCGTATATATAAACACAATGCATTTTGTTTCAGATCTCTAAGTCAAGCCTTTTCTGAGATAGATAGGGGGTCGGACAGATGGACGGACGGAGAGACATTTGCTTTATATATATATAATATTAAAAATGCTTGAAACATTCCTTAATTTCTCCAGTGATTCCTACATTTCAGTTGCAACCTGTAATCCGAGAAAATCTGGCCATTCCATCCACAAATATCATTCGGGAGCTAAAGAAAGAATCTAAATCTAGAAGTCGACTTAATCGATCGTATACCGCGAGAGGGAATGGAACCAAACATCCGCCACCATATCGGTAAAGCGATTGGAGCCGGAATAAACCAACGCCACTTCTGCAACACCTACGGAACGAAATCAAACGCACGTGAAAGTTTCGGGGCCCAGAGATTGACCCTCGCACAGCGTCGGGGTTTACGACTTTAAGCGGGGAAGAGGAGAAAAGTCACGGGAAGAGTCTCAGGTGCTCTCCGTTAGTTGGTTTGGGGATGTAATCGGTACGTGAGAGAGGGGAAAGCAGTCTTACGGCTCCGGCGGACGAGACAAGAAGAATTTTTGAAGGGAGGCAGAGGGGAAAACATAACGCGACAAAAGAATGGAGGCGAAAACGTAAAGAGAGAGAGAAAAGGGCATCTCACGGCCGAGTGGAGTGGCGTAGTATTGTCGGTTCCTCTTTTTCTCCAGCATCGCTCAAACACTAGGTTGACCTGGAATATCGAACGTATCTGGAAAATTGGAGGGGAGATAAAGATCAGAGGAAATAAATAAACAACCGCGTGGAGGGTACGCTTCTTTTACTTCCTCATTTTTTTCGGTCCATTTCTCCTTTGACGAGAATGTGCATACGTTGCTTTATATCCGAATTACTTTTCCTGCCGTACCCCTCACTCGTATGCGAGTTTCATAGAAGAACGGACGATAAAAACTCCTTCTTTCGAGTCCAAACGGTTCACCGAGACATCTGATTTCCAATTAACCTTCAGACTGCGCAAAATTTCGAAAATTTTCCTATCGTATGCATAAAACTTGTTTGTTATATTGACAGATTTTTTACTTGTAATTGAATTATTTGTCAAGTAAATGATGTGGACATTATTTCTTTAGTCTCATATTCTTATGGCTTACCAACGATGTGTGCATGTAAGCAAGACGATACAAAGGAAAAAGGCCAAACTTGTGAATAGACGATGGGAGCAGTTAAATGGTTGATGATGGAGACCTGTGAGTCTGAAAGTGCACTTATCTTTCGATTATGGTAGTAAGGATTTAGCTATTTGGTTTTTTTTTCTAAGGTGACATTGAGCTGATTCAGGCCATTCCACCATCCGATCCGTCGTCTTAATATATTTGTCAGTAATACAATAATTAATTAAATAGAGGATGGTTTAGAGCATGAGAAGGAATTGAGAAGTATTAAGAAGAAGAATACAAGAATAATTGTAAGAAGTATTAAGAAAATAACTAACGAAAAGCATATACATTGCAAGGCAAAACCCTCTAAGTAGGGGTCGCTAAAACCTGCTAAACGCACAGATATTGAAAGCAAACGTGATAAGGTGAAAAGTTCAGACCACAAAGTGTATTCTAGCCATAGTTCGATAAATCACCGATTAGAGAATGAAAATACTAAATGAAATTAGTGACGTAATGAGAGAATAACCCAAACTTAGAAATTTTTTTATTGTTTTGGATACTATAGACTACATGTACGAAAAAAGTTAATGCTTAAAATTAAAATTACTTGAAAAAGTTTAAAATTAAATGTAAGACACATTCGTGATCGATTAATCAACAAGGAAACATACAAAATACATGTTCCCAAGGAGAAACGGACATGAAAAATGTTTTTCGGGACTGGGAACTGAACCAAGACCTCCAATTTTCTATTTGGTTGCTCTAGTCATTGAGCTATCCGGCCGGAATCTCAATGGTTAGCGCAACGCATAAAAAGTTTAGGTGTCATGGTGCAAATAATAGATGATGACACGGCAGCAATCGGAGAATTGCAGATAGAGAAAAAATACATAATTTGTAAAAAAAAGAAATTAATATTTTTTGCTTAGGTTCATGCAACCTAGATGAATATCTTAAAATATGGCAGATATTACATTTGAAGGACATGGCAGATAACAAAATTCTACTTAGAAAGCCAATAATTTCCCGTAAAATTTGAGACAGATGGGAGACAGAGAAAGCCTCAAGATAAGTTTTTAAAAATTAACCAATTGGTGTTAGGATAGTCATTGGGTATCCCTTTTGGTAAAAACGTACGCTACTGTGGAGTTCTTACTTAACTTTTTGCGACTTGCAGCTGAGATTTTTTCAATGGAAGCTGCGACTAGAGAATGAGGATAATGACACGAGCGATAAACAAAACTGTATATTCTTATTTTCCTTTGGAAGCAGGAATTTATGGCCTACGAGCGTCTTGAGCGTGGAATGAACATCAACGCAATGTAATTTTTGAAACTTCTGATACTGATAAGACCCGTTTGTTTTTATAAGAATCAAGAAGAAATTTCTGTTTTTAAGTTCCGAAACCAAATTGTTGAGATGCATACCTATGTAGCTCGCAGTTTTACACCTATGTAGCTCGCAGTTTTACACCTATGTAGCTCGCAGTTTTACACCTATGTAGCTCGCAGTTTTACACCTATGTAGCTCCTAAATTTTTCGAATTTTTACCCAAATGTGTTACTTCCGCACCAATTGAAAGATAATTTGTCGATTGAAGGAGTGTTCTTTTCACAAAGTGATATAGAAATTTATTTAAAGTAATCATGTACATATTTATTCATTTAACCTATGTTGTTTTCACGCTATAATCTGATGTATATTACATTCCTTTATCCATATTCCGTAATACTTTTTATGTATGTACTGCATAACGTGTCTGATATCTAAGTGATGACAATCCCAGCACAAGGATTCCTTCCGGGTGACTCTATACATCATGTAAATTATTAAGTATAAATTATTTTTATTATATAGATCATAATGTAAATTTTTTCATGTTTGTGTCATCTTTATATTGCGAAACGAAGGATTACTATTATTATTGTGCTCCTCAATTTTCTGAGCAGTATTTAAAAAGTTTATTTACAATATGAGAGATATCTTAAATAATATTATGTAGATACATTAGGAATTTCCAAAAGAGCTGAAAGTGGCTAAATACAGAAGAGTACCTGCGCCCACTTTACTGTACAGTAGCCAAAGTTGGGTGTGTCAGGACGAGAACGCAGTTGAAATGGATTATACGAGGAGACAGCGTAGGAAAAACAGTAATAATACTAATGACTGGATAATGAAAGAACGGATGACAAAATGAGCTGACAAAAGATTGCGTGACGAGTATAAAAGGGGTATTTTACTTTGTTTAAACACATGAATGGAGTGGACTGAAGTAAAATGACAAAGATGATAGTTATGAGTACTACTTAAAGTAGAGAAGACCGAGAGTAAGCTAATTGAATTTGCTAAGTGATCTCCGGAAGAATATAGACAAGCCAAGCTTAAAGAATGAAAAGAAACGCATTTAAAGTAGTGGCGAAAATCTAAAATATCTATCTGTTAAGGTTTTCGTGTTAAATATTTTAAAAGGATAAATTGTTTTTGTTATTTTATCTTTCTCAATGCAATCAGCATTTAATGCAAATGCATCTTAAGTTGTTTATCGCTTAAAATTGATATTAATAACATGTTATAAGCCTCTAATTCAGATTATTAATATATTTAATTTATCACCGATTCGTAACGTATTTGCAATGTATTATATGCAATCCAAAGATATACGAAATTCAGTGACGAAAACAATTTATTTTTCCCCTATTAAATTAAGAATGCTTTATGATAAGAGTCATGATATTGATACTGAGACGACACAAACTTCCACGTCGGCTTGTTGACGCAGTTATAAACAATGACTTATCGAAATAACGAAATGATGTTTTAATGTTCACTCTATCTTTCGTTCTTGTCTTTTGAAATGTTTGTTATTTTAGTATTTTTACGTTTACTCTGTATTAATTTGTTGTGTTAAGAGAAGTATTCCCAAGAGGAAACGGAAGTGAAAAACAATTGACACGACCGGTACTGGAATATGGATCTTCCAATTTCCGGGTGCCTGCTCTAGCCAATTGAGCTGTCATATCAGAGCAATTAGACATGCCGTTCGGGAGCCTATGTGCTAAGTACACATACGGTTTCTAGCACCGACTAGAGATGAGTGGATGTGTCACGAGTAACGTTGTGTATTCAGGGATAAGAAACATCGAGGAATATTGTGAATGGAAGATGCCGCTAAAAAGCTACATGTATGTATATCAGATGTGGGTACATTTTCAGTCTTAAACAGAACGGCAGTTACTTGGAATGGTCTATCCTAAGAAATTCTCAGTCCCTTCCCACAAAACAATGCTTGTTTTAAAAAGAATATACTTAAATATAATTGTAGTTGTTAATGAAGAGAGCTGCTGTATGCGGAGGGCTGTTAAATGCTGGAAGAAAGTAAAATTTAATTTGAATATTCTATTCGTTATTATGCCTACTTGTAAATTATGTATAATAGCAATAATAATTATATTNAAATACATCTTCAAGTTACCTTAGAAGAATTACAGCAAAATTGAACTACAATAATATTGCATTTTATTTGAAAGTGTCATGACGCAAATAGGCAAACCATGCAAGCTTTGTCGGCCAGTTGAATATATTATACAACTTAGTTTTATAAATGAACTTCTTGTTTTAAAAAATAAACTCAATGTGCAATGATACATAGAGATATTAAAATATTAATATATTCAACAACTTGTTTTTGAGCAGATATATGTAAGTAAATATATACACGCAAATCAAAAATTACTTTAAATATTGAGAACAAAGTTTTTTTTTAAATTAACACAAATTAACATTAATTAACACAAACACACAAGATAAGTTATGATTAATTTTGAATTAGTAATACAAAAATTATTGATTTATAAGAGGCATATTTCAGATTGAAAGGTATTATTTACAGACTCGTATTAAGATTAACAATTTAGTAATAAATATTCCTTCAGTTTGCATTTGATTTCTCTAATTGACTTTAACTGAATCAGGTATGAGGGTAATCTATTGAAAAACATTGACACCTTGGTACTAAATCTATTTTTTCCATAGTGGTTAATTTTTTTTGGTACAGTGTAATCTGGGTTGTTTCTTCTTGTCTTTGAGCGATTGTCTTCTTTAGGTATCAGTAGTTTGTGATTGATGTAATTATTTTCTACATTGATGTATATAAATTACTGTGATATATTCAGTATAGCCAAGTTCTTGTATTATGAGTGTATATATTGTTGTTGGAATTTAGGTAATTTACAATTTAGATTGTCATTAGTATTATTTAGATAAGTTTTATTATTTTATTTTGAGTGCTTTCTGTTGCTTTGTAGCAATTTGCACTATTTCCCCCAAATAGCTATACCATATCTTAAAAACTGATTCCACAAGGGTATATTGCATCACCATTTTAATATTCATAGTAGTAAGAGACCTAATTTTATAAAATTGGTAGCTTATTTTCTTTAATTTACAATTTACCTTAACAATGCGCTTGTCAAACTTAAAAAATTGGTCAACAAAAATGCCTAAATATTTATAACATGTCACTTGAACAGTCATTACAGTTACAATGAAATCTGTTACACATATTATCTAAACATTGGTGCTCATGTAGATATAATTTAATAGGAACAATTTGTGATCCTCTATAAACAATCTGCATAACTTTACTTTTACAAGGGTTGATTATAAGGTCATTATCATGATACCAGGATGCTAAGTTATTCAGATCCTCTTGAAGATGTGTTATTGCCATATTTATATCCTTATGCGTTGCAATTAAAATAATAATGTATGTTAATTTTACTATTAAAAACTTAAAAATTAATTCCTCAACACCGACCTTTCAGATTTTTACACCGTCATCGAAACGTGCACGTGCTGTCCACTCTCTGCATCCGCAATAACGTTCACAGTTGGCGCGGAATAGAAAATTCGATTACTTAAAAACCACTCCTCGAGCAGCAGTATCACTTTGTTTTCCGTCGTGGACGGAGACATCTCCACAGTCGTCCCTTCTCCTCTTTTTGCCTCGTCTGAAAGCCGTGGAATGTCTTTCCAAAAGGATAGAAGCACTTGACGGGAAGGAAGAAAGAGATGGGGGGCATTGATTGGAGGAAGGAGCGCTAAGCGGATGAAGGGGAATATATTTCAAAAGGTGGTAAAGGGGTAGAGAGTAAAGAGGGAAAGTACAGCCTCAAAGGGAAAGGAAGGAGAGGGCGATTCCGTGACTCTCACCCCAGAGAAGCCGCCGTGAATACGGACCGTATTACAACTTTAGTTGTCCACGTACGGCTTCCCTTTGATTTAGCCTCTATATGACATGTATCAGATTGTATCGACGGTAAAAATAATCTCCGCGGAGGGACTCTATTTTTGTCCCCAGGATGAATTCAATGGACTACCTGAAACATCTGTTCTCCGAGGGCTGAATACATACACAGACTTGTTTAGATGACATCATAGGTTATGTGTATTCATGGAATCGATCTCTTGATTGATCTCGATCGATCTGATATGTGCATGTGTGTGTGTAATTTGTTAATTCTTGTATCATTAAGAATCAATTTATTTTGTATTAACGGAAAATTTCGCATGTATTTTACGCATTTTTTCTCTCCCGAGGAGGAAATACAAATCATATTATTATATATAAAAAATCATCATTCAAATCTATATTATTTTAAAGAATAGTATACTATACTTTTACATTTAAAATTTGTAGGACTGCGCAATTTTAATAAATTAAGCCATTTGCATTCCATTGTGATATTTGTATGACTTAAAGATTGCTAATTAAAAAAATTATTTATGAAAATTAAGAGTTTAAATACGAAAAATGAATTTATTATAAAATTTAATACCTGTAAGTTACGGTAGTCTCTCAATATTTCAATAACACAGTATATATCTTAACGGAGATTTGCAGAACGATAATTGGTTGCTTTTTATCAAAGAAATAAATAATAGAACGATACGTATAAAATGGACCGTTTTGATTTTGTCATAAAAATTTCTTGATTAAGAAACAGTTATCACAAAAATGTATGCCTAAATTCAATGGAACACTACAGAACACTTTCAGACTATCGGAAATTCTTTGGCAAGCAGGGTGAGATATTACCTTACCAATGATGACTTAATTGTTGACTTGACCAAATTACCCATTCTTAGGTATAAATGAACTTCCTCCCCCTAGGATAAACATCAGCAATGAACTTGGCCACGTGACTGTTTTTTCACCTTATAAGACACTGAGAAAACCAAAATTAAATACGCTCAAATGCTAATAAAGTGAAAGCAACATCTTCAATAGAATCAATCACCGTATCTTTGGTATATGTATGATCGACGAGATGGGTTTTGGAAGAAAAACGATTAATGTTTGTGAAGAATTAAATTGTTAAATTTTATAGGACTATCTTTATGGCATTAGGTAGAAAGTAGAATATCCCTCTCATCTATTACAAAAACTTTCAGACCAGAAAAGGAATAAAAATGTTATTGCACGAAAATTCCCGCGGTTAGAAATATTCACAGGGAAAAACAGACAAAAAATTCTGACAGGACCTGGGCTTGAACCCGGGTCTTCCTCTTTATTGGTGACTGATCTAGTCACTGAGCCTCAACGTGGGACGATCATTGGCTAGAGCAGTCGCCCGGTAAACGGAAGACTCGGCTTCCGGTCAAGACAGACCTTTTTATGTCCGTTTCTTCATGGTAATATTTTTTAGTTAAAACAAAAGAGAGATGTGTTGAAGAATTCTTGCTATTTACCACCTTATGGTACATAGTCATAATAAAAATGTTTAAATGAATCAAAACCTGGAAGTATATCTCTGCTAGCTCTCGTAGGATTTCATGATACGGACAGAATCGATGGATGTATCTCATTTTTCAAGTTTAGTATCACTCTATGTAATTATTTCGAAACGCCTTCGGTTTTCTGCTTTCGACAGCCCCGTGATTATTTTTCACAGCAACCTCTCTATTCTTCACGAGTTTCCGCATCTCTCTGGATACTTTGACAGTTTTCTTATTTACTTTAATTTCATCTGAGACCATTTTTACCTATTGCTCTCTTATTTTCTAGCATCTGCAGCGTTTGAAAGCTTTTTTGCCGATGTCTATGCAGCGTCAAACTGTGTAATATTTAGACATTTTTCAACGTATGAGTCTCCGGAGTATTCAGTTCAGTTATGCTCTAATTTCATACTCATCCTCAGGTTTAATAATAATTTTGACGCAATTACAGAGATGGTTTCTAACTTTCTGTTATGTGAGGTATAGTCACTACTTTCTCATATACCACGAAATTATTTTAACATTCCTGTTTCGACGAATTTTTGTCATCTTCAAAACAAAACTTGTTAAAGCCAGAAGGCGTAGTACTATGAGGACGAGTGCCTATCTGTGGATTAGTTCTATAGCATTATATTTAGGAAACTTTCCGTCTTCTCTTTGCTCCACAATCAGATAAACCTTCAAAAGAAACACAACGGTAGTACGAAGATATTCTCTACGCATATGATCAAAGCGAATAGCAAAAGACTACTGATGAGATACAGATACGGCGCGATGTACCAGTCGGCGGGAAATGAGTTTTTCACACCGAGGAAGCTTTTCGGAGAAATTCCTCAGCATGGACACCAGGACTATTTTCATCCTCAGAGTGTTTCGGATCCTCAGAGAGGTTTACAAGACACCCGAAAAACACACGAGGGAAAGAACCCAAAAGAGATGCAAAGGTACCGAGAGAGGAAGAGAGAACCGCGCGCTTTTTTCGAACAAGGCGAGCTAAAAAAACGGGAGGGAAAAAATATCAGCTTCGGATGGCGAAGGAGAGAAAACATTAAAAAGAAGGCACGGGAAAGAGTCTTAGATGTCAGATGAGAGGCCTAAAAGGAGAGCCGGGTGGCAAAGTAGGAAATGTGACGCGAGGGAGGGCAACCCTGTGGCCGAGAGGGTGTTATTGTAGAGAAGGAGATGGAACAATGTGGGGGTGGGAAAGGTTGGGAGAAGAACACTATGGACAGGAGCGAAGGGGAATAAAAGTCCAGGGAAGGATGGGCCACGATGGTCATGCAAGGACCGGAGTCCCGAGTCCAAATCGCCAGGCTGGAATCCCTGGGAAGGGAACGGATGACAAGGGGGCACGGGGGAGAGGAGCGGGTGCGGTGCGAAGCAGGCCAGGTCGGAGGCAGCGAAGAGTGGGACGGAGGCAGGATCAATACAACGGGGCGAAAGTAGGCAGCAGCCCCACCAGCTGCTGGTGAGAAGGCCGGGATGGGAAGAGGGAGATGAGGGGGAGGCGCACAGGGTGTCGGGTGGGGGGCGAGAGAGAGAGATAGAGTGTTAAGAGAAGGGCGGAGGAGGCGGGGGGAAGTTCGGCCCGGGAGGTACCCGCGGGGTAGGCGGTGATGGAGCATTCCCTGGTGAGGTGAAGGGGGGAGCGGGAGAAGAAGTCCCGGGAACGGAGAGTGCGCAGACTGAGTGAGGAATGGGTTGGGGGGAGGAGCTCCGCCCTCCCCGTCCTCCCATACAACCTTCTGCAAATTCTCCCTCCACCAACCCGGAGGGTCATAGGGAGCTGAGAGGAGAGGGTTATGAGAGAGCTTTCGCAGAAAGGGGGGTGGAGGGAGAGGGGAAGGCGTGAGGGGTATCGGGGGTCTACAGAGGAGAAGCAGTCGTGAAAACGCGTGAGAGAGGGTGGTGTGGCTTCAAGGGGGTCGCTACCAGGGAGGGAGAGAGAGGAAATATTGGGGAGAAGGGGAGAGCGCGAAGATAGGCCGCGGCCGCCGTACTGAGGCTAGAGAGGTCACCACAAGCTCCCGTCGCTAAGAGAAGTTTTCCCTCCTCTCCGTGGAACCTCGGGGTTTGGAGGATGTGAAAAAGGAGTCGGAATCGCCCTCCGATCTGCAAGAAGCCCTCCGTGGTCCCTCCCGACCGATTGGGGAAAATATTTTGTCACTCTATTCATCTCTCTCTCCCTCCGGATGAGTTGGGTGCGGCGGCATGGGACAGAGGTGCGGCGTTGGAGGACGACCGGGGTGGGCAGGGCGGCTGAGGAAGTGCGGAGCGGGCCCTCCGAGTAGGATGCGAGCGGTAGGGCCGCGGAGACCGGCGGCCGGAGGCTCCGGTCCGGGAAGAGCAACGTCGTGTGAGTGAGGGAACGTTCCGTAGGTCCCGGAATCCTCTTCCGCGAAAGCATACTCCCCATCGAACCTCCCACGGGGACTTGATCCGAGTTTGTATTGACCCCCTTTTCAAGGATCGCCCAAGGAGGACCTTAATGTGCGCCACGGAAGGTTCCGCCTGTGCCTACGAAATGACGATTCGGTGAGACGAGTAGGGTACGTCGGTCTCGAAGGAGTCGCGACACCGACGTTCGTTTTTTTCCGTTCCCTCTTTTGTTTTGTTCGATCATTTCGACCTCCTCGGGAGGACAGCTCTGGGAAGGCGACCTTCCGGGTGCCGCGAGACTCCATCTCGGAGGTTTTCTATTTTCGGTATGTCTGTGGAGAGGGAAGCTGAGGCCATGATGATGGTGGTGAGGAGGGAGTCTCGAGAGAGGCTGGGCGGAGCGCTGGAGGGGGTTGCGGAGACGAGGCGGTGGGTGAGGCGGCCCGACGGCACGACCGGGGAAGAACGGAAGGCTTCGGGGCCCTCGGCAGGGAGGCGGAGACCCTCCGGAAGGGGAGGGCTTGGGACGAGGATGTTGGCCTGTCTTCTGGTTGCCCTAGCGTTCCTCGACCCGCGGTTACTGAAGACTAAACACTTAGTCGCAGCTGCTGCGTGAGTACCTTATCTTAAGCTTGTTCCGAAACGTGGATGTGAAATGAAAGCGATCCATCAATTGCATGAAAATCTTGGGGTTTGGATCCGAAATTCGTTTATTCTCCTCTAGGAAGTGGCTAATGGCAAACGAGACCATAAAAGTGCACCAAATAGCTGTAAACGATAACACCTGCACATACGATTTGCATTTTAAAAAATAGCTTGTCCGAGAATCTATCATCGCGCTTCGTATCACATGGATATTGCATTTCAGGCATACGTTAATATTAGTACTAAGTATCATATTTTGTTTGCTCAAAAGATGAAGTAAATAGGGATGTTTGCAAGCTTCGCCCTCATTACAATTAGCAATTCCCAATTGTTAGTGTTGCAAATCGTAAACTGAAATGGTGGACATGGATTGGGTCGTATAGGGTATTGTAACGTTCGTAAAATGAATATCGTTTCAATGGTCGTCTATAAAAATATGCGAGGTTAGCGACAAACAAATGAATGTAGTAAAATGAATTTCCTTTCGTTATATATTCCGCTGCATAAACACGAACCTGGTTTAATAGGGACGCTCGTGCACAATTATGATAATCATAGATGGAAATATTGGTGAAAAAAACCACAAATCCTTTTAATATGGTATTTAATTGAGTAAATATGTAATAAATAATACGAAAAAGTGAAATTATATTTGTACAAGATATTCCTTTAATTTATTTACCCTGGTTAGAAACTCGAAAATAATTCTTCAACAGATATTTCATTTACCAGTGACAGTGACGGTGTAAGCAAATTCGTGGAAATTGCATCCTTAAAATAACCGTTCAAAAGTCTAAAATAGATGTTGTTTACGTAACTTGCGAATTCAATTTACAGCGAGGAGAAATAACGTTGAAGCTGCCAAAGGCCTCCCTCCCTGAAAATAAATTATTGATATGTGTTTTAGGTTCTGAATTACCTGCTCGGCAGAAGGTAAGTCAGGAATGAATAGGGTAGTGACCGCAATGTGATTTTGTTAGAACCAATGTAGAACTGAGAAATTATTTTCAAAACACATCAATCCGATCACGGATATTTATTACCCTGTGAAATTGATTCTCTCCTCTAGATTCAACATCGAATTTTCGTTGCATGAAACCATTTGTGTTCATCAATGAGCTTCGAATTTGTCGTGAAAAATCATTCAATAAATTCTATTGAAGGAATAATTATTCGGGTATCGATTACTCAAAGTAAATTCGAAGATATCATTCCATCAAACTCTCGAATAATTTGATGTTGAATACTGAATGAATGAGCATGAATAGCTCCCCTTTCAAAATAATCATTCTTCTTTCACAGAGGACATATCCAACGAGAATATTACCCGTGTGTACCAGCAGTTTGCGAAGTGCCTGAATATGGTAAACAAGTTTTTCCATTGCGTGTTGCCTCCGTAGCAGCTTATTAAAAATGTATATCGTGGGATGTTTGCGCGGACTTGCTTAAAATGCAATAAATGCGCGTTCGTAATCATGTAAAAACACCTAGGACATTTATACACGCGACCGATTAGCCAAGAGATGAAAATTATTCACGAAATGAGAGTGGGTGGGTTCGGGAAAATTTTCGGCTTTTAAATTTTTAATCTAAGTACTGCAAAATCGGCAGGCGGCTAGAGGAAAAGCACGAGGAATTTCCTTGGAGTTGAAAAGCTGTCCGGCGCGAGAGTTTTTCGTGTTACGAACTATGCGATAATGTTTCTATTGGTGGAAGGCTGTTGATAACGAGTCAATGTGACCTATGGATAGCATTGAAGAAACCTGCGTGAAAATGTTGCGGAAAATGCGGGAACGAGAAATGAGCAGAACGTGCCTATTACAAGCAGAGAGAATGCAAAACCAGGTTTATACGGCATCGAGTGGATTAAATAAGCAATTAAAATGCGGCTTAAATACCCCACACCATCTCTCCCTCTTTCAAACTCACCCTTGCGGATTCTCCGAGGAAAAAATCTCCAAATATTAAAATTAATCCGCGGTTGCATTCGGTGACTAAAGTAAATTCCGAGATGAAACGCGAGGGAAGCAATTATTTCGGCCAAGGATTATTACCGAAGGATGGCTGGCCTGGAGCAGAATTCGACGTCCATGAAATTAGATTCGGTGTAATTATTTTTAGGGCGTCCTTTGAGGGATTTGGCTAATGAACTTTTTTCCTTTTTCGCGAAACTGAGGCTTAGCCTATCGACTTGGCTGATCAGATCCAATCAACTTGAGGCGGAACGAGATGAGAACATGAGCTTCGTTTAATGGGAAAATTGCCGGGATCAAATAACCATTCAGCCAGTTAAGGATTATCTTCGGAAATGCAAATACGGGTCCGAGGGAGAAAAGGCCAAATATGGGGAGGAATTCAAACAGCAAAAATGTTTATCCAACGGAGACGCCTGCGCGTGAAGTGATTCCATCTTCTTGAGAGCCGTTATGAGGGAAGTAACGCATCTCGTTGTTACCTTTCGAAAGGAATCAAGAACCCAATCAACTCCGCTTGTTATGGAATCAAATCGCGATCGATTTACATATATCTTTGAGCGCGAATCAGGTCGCAGGTCTCAGAGGCGGAAGAACGTGAAAACAGTGTTCAGATTTTGTCGCTGTTGCATAAAAAATTACGTAAAAGTAAACAAAAAGCAAATTTCTGTATGTGATTCATGTGAAAGGATTAGTGTAATTACGACGTCTCTTTTGGAGTATTAATAATTCATCATGCGGTTTCCGGTAATTCCGATACATAAATTACGTGTTTTTTCATACTTTTTCAGCGTACATAACAATCGCGCTTATCCCTTCCGGAGAGTAAACACACAAATGATCTCCTACACTATACTATTATAGGATACTTTCCTAGCTCTGTATACATTTTTTTCGAATATACTCACCAAATCATATAACGCTTTCTCGACGATAAAGCAAATATCGTGGAAGTATGATAAAGGAAATGATATCTTTCACTTCAGACATAATATAAGGGATGTATTTTGAAATTTAGTTTCTGAAGTTGTATTAGCTGCTGACCTATCAGTTCTCTCGAAATAACTTTTTCTCTTATACCTTAAAATTATCAACTAGTATAAAATTTCGTTTATTCTCTTCTCCTCGGACAGTTTTTGAGTTAAATTATTAAAGTTATTATAATGTATATGGATGAATAATTTTGAATACCCTACGACAGGAAAACTCATTTTTAAGTGATAAAATTTGGGAACATCACAGTTAATGTTTGTGTTGCTTTAAAGAAACATTGGTGGATGAAAGGTAAACCTAAGTACTGTAGTATCATTGTAATAGCGTCGAAATATTAAGTTCCTTCTCATAAAACAGGAAAAACATATCGGTGTAACACGAAGAATAAAAATGAGAATGGAGAACACTTTAAAAAAATTAGGTCGTTCTCACTGCTAGATTTTTCTGTTTTATTTTTGAGCATAGGCGGAAGAAATGAGACGTGTATGAAACACGACAGTTGCCACGTGAAATAACTTTCATCGTAAGATTTGGTTCAAGTAAATAGTACCTTAAAGCATTCATCAACTTTATACAGATATCAAACCATTTGGATACATCCGATACAGCCGGGACTCGAACCCGGATCTCCCACTTGTCGGAAGGTTGCTCTAGCCAACTCAACTACCACGTCAGAAGTGCCTCTTCGATTCTTGGACTGATATGACTAGATGACTATTGGGTGCAAAACCCGTCCGGAAAGCAGGAGGCCCAAGTTCGAGTCCCGGCTACGTCGGACTTTTTTCTTTGGTTCCTTCTCCAACATCAAACATTCTTAACATGAGTTACTCATCGCCGAATTGAGACCATAATTACGAAAAAATAATGTTATACAGAAAAAGTTATCCCATTAAGCCGAGAAAGAATAAAATTTTCTTCACAGAAGAGCCCAAATTGGGTGGTTGTTTAATTCACTCGCGTTATCATTGGGGAGACATTGAAATAAAAAACCTTCTTGAAACACTCCCTCAGTTCATTCGCGACGAGCTTCCCGGGCGATCCGAGCCGAGCGTCACGACTGCGGCAAATCGTCAATAGGCCACGCTCCTTTGCACTAATTTCCGCATACAGAAGAGATAAATCCGACAAAATAAGAAAAAAAGACCCTCTCCGATTTCCAAGAGCGCCCAGGAGTGGGATGGGAAAACAAACAAACATCGCGATTAATTCCTCAGACGATACCGAAATAGAAACTTCTGGGACGATAATTGCCGGGCGATATCAGGCGGGGAATAGTTCCGGATTCCCACGGTTACTTATAGGGGAAGGAAAAAATCCATCGCAAGTCATCGGAGGGATTTCCAGCTTCTCGTGGTTCTATATGAGAGGCATGCGGTTTTCACTTGGCTTTCCCATCGATGTGCAGGAGAAATGAGAGATGGAAAACGCGGAGTTAATGCAAACAAAGTAGCTGCGCCATCTCTAGAATCCACGGGGCCCTGAGGGTCTAGAGGGTTATTGCGGGGCCACACTTAGAAAAAAGAAACAAATTTCTCATTTGATTGCAATTTTTTTCAAGTTTGTGTTAGTAATACCATTTTACAAATCAGAAAAATGTATGTCAAAACGTGATGAGCATGCCAAGGAGAAACGGATATAAAAAAAAGTCTGACGGAACCGTGACTATGGATGGAGCAACCAACCGGCAATTGGTAGCCCCGGATTCGAGTCCCGGATCCGTCAGACTTTATTCGTGTCCATTTCCCCTTGAGAATTTTCCCAGGTGCACGCCTTATCGTCTCAAGTAACCTAAAACCCTTTTTCTTGTGTGATAAATGTGATTAGACCTTACTTCGAAACGCCATTTAATAAATGAGGATATTGAACTTCGTATTTTCTGTGCGATTTTACTATTCGACCAGTTTCAGCCTTATAGACATCATCAGGTACAATACATGGAAATATAGAGAGAATTTATATCACCTAGTTTTTACCCTTTACCTTACCCTTAAAACTAGGTATAAATGACATAAATTCTCTCTGTATTTCCATGGATTGTACCTGATGATAGCTGTCTGTGATCCGTACATCGAACCCTTCCGATAATAAAATCGCGTGACCAATGCGAAGTTCAATTTTCTAATTTATCGAATATTTCAAAACTATTTAACAAGGTTTTTAAAGCAATGTAGGTAACTAAAATTTAGGCAGCTTAAATTTAGACATTTGTAACATTGTTAACTACACCTGGAAACTCGTAGGCCGCCTTCATATGAGAAAACTTATGGCATTTCGGGTCGAACTTCCTAGCACAAGAGAAAAAGGAAAAGCGCTTCTAAGAAAGTCCACGTGTACTCTCCGTAGGGCCTAAAGAACCTATCACCTCCCCAATATGTTATAAACCCTTTGACCTTAGGACAATCTTCTCGTCTTACTCCTTCATATTCCAGATTATTTCGAGGGCCATTACCACTGGAGATTCTCAAAGGCTCCGACTCCCAGGGGCTTGGGGTCCCCAATGGGGGTGGGGCCCTTGGAGTGGCCCCCATCCCCTCTCCAGACGGTTCCGCAAGATAGGGAAGTACCAAAATTACTGGGACGGAAATAGCGGAAGGGTTTAGTCGAAAAAAAAACATGCGGCGGATGATCCGTTTCGCCGGAGAGAAATGGGGAAAATAAATAAAGACTTTTGAACGAAGGACACAACAACTAACGCGGATGAACTGGCGTCTTGCCCTTGACATTCCATTACGTCAGCCCGCTCTGGAAGTCCTAACAGCGTATCATTTTTGAGAGGGCTTTGCAGTTCCGAGTGTGAAAGATGTCAAGGAAGAGGGAGAAGGACGAGGAGAGGAGGGAAAAGATGGAAAATAAAACGAAGAGACGAGTTGATGAGGGAGGTGAGGCACTTGGCTCTGATGACGTGGATATTCCAAACATGTTGGGCGGGAGGAGGGATTTCGAAAAAAAGAAGGGGGAATTCCGCACACAAGTGGAAGAGGAGGGAAAGAAGGTCAAAGGGGAGGGAGAAAGGGTGGCGAGATCCTCATTGCGATACGATGAATGAGGATTTTTATTTTCTTTTCGATTTCTCACCTCGTCTTCCTCACTCCTGGCTGTGATCTCGCGTTACACCAATTCACCCGGTGAGGATAAATAAAAACGTTCCGTCCACCGGACGACTTTTTTTTCTAAATCTCTCCACGTCTCTCTCGTTATATGTTTTCCTCCCTTTCGCTCCAACGCAGCTCTCCCTGTCTTTCACGCTCCGTGACGACGAAACAAAAGGGGAGTAAATCGCGTTCGCGGATGCTTGACCGTCGCCGAGAGTTTGTACATGGATATTTCCTGTCCTTTCCCGAGTTACTGCAGCAATTACCGTGCATTCAGTCCTTCCATCTTTCGAATAAGTGGTCTCGTGAATCCTTTCATAATTTTCAATCGCTTTTTACGTTGCGCGACCATAAGCGACTTTGTATGAGTGAGTAACGAAGCCGTGCTTTCAATAACAAATAAAGGATAGGATAAAGTATTCAATTTGCACATTGAGGTGTGCGCCTTAAAAGCCAAGGGTCAAAGGATACCTGCCCGGAAAATGGGAGACCTGGGTTCGAGTCCAAGTGACGTCGCTATTTTTTACATCAGTTTATCCTCGGGATAAACTTTGCTTCTTATTTCTCCGTCAACTTTGATATCCTTGATTGAATAACGAGTGAAAATTTTCCCGAAAAGAATTTCAACTTTTGTTATTATTGTATAAACTGCAGATAGTTCCGCGACCAGTTTGTCCGTATACGTACCACTAATAGAACAAAAACTATAAAAATATAAACAGTTAACTATGTAAAAACTCATTCACAATTATTAGCGTTCATACCACAGCGATAGCTATGACCTCGATGTCACTAACAAGTAAGATAAATGTAGACGGATGAAAACACAATGATGCAAACCATTGAATGAACAGTGATGAAAATAAATATCTTACAAAATTATTAGAACAAAGACCTCTGTTAAATACTATGTCATTATACATTGAGAACTGGGACGCTTTTACTTGTAGTCTGATAGAAACGGTAACGTTCAAATGCTACTAGTTTAATTTAAATGCAATTTAAATGGCCCATTTTCAGCAGTGTGTCGTACATTCCATTCTTTACTTCTAAAACCAACCATAACTAAACATAATGCATAAATCTTTCATGCTCAACTCCTATCGACTTTATTTCCCTGCATTTTCAAGCGTTAACCGTTCTTATATTTCCAAATATCTCAAGAAATATGGAACGATTTTTTCATTCAATAATGTACAAGCCTAAACTAACTATAGTTTCCTATATTTTTATAGGAAAAGTTCCAAGAGATTAATTTAAAAATGATACGGTATGACTGCTAAATATCAGCAGGAAATACTTTCTTTCGCTGCAAATCGAAAACGTCTTCGTGCGCACAAACTCTGCTGATTTTAGCTGAACTATTTGGTGGATTATTTATAGCGAGAAATCGATTCCTCCTTCATCTCCGGTCTCATCCCACATTTTTCTTGATTTGAACGACTTCCATCCATCCCCGAATCCTTAACCGAGAGCTGGAAAAGAACTCTCCCACTCAATACTCGGAATGAAAAATCCTCAAATCTCTGCTAGCACACGATTCGGTTAAGATACCTGCGTGATCCTTGTAAGAGCGATCTATCGAACGAGACGCTAAGTGGATATGGGAGTTGCAGATGGGAAAGGTCATCGAGTCACGCAGGATGGCATCCGGACGAAGCAAAGCTTCCAAGGATTCCGGAAGGAAGGAATTAAATTAGGCCATAATGGTAGGAAAGAGCGAGCATCATAAGTCTCAGGAGCGGAGATGACACGTGGTATTAAAATGACGCCTCTGCTTCCATTTTCAATGTCACCTTGAAACGTTTTCCCCGTCACTCCTGCTCGCAGTGAGTGTGATGATGCGGAATGAAAGAAGAAACCGAAAGACTTCGATGAGAGAGAGAGAGAAACCGAAAAAAATTGAAAATCGTCCTAATTAACGATTTGTTGCGGGGGTTATAATGACGGTTGATCCTGCAAGGAAGACCCTTGCTGTCTTTTCTACATTCACTTTTCTACGGAGCGGAGATCGTTGCTCTTTTGTTTCCGGGGGCGAGAGAAAAAAATTTTGCCGAAGGGTGACGTATCCGGAGCATGTATGAGCTGAAGTGATTTGTGTGTTAGTTTTTCCTTCCAGCTCGGCGTAACACGCTGCTTTGCGTGAGTTAAACTTCTTAGTGGCTCGCTCCCATTATCCTTGGGTTTTTCTAAGTTTCCGCATTTGCCCTTTAGGTGTTGAGGCGAAAAAATGGAACGCGAATTTTTTTGTTATGGCTTTCAGGTAATTTTTACGGGGAGGATCCCATTTTCCCACTGAATCCATGATTCCTTCGTTACTAATGTATACAGATGGTTTCATGAGTGACGGATTATCATTAATTATCTCAACACTCTTATGAAGGTAGGATTGATGATTGAGATAGAAAAATCTAACTAATACCTTTTAACCCCTTCCCTGAAAAATGTTTTGCCGGACTCGGAAAAATGCATACTTTTATTTGTTTGTGTGCTTTAACTAAGAACGGAGAGAAAGTCTTTCTCCCTTAGGAAGCTATTTAATGTATTATTTTGCTTTTTCATTTCCTTAAATTTTAAACTATTTACCTTATATCCACATGTTAGTTAAACCAATGGTGATGTACAAATGGAACGCAGATAAAAGAGAGAATGCCAGTCAAGCTCAATACTCCCCACAGCTTAACTGAGATTTCTTTTTGAGAGAGATCTTGGGTGTGACTTGGGGATGAAAGGGAAGAAGGAGCAGCTTTCCGTTAAGTGTTAAAACCCTCTTGCGGATAATATTCATGAATTGGAGGACAGTAATATAACTAACATTTTAAAAGGAGTATAATCTGATCTAGGTTTTATGAAAAGGAAGTGAAAGGACATTGAACAAACATCGACAAATTTTAACATAAAAACTGTATGAATTAATTTTAGTATAGCCGAAAACGAAGCAACGACAGATTTTTCATTAAATTAGAAGCATAAAAGTTATAACTTGTATTAATCATTGATAAATCTGGGTAAAGCTTTGTTTCTACGCTCTCCAATTGTTCCTCTGTTTGTAGAACATCTCTAAACAATCTACTTAGGACCCAAAATTAACAAAAATATTTCTATCACTTACCTACTCTCTTCTTTTTCTAACCTGAGCAATCTCTGATGGATGGATGGTGACTTAGGGAGACTTTGATGCATTGGAATTGTATTAATGCCAAGAAATAATAACTGATAAATTTAAAAAGAACTTTTAAATGCTACTTCAGGCTATTGGACTGGTGATAATCATTCAATACAGGACATCTTCTAACGTATAATAACCACCAGAACCGCGCCCAGCTTATCTGCCGCCTGGGTGCGAACATAATTTGCCGCCCTCTTAAAATTAAATACTAAAACATTTCCTGATTTGCAGGTAAAAATTGTTTTGTAATACTTTAAAAAACCAGTGTTTTATGACTTCGTTCCCCAACATATATTGGCCCGTAACAATTAGTTATGCATAAACCTTATGCTGACATAGTGAATGGTCATGATGAGTTAATAGTACACTTTACTTTTGAAAATAATTTTCAATTAATTGTGCATATTCAAATCCAGACTCAGTGAATAGTCATTATGAGTAAACACTTCACATTACTTTTGATTATCTTTGCAGCAACAGTCTCCGGAAATGTCAATAAAACACGCAAATCTATTTGCAAATTAGGAAAGACTCCGATCAAATATCTAGTTAATAATATATTGCAAATTCTGAAGAGGATTTATTCTTGGTACCAGAAAATCTTTTATCGATTCCAATTCTTCGATGAAATCCACTGCACAAATATTCCTTTCTCGTCTTGAGTTATCCGTAATTCTTTTCTGTAAATGTTTGACAGTCTTTAATTTCACATAATAATCTTTCCTTGTTAAGTCGTGTGCATCACTCAGAAATCAACAGATAATGTTGTTATAATAATAATAATGTTTGGCTTCTGTTGCCGCCCTTTAGATGCCGCCGCCCGGGTGCGATGCACCCCTTGCACCCATAGGAACCGCGGCTCTGATAACCACAAACAAAAAATTCTGGATTTACCACTTCCTTGACCATGCAAAAATGCGACAGACTACACTACTGTGAGTCGATAGTGAATTCTCGGAGTCGGTAGAAAAATTCAACTCCTACCCAAAGATTACGTCAAGCTTTTTCTCTTTTCCTCTGATTCCAAATACAATCGTAATGCATTCGAGTTCCGAAAAGATTATCCCCAGTAAAAGTCGAGGGAAAATAAAATAATAATCCCAAACGATGGGGCAATAACAGCGTCCTTTCGAGGAAAAAATAAATGGACCGAAACCGTTTGGGAAGAAAAACAGCGCAATGAGTCCCGAAGTTCCTCGTAGCAATACGACGCTCACTTCACGGGAGTTGGGAGACTTTAATGACTGTTCTGCCCCATTTCTCCCACCGAATCTATCCACCACTCTTGTCTCTCCTTTCGGATTTCAATCAGAATAGAGATGGGAGAGAAACCAATACTGGAGCAATCTCCTCCATCTTTCTTTTCGGCTGAGGACTCTTAAAATATAGACATGGCCGAAACGTCCGCAGTTAAACTTTTAGTAGGTGAACGGGGAGGAGTTATGAGTTTCACGTGGTTTTCCAGCCGATGTAAATTCTCCGATAGCATGTTGACAATGTGTAACGTCTCTAACATCCTCCGATCGCGAGCTATCGAAAAGTGGGGCTGCACAAAAAAGTGTGTTCATGGAACGAGTCCAGAATGACGTAAGTCCATTAGGATGGAGGAGGAGAAGAGAGGATGACGTGCGGCATTTGCAATTAATACATTCTAAAGTCGGCGATCAAGCCACATGCAGAACTGAAGGCAATAATTTCCTGCTTGTATGAGAGTCGAGAGGGTACTCCATAGTTTTCATTTCCGATGGGTTGACTGTTTACCAGATATGCATATTCAAGGTCCGATGTAGGAGTATAACATGCCACGAAGTTCCTCATATATAGTATTATTATCATCATCATCACCATCATCATCATCATTATTATTATAACATATGTAACAGTCGGACTAATAGTCCGGTGTTAACTTAATATTCTACAATAATTACAAGTATACAATACGCAAGTATGCAGAAGAATATATAATGTCAATTTCAATAACACGACACTTTCGCCCACTAAATAACAACCATCATCAAGCCACACAACATTAATATAATATGTACATACATTTTTATGTTATAAATATATACCATTACTACAAAAACATCTCCCTGCTACAAAAATACAACATCGCAACATATCCGTCACCTAGCCCAAAAATACACCAATTCATTCAAATATTTTCAGTAAATTCAACTATTTAAAATAGCAATATGCAATATGCCCATACATAACAATATATTTACAATTTACACTCCTTATTATCAGACAAGATTTTCAGGGTTCCTTGTATATTCTCCTATTCCTTATATATCCTTCTATGTAATTAAAAATGACTGTATTGATTTTTAAATTAAATATTTGTAAATACATGCAAGGATGGACTTACACGTGAATTCATATCATGTAAAAGTGGGTAAAGTCATGCCTAACTACCGATATGTTTGAAAATTTAAAATATTCTTCAATAAAGATGTTTAATATGTTACCTCGTAATATATCAAGTGTCAAAAATTATAAAAAAATTATTAGTCTCACAAAGCTATGGCTTTTGGCTAATGAGGGAATTTCAAGTCTTTTTCGATTTGTACTGTTTTATTTTTTCTATCTAATCATCTTCCTATTAAGTGCACTTCTTTGTACAAATGGAACGCAGATAAAAGAGAGAATGCCAGTCAAGCTCAATACTCCCCACAGCTTAACTGAGATTTCTTTTTGAGAGAGATCTTGGGTGTGACTTGGGGATGAAAGGGAAGAAGGAGCAGCTTTCCGTTAAGTGTTAAAACCCTCTTGCGGATAATATTCATGAATTGGAGGACAGTAATATAACTAACATTTTAAAAGGAGTATAATCTGATCTAGGTTTTATGAAAAGGAAGTGAAAGGACATTGAACAAACATCGACAAATTTTAACATAAAAACTGTATGAATTAATTTTAGTATAGCCGAAAACGAAGCAACGACAGATTTTTCATTAAATTAGAAGCATAAAAGTTATAACTTGTATTAATCATTGATAAATCTGGGTAAAGCTTTGTTTCTACGCTCTCCAATTGTTCCTCTGTTTGTAGAACATCTCTAAACAATCTACTTAGGACCCAAAATTAACAAAAATATTTCTATCACTTACCTACTCTCTTCTTTTTCTAACCTGAGCAATCTCTGATGGATGGATGGTGACTTAGGGAGACTTTGATGCATTGGAATTGTATTAATGCCAAGAAATAATAACTGATAAATTTAAAAAGAACTTTTAAATGCTACTTCAGGCTATTGGACTGGTGATAATCATTCAATACAGGACATCTTCTAACGTATAATAACCACCAGAACCGCGCCCAGCTTATCTGCCGCCTGGGTGCGAACATAATTTGCCGCCCTCTTAAAATTAAATACTAAAACATTTCCTGATTTGCAGGTAAAAATTGTTTTGTAATACTTTAAAAAACCAGTGTTTTATGACTTCGTTCCCCAACATATATTGGCCCGTAACAATTAGTTATGCATAAACCTTATGCTGACATAGTGAATGGTCATGATGAGTTAATAGTACACTTTACTTTTGAAAATAATTTTCAATTAATTGTGCATATTCAAATCCAGACTCAGTGAATAGTCATTATGAGTAAACACTTCACATTACTTTTGATTATCTTTGCAGCAACAGTCTCCGGAAATGTCAATAAAACACGCAAATCTATTTGCAAATTAGGAAAGACTCCGATCAAATATCTAGTTAATAATATATTGCAAATTCTGAAGAGGATTTATTCTTGGTACCAGAAAATCTTTTATCGATTCCAATTCTTCGATGAAATCCACTGCACAAATATTCTTTTCAAGCCTTGNAGACGGATAACCCGCGAAAACACACAATTAAAAATAAACGAAAGATTCAATATGTCAATTTAATATGAAGGAGTACACTGATTTTAATCAGTTATTTCTTAAGGAGGCACTTTAACGTACTTAGCATGTATGCACAAGTGGTGCCATCAGCTAAACATTTCGACCACCATCAATCTGACCGGATTAATTGTTAAGGAAATGAGAAATAAGATTAGAACGGCGATCGCGGAATTCAAGACGGAAAACGTAATAGTTTGTAGATGGATGATTTGAGGGAGAGAAAGAATTTCGCTGGCGGCTGTGTGGGAGAAGGAAAAGTGTTGAGGGGAGAAGGAGGGGGTGGCTGAAAGACGTCGCTAGATATTCGAATTGCGCCCACAGGTTGAGAAGAGTGGCTCAAGTGAAGTGGCCGAAGCCTTGGGATAAATTCAACCTCTTCCACGAAACCCACGCCGCAGGCAAGGTTCACACCCTTCTTTCTCTACCGGATTCTCCAGCACATGCTTCTCCTCCTCGGTACTGCTTTCCTCCATCCCCTTTCCTTACTTCCTTTCTCTCAATTCCAGCCTTTTTCCCGCTCCTTCCCACTCGCCGTGTCGTACTTCATCGCTTTATCCTAGATTGTGTCACGGTTTGAGTCGGTATCTCCATTTATTTCCTTTTGTAAATCGCAGCGGCGCCGGTACGCGCTCCTGCTCCACTTTTAACCGAGCATGTTCGCTTCATACCTCTTGTACTCAACAGATTCATTCCTTTGCTTGCTCGGAATCGCTCTCATTTTATTCCTCTTTGTTGTGCGATCCAAGGACAGCGCGGCGGCAGACTTCAGCAATAGGAGTACAAGTATTTCTCTACGATCTAGAAACTCATTTCACGCGAGGGAAGTTTTCAATGGGAATGCAAATGAGCGGCGGTAAATGGAATAATTCTCTTCTTTTAAATTCAGGTTTTAAAAATGATTGTGTAATATATATATGTATCAAAATTAGATCCTTGAAGATCATTCCCTCGTGTTTTAATGCGCTAAAGTAAATTTTTGAATATTAACCTCTGAATTGGCTCGGGCAAAAGAAGAAGTTTAAAGTGCATATGACACCAAATAATGGTATTCTATCACTTTGGAGGTCTCGTGTTGAGTTTCCAGTAATATTACTTATCTGCGTTGAAGAGGAAAGAGTATTATTAGAAAATAGATTATTTCTAATAATAGAAATTTTAAAAGATATGCTGCGTGCCTTAATATGTTATCATTATTGCCTGATTTATTAGGATTCACCTGGAAACAGCGAATAAACAAAGAAATTTGTCAATAACTTAAACTTCAGGAAATTATTTTGCCACCATCTAGCAACGGAGTGTTGTATCTTTCAATAAACAGGCACTTACTGGATCAGAACATCCATTAAAATCCCGTTCCGTTTAAAGCTGTTTTTCGATTTTTGTTTTCATGTATCATAAAAGTAGTAATTATTGACCAGTACTGCTAAATTCAGTTCAGACGCAATTTTGTGAAACTTATAAAGATATTCTGTATTGCTCACCCACTCTCTTCCACTTCATCTATTATTCTACAATATTTGCTATGAACATTCTTCACTATAATCGCCTCAACAACTCTCATTAATGCCTCAAAGAACACACCGAAAAGTTGTAATATTGTACTCAAATTACTCTCGGTATTGGATAAAATAAGTCAATAATACGGACTGAATAACTAGATAAGTAATCTGTACTTTAACTCACCTTAAGATCGATCGTATATTTATTTCTGTAGGGATAAACAACCTCTAATAACTCATAAATATCCAATTCTAACAGATTATAATATGAAGGTTGATTTGAATAGAGAGCAACGAAAACAAAAGCAATTTTTTCATTTTGTGGTGATATTCAGTCTACTTGGTTGTCTTTCACATGCTGTCTTTCCATCTTGATATTCTCCTCTAATACTCTGACTTATTTTTTTCTATTTGTCGTTTACTTTTCTATTGTCACCTACTAGTCAATTCCACTCCCTTCTTCTGTAAACACCCACTTTTCTATCACCTTTTATGTCAAAAATTTGTCGAGTTATATCAGTCTTTTCTCAATCCCTTTGTGAATTGTCAATGATTTTTATTAAAATCAAATCATATTATCATCTCTCCATTCTCTATTTATTAAAAAAACTTTATTTCGCAAAGTCTCGCTTTGCAAAATCGCAAACATCCGCTTATAGCATTTGAGTTCGAGAAAAGCTCCAAAAAGCCATTGTTTGCGAGCAAACTAACTAAATTAGAATCCATTTATTGGACAACAACAGCGGTAGATGAATATAATAACAATGGCCGAACGTACATAACCATTCCCTGACCAGGAAAATCCGATTAGCCGGGACTCGAACCCGAGACTCCTACGTTGGGATTGGAGCGTTAGCACGCTAACCACTCCTTCACAGAGTCCGGTGTTCTTTTCTTCTTTTATCTACTGTATTTTACTTGATCTCCGTTGAATAAGATTCGTGCATCATTACTGACCACTTAACGGTGTAAAATTTTAGCTAACATCTCCGACCTAAGAAATTTACTGTCTCATATTTACATATGTTTCTGTACAAACAAATCAGTCATTCTTTTAACTCTATCGATATGGTTCTCTATGTTTCATTTACTATTTAATTGCATAACTTGTACAAAACTTATGCCATTATCTGAACTGTTGAGGTAAACTCACGCCGAAACCGGCAAACGCTTGCTTTATATATTGTGGATTTGTAAAAGTTTTATCATTAAATACTGAATGATCATGAAATTCCATCAAGTATCGCTTGATATCACTCTTTTTCTCTACATATCTCATAAATCTATGATCCATTCCTTGCCATTAGTAGTTACCGCACCCATTTCCATCTCATTATCCTTTCTCCATCAATACCTAATTCGCTTATTCTGCCTGTCGCAAATTCGGCTTTCTCGGTCACCCGAACGCGCACTTCCAAAAGCATCCGAATCCGCGAAAGAAGCAAAAACTCCCTCGGATTCTTCCTCGTCCTTTTGTGCTTCCCGTTTTCCTTTCACAACTCTCCCAATATCGCCTAATCCTTTTGAAAAAGTCCCGGGTTATCTTTATCTACTGCCGTCCCCCTCATCTCATCCTCTGCACACTTACTCCTTCCATTCAGCTACAATCCTCCGATTGATTTTGCTCTCCTTGTGTGCTCCGTTGTGTGTGTGGGAATCGAACACTTTTGGAACGGCAGGAAAGGGCTCCAGTACGTACGTGAGGAGACGGAGAGAGAAAATGGATGGTGGTTGCTCGTTCCCTCGGGCCTGACCAAACGGAGCTAAAACTGTAGAAGCGGTAATTCGGGTCATTGAGTGTTGTCTCATCGATTTATAAGTCTCCTTTCCCGGAGAGCGAAAAAAGGGAGCAGCAGCTTTCATTTGTTCCTGACGTCCCGTCGTTTTCGCTTGTTCTCATAATTAGGGTCGACGCGGTGTAGCAATGTTATGGTTTAACCTCCCCGTGTTTTTCTTCCCGAGGCTTCCTTCCTCTTTTCAGTCCGACGGTACAAGTTCACACGGGTATTTGACATGGTCGCTGACTGGGAGCGATCCGAAACATAATTTTCGGTGGCGGAAACAAAGGAGTACTGTAACGAGCTCCGTTGTCCGGAAGTTTTGTTATCAGCTTTCGCTCTGGTCGGTTGTTTGGTCTCGCAGTTCGACCTGGAGGAATTTTGGGAGTGGGTTTCGTTTTCTGCCTCCGGTAAAGTATGGAAAACTTTTGTGCGCGGATATCCCCGGATATTTTTCGGTGGATCGCGATGGATATGATTAAGCGTTACGCCGTGCAGATCGATGATGTGAAAGGACGAGAAAATTAGCAATTTCCGTTGTACTTTCATTATGCCGCAATATTCAATGAATCATTTTGCTAAATCCACCGCTGACGACCGGAGCGGATTCACAACTCCAGAAGATAAAGGGTTAACATATTCCGTGATTTGTCTTAAAAGCTTTGAGATGGAATTAATGGTGGATAATTATCTTCGGTCGTTTTTTCCTTTTCTAATCAGGATATGTAATAGGGCGAGATGTTAGAATTCCTGTATCCCCTACCACTTGCAATGAAGGACTATGGCAAATCAATGCCAGACTTAGGAAATATAATTTTAAAGGTGATGAATAGTACTTTTCGCAATATTTCAACAGCTTTTTTGAAAATTTTTCAAGTTTAATTCACGTTTACTTCTGTGTGAAGGCAAGATAAATTAATTGCACGTTGATTCGGTACGATAATGCGACTATTTGATAATTTAAAGAACTCGTTAAATGTATTAACATCTACATATTATGTAGTAAAGACAGGAAAAAATGTAGTTACATGAACGGCTGACGTAAAAATAAAGTATGATTCAATGAACAACATGACGAGCAAGAAAGGAGCTTATCCGTAAGTACGAGTATAAAATGGCAAAAGAATAACATGACTAAAGAAAAATCAACTGCATCATCTTGTACAACAAATCCTTTTGGTCAGGTCATTTAAATTTCACATCACTGACTTCTTCCAAGTTCTCAAAAGTAAATCATTAATCTTCAAATCGACATAAAAATTTCAACATTCTTCAACCCAACAGCATGATCACAGGCTAAAATAAAGTTAAATTCACTTGCATCTGAAAAGAGCACCTTAAAATGTTTAATCACGAATCAGAGCATGATAGCAATGTAACATGATAAAATTAACATTTGTAACAGATGTATTCCATGTCAAAGGCCCGCATTTTCTAGAATCCTTCCCTTACGTACTTGGAGCACTCGAAGTTTCGTTTGATGGGAAGCCATAAATGCCTTCTGGTTTCAGGCACAAGGGTATCCGACATTTTTCCGAGAGAAATTTGTTTCCGATTTAAAAGAAGAAATATCGATGTTTCGGAAATAACTAATCGAAGAAAAGAGTTTTTGAACGGAAAATATGCATCTTGATAGGAACAATCTCAAAATAGCTTTCTAAATGTCAGTCGCAGCGCTGAGGGGCTTACAAGTCACGCTTGGCAGCACAGAGACTGAATATTGCGGGGGAATTTTGTGACTCTTCTTCATAACGATAAACTTAAAAATACTTAAAAAATCATCATGTTTTTCAAGGCCTTGTCGTTCAGAATAATCATTACCAAAATCCAATATGACTCCGCAAAAGAATCACTACTTTACTCAACTATTCTGCAATCAAAACAAAACGTGACCCTATGGGTAAACTAACAGGCCGAAATCTACTCTGATTTTAAGTGCTGTACGTAATAATCTATCTAATTACCAAGAAAAAGTTTTGAAATTAAAATTCGTTGAAAATCGTGATCAGGTAGAGAGAGAATATGATCGTTAAATGAATGTTTCCTCAATACTGTTAAACCTCACTAATTAACTACTTCCCCAGATAACTGGAGCAGCTCAAATGAAGATTAAAAACCATCGTCAACTATATAGTTAATCACTATTTACTCATCTCATTCATCTATTCCTACCATCGTCCGGTGATTTCCATTTCATGATAAAAATTTAAAACGATTTTAATGCTTATCCGGAAGAAATATATCCGTTACAGCTAATTTTAGTGGAGAATTATTTTATTAGTTATGAATACTAGTCAGATAAAATTTCTCGAAAACTAGAAAAGTAAATATTACCAATAATTAACTAAAACATAGAGCTATGTATATTTATGGCTGTCCGGAAATAGAATCACTGATAGAGTAATAAACTTATCGTCATTTTCCGAAGATTCGAAAATAGCTTACTCAACATTAATGCTTGAGTAGTGAGAAAATGTAGACAGTAGTTTCTCTATCAAACTAAGGTAAATCCATTTTTGTATCGGAAACCCTAAATCTCAATGTATGTAAGAAACACATTCTGCTACAGAAATACTAAGTCATGAATAAATATATGAAGAATCTGAGTTTATGACAATAAGTTTTTGAAAGAAAGAAAAACAGTCTCAGATAAAAATATATTTGTTTAAAAAAATACTATGTAAACTACAAAATCTGATCTAGATCTCAAATCGGTCTTACATTGATTCGCCTACCTAAAGTTGTTAAGTTTAAAAACAAATCATACAGAGATTATGCAAAAACAAGAAAGGCATCCGGTGTTTGCACTAGATAATTTTTATGGACTGTAGTTTACATTTACTCAAACGGAATTAAGGTACTTGTTTCGCAATTTTTTTCATGTGTGGTTTTGGTTTCTCTCTCTTAAATCTAATTCACTTTTAAAGTGCTATTGACTGCGTTACGACTAAGAAAACAAGTTCTCCAACCTTTAGTTGAAAAGAAAGTTAAGTTAAACTTCACAGAATCAGGCGAGGTGCTGTGGTAATCCATAATGGAAGAATATACGAATGATTTGTACTTATGCCACAAATTTTATTTTCACAAAACAGTTACACGACCGGTTTCGAACGATTAATCGTTAAGTTATTATTCAAAATGGAAACCTGATGACATTTTCCAGTTCGAGTGCATTTACAACCTGGCTGTTAAGTCATCAGCCTCCTTGATCCTCAGTTCATTAAGCATTAGCAGCCAAGAGCTTAGGGTCACTACGCAAGATGAGGAGTTATTGGTTTCCTCAATTCGTACTCAGGTATTATTTGAAAAATCTTTGAGGAAAAGGAACACGGCTGTGGTAAGACATTATAGTTCGAGAAAAGCTCCAAATAGCCGTCGTTTGCGGTTGAAAAACTTCAACCAGCAGTTATTCTTCTCTTCCGAAGATTGCAACATAGTTGCCGAAATACGTATTGAGAACAATATTTGCTTAGCGTGACCACTGAGAACCCTACCCCTGCTGGTGGGAATTCTTCAACGGTTAGTTTGCTCGCAAACAACGGCTATTTGGAGCTTTTCTCGAGCTCTAATTATTTGAAAAAGTTGAAAGATTAGCGAGGATACAATTACAATGAACTTTTGCCCTTGAAACTTGTAACATTTGAAAAATCCAGCTCTTCTATTCTTTTATAAATGGAACGGGTGGAAAATAAACAGATAAAGAGTTCCGTTGATATGTTTATAAATATCCAACGCAACGGTACCTAACAATTGCTTTGGAGGCGGGCACAATTAACAGCATTTGCTGCTCCATCCTCCCGATAACCGGTCCTCTCTCCGGTAACCAAGAACGAAACAAAAAACAAACAGGCGTATCCGAGGGAACCATATTTGCGAAAAAGCCAACGAAAACGACTGGGAACAATGACATTAAAAATTTTAAAGGCCGTGACCGAAGAAGCCTTGCTTCTCTCCCCTGACGTCATCCTTATCCTCCCTGAGGCGAAGCTAATGACCTCTTGCTCCCTCAACGTACGTAAGCCTCGAAAGTTCTCCTCACCTCTGTCTCTCCCGGCCTCATTTCTTCTCTCCCAAGCATCCCATTTTTCTAATTTCCTATTCACCGAAGTCATGCACCGGCGCGCACCCTACTTTATCTTCTTCGTACTCGATCGATCTCTCGGATTGCCACGTCTCCGTTGTAAATCGAGGCATATTATTTCAATTGTCATTTGTCCTTAGTATTCCCTCTCCCTCTGCCTCCGGTCGCGTTAATTATTTTCACCTTCCTCCACCCTTTCTCTCTTTTTTCTCCGTTCTCCCGTATTTCTACCAATTTCTGTCTCTTGTCATCGCAAATTACCCTTTCTCTGAGAAAAAATGATACAAATGCAACCACGCCAACTTCAGTATGACCTTCATCATAGGGGACAGAGCGATCAAAGAATGTTAGCAATAACGAACTGAGAAAATGAAAATGAAAATAGGCATTTACTCGTACCACATAACGTTATGTGGTACGGGTAAATGTCTATTTTCATTTTCATTTTCTCAGTTCGTTATGGCTTCTTACCACAGTCTTGCCAGAATCTATTGATAATGTTAGCAATATGAAGCTTGAAAGCAATCTCCAAATTACATGTTTCTCATGTCATTGGCAACAAATGCAGCCAGCAACAAATAACAAACCATGTAATAAATGTAAATTCAAAATTCGAAAGAAAAGAAAAATGGAACAAGGATTTTGATACGACAACATAGACACAGGTCAATTTTAGACTATTCGAGGTTAAAGAAATCCGTACAGAAAAAAATCCAAACTAGATGATTATGAAAGCCTTTTCATTTACAAAAATAGAAGTCGGCTAAGGAATAACGACTTCGGCCCGTTACCGAGTTCCCTTCTATACTCACTTCTTGACCGTCCTCAGAAAAGAAGGTAGGAGCCCTCACACTCCTTCCAGACGTTATGACAGAAAAACCTCACCCACTAATCCACCGCACACCTTCGCCAAAGATAAAAGCCCGACCATCCACTTCTAATCTTCATCTCCTATTGTGTAACCCTTGAGAATGGAGACACTGTTTCCGAAATGTACATTGGGTAATTCCTAGAAATGGGTAATCCCGAACTTCCCGTTTGCTTCCAAACACGTTCCATCAACCAACATAGGGTTTATGGAGTGTTTTTAAGCATCCAAAGCACTCGGAATTCATTATGGTCTTCCTAGATTGCCACCACATTGGATTAACGATACAAAGATTGTTAGCAATACAAAAAGTGATTTGTTGCAGCTCCAAACCGTTTAAAGAATCGCTTAATATCCTCATAATTCAGCAATCTCAAAAATAACTATTACATAAGGTAAAATGTGCCAGGTGACTTTACTGGCAAAAGCCTATAGAAATTCTCAAAGAAAAACGAACGAGAAAAAATTCTGGTAGGACCAAGACTCTAACCCGATTCTAAGATTTCCTCAAAGATCCCCGGATCTTATCAGATAATTTTCACGTCAGTTTCTCCATGGGAATTAACCATTACTTGCGATTCAAAATCTTGCCATTACTATCTTACAGCATTCCTCCCAATATTATCACAAATAAATATCACATTTCTCACGATAAAAAGCCTGTGAGCTAATGTGTCTTCATACGGGAAGTATTGCCCTGTACCATAGTTCTTTAGCAGACATCTCACAAAATCGATGTCTAATTCAGAAAAAAAGACATCAACTTTCATATTATTCTCAAGAGAAGGCTCGTTTTGGAAAGTTCGTGGTTCGTTTTATATTCCTTTCTGTGGATTCAATGTCTCAGGTTTATCTAAGCCCAATAATTAGTGGATTATGATTCACGATCATTCACGAGTCCACGATTTTGAGCTAATTTGCAAGTTTTAATTCACCTTAACCAAAAGCTCTTAGATATAACCCTAAGTTGCATTTAGCTCTAAAACGTTTTGTTTCTTGTCCGTGCATCATCAGCCCAAAAGTTGGTTAGACTACTAAAAGCTATGGGAAGGAATACAGAGACGAGGCAAAATGAGTAATGAGGTAGTTTGCCCCTACTTTCCCCGCTGAATCAGAATACCGTAAGCGGAATAAGTCCACGAAAGTGAAGCAAAATGATCCCAAGAATTACCCTTATCAAACTATTTTCAATATTTTCAAAGATTCAAATGACTTCTACAGTTCAGTATCACTCATATCTCAATAGCATACATTTTATCGCACCCTTGAACAACAATAAGGAAAAAGGAAATGAAAAATCTATTTCTTCCTATCCTCTACCAAAAGAAAAAAACATCCTATGTTATGGTAATTTATAATTATTTACAATCAGTGTGAAACAGGAACCATAAGAAAGAGGGAATCAAAAGATTAGAGGCCATTGAGATGTGGCTATGCATACATTTTATCGCACCCTTGAACAACAATAAGGAAAAAGGAAATGAAAAATCTATTTCTTCCTATCCTCTACCAAAAGAAAAAAACATCCTATGTTATGGTAATTTATAATTATTTACAATCAGTGTGAAACAGGAACCATAAGAAAGAGGGAATCAAAAGATTAGAGGCCATTGAGATGTGGCTATGGCGTAGAATTGAAAAAGAAAGTTGGATCGATAGAAAAACAAACACAACGGTAGTAGAGAAGGTCGGAGAGGAGAGGGTTTTAATTGAAGTAATTAAGCGTCGACAGAGTAAATGGGTGGGTATTGAGAGGAGAAGGCTTGCTATAGAATGTAATTGAAGGTAAGATACAAGGGAAAAGTTAGAAGGCGAGACAAAGAGGAATAATGGTAAGAGGAAGATAAATATTTACATTTGGATGGAAGCAGAGTAAATGTCGAAAATACAAGCGCGTAAGGTATCACATTCCTTGCTTCACACTAATAACTAATTCCTTCAGTCGGTCAGTAGAAAATCTTCCTGCGTTCCTAATTCCCTCCCTCCCCATCTTTCGGCCACCATTCACTTCCAAGGGAACCTTTCCCATTCCTCTTCCATCTGTTTACGTTATCCACTCCATTTCTCTCATCTCTCCGTCCTTTATCTTCACATGTATCTCGCACTATCTCCAAACTCCCGACTCCAACTCACACGCTGGCGCAGTCGATATCGGCTTTTTTGCTGACGTCTTCCATTGATTCATTTCTCCACTCCCCCTAAATGTCGATAGCATTGCTAACACTGCGAGCCGTCCCACCTCACCTTTCTCCGCGAAAGCAGGCGAGGGCACGAGGAGGAAAGAGTTCTGATATACACCTGACATATTCAATTTGCGATGCTGCTCCTTTCCTACACTGGCGGAAAATCCGAAGAATAAAAACCTTCGGAACGCTACATTTTTCTATACCTCGCGGACCATTCATAAACCTTTGTTGAGAAATATGAATCAATTTCAGGACCCATTAAGTGCCATACTCGCGATAATAGTGGCGTCCGAATCGAATACCGGTTAAAACAGAGAATCGGTTAACCGGTTTATACTCCGGTAAACTTTTGAGATGAATAAAACGGAATATCTTTATCACGAAGACAAGCATTGTGCCGTTCCGCCTTCTACATATTTCGATTTGCGTTAATACGTTTAACGTGAAACAATTATTACTAAACAACGGCTGATACGAAAACGTTTTATGGTCCGCACGGTAAACATCCTGACAACTTTTTCGTGTACTACTTGAAACGGCTTTTATGGTGATATTTAAATCAACATAAAAATCGTCATACTTTCTTTTGAACTGTGTTTAATTTTTTTTCGTAAATTTGATAACCGTTTTATTATATAAACAGCGCACCTTTTGCTGGACAAAATATTTTACTGATCTTATTGGTTAAAATTCTGTTTATTTGATAGATGTAAACTTATGACGTTTCTCAACACAAGAGGCAATAAATACTCTAAAGTAAGAGACAATAAGTACTATCTAAGGTAAGTGGCGTTTGCAACGATTACGGTAAACGGCTTGTTTTTGAAAAGTAGATAATAACGAACCACAAATAATATCAAGAGGGAAATTAATTCTAAAACTATAATTTGACTATCAATTGGGGTATAAGAGTTAGGAATGTATAGATTAAATTGAGGTATTGCTTTATTAAGTTAGTTCTACTATAACTGCAATTCATATGATGCGTTAGCAAGGAATACGGTCAACACTCAATTCGGTTAACGCGAAAATAGGCTGGCCCTGTTCGCCGCATCATCATCCCTCTTCACGCGAACGATATTTCTTTCGGGGAAACGAAAGGAGGAATTGCGTTTTATTCAAACTTCCGAGGCATAAAGATACGGCAAGGTTGCGTTTTTCCCTTATACTTCTTCTCCGACGTCCATCCCCTCTCCACCTCGATTTGTTTCATTCATTCGCATAAGGTTCCGTCTCGGTTCCTTTCATGCATTTTTTTCCAGAATTCCAGATCGATTATGTTTGATCGCGAGGGACGGAGTCACGCAGATTGGAAGGGAAATCCGTGAATAAATATAGCACGACAGCGGGCTCTCCGTAGTCGAAACGGAACGTTTCAATAATCGTGATTTTAAAAGTTCTTTCGAGATACCAAGAGCGAAGTAAGAGAGAGAAAATGGAGCGCACATGAAATTCAAAGACATCACGTCGTCTTGGATTTTGAATTACGTTGCGATATCGTTTCTATCTCGGAATTAAAAAAGATTAAATGAGTTCGTGATAGCGTCGGCTTGAAATCTTTAGCCTAATTTCTAATCTTGTTTGGAATAATTCGCTCATGAACCAAATGTGATTTAGGTTCAGAGAATTACTTATATATAATATAGAGAGAAATACTTTCATACAATAAGAGAAATAACAAACTTCAAATTATTTCAAGAGAGAAAACTATAATTTTACAATAAATTAAGGAGTTATATTAAGTTAGTTCTACTATTATTGCATTTCATATTATTATTATTATTGATCATCTTCTAGGTATTAAAATGTATTTTGACTGCACTCTTATGTTATTGATGCCATTTTGTCTTCGCTATAATCTTTCGTCTATTTGGTCTTATTTTTCTTATAGTACTTTCAGCACTTTCGTTTGCTATCTCTTGTCATGTGAGACTTGAGTTGCATTAATTTGTAATATTTATTTCTGACATGTTTTATTCTAATTTGTTGATATCCGTCCTGTCGACAGACTGTTAGTCTGACAGGGCGTTAATGTTGTACGTGGGTATGAAATGAAAAAAAAAAAATTATCATCACCATCATTGAAAAGGCTGCAGTATGGAACTACTGTATGTTGGCAACCGTATACTCAATCATTCATCATTCATCGATCATAATCGAACAATAGTATCCCCAAAATAATACAATACGAACAATGTAATATACTTAATCATAAAGAATGCAGAAAGAATATGGGTGAAGTCCACTCTGATTTCATTCGTCAATCTGAGGCGTGAGTTTTAGAACGAAGAAAAGCAGCTGAAACAGCTCGATTGAATTCTGCATAATTTACTTCATAGGAAGTCACGCAACTCAAAATTTAAAATAACGTGCGCGAATAGCAAACCCGGTAGATTTCGGGGATACGTTTTTATTACGAAATGCGCAGAATATCGGCTCGGCCTCATGCGATGGAGAAGAATTTCAAGGTTTTCTTCCATTAAAACCTTATTCTCTCGATACCTTAAAAATTTCTCGGATTGAGAGTATCACGAAGACAAATCCGCGATAGTCAATAGGACTGACAGGACAACTCGGCGACGGGCGATTGGGTGATATGGATGTTTGAATTTTCACTACTTGAATAGTTACCATTTTTCTATTTGTCGATCTTTATTAGCAAGTTTGCTCCAGGTTTGCGGTACTTTAAATATACCTTAAAAATTTCTCGGATTGAGAGTATCACGAAGACAAATCCGCGATAGTCAATAGGACTGACAGGACAACTCGGCGACGGGCGATTGGGTGATATGGATGTTTGAATTTTCACTACTTGAATAGTTACCATTTTTCTATTTGTCGATCTTTATTAGCAAGTTTGCTCCAGGTTTGCGGTACTTTATTAGCTATGCAATGTAAAATTGTGATTTCAAAGAATGAGTTTTTTCACTTAATTTTATTTTAGCTGTGTCAGTTTTCGTCAAATTGACTGTCTCCCTCGTGATTGTCGCTCAGATATCCTTTTACAGAGTAAACTGTCGTCGAGGACAAGGGCGCAGCCAGGATTTTTCTATGTGGGGGTGGGGCTAAGAGCCATTAAGTACACAGTATATTGCCAAAAATCCAGGGGTAGGAATACTTCGTCCTAAAATCTAATGAAAATAGAAACTGATTTAACATATATACCCTATGAGTCTGCAGCGGTGTTTGTGTGGCATGATTGCGTAAAGTTATTATCTCGCATGCATTCGTTTATTGTTAGCCCTGTTCTCATGGGGGGGTTTCTACCCCAAAAACCACCCCCTTGGCTACGCCTCAGGTCGAGGCGACCCTTAACTCTTAAAACTGCGTGCAAAGGCCAAATATTCCTTTGTTCGTTACCCGCCGGAGGCATTGTTGGCAAAACTCGTTACCAGAAAGCTAGGAAGATATTTGCTGCACCGCGCCCTCGAAGAAAAATACGTCCGGAAGGTTTTTGTTTCCTAAATGCATAAATATTGACGGAACTGTTTACCCAAGGACACAGCTTCAAGGCCTGAGTGGGGTGAAAATCGATCCTCTCAGCCTCAACCTTGCGGGTGAGAAGGCAAGCCCCGCCTGCAAAAAACAGCTCGCAGCCTTCCGCTAATTTTCTGCAACTTTTGCGCAAAATCAAGGGAGCTTCCGCCGGCCGAATGTAAAAGATGATCTAAAAGGTAAAGATTATCACAGTATGATGATATTGATGAACGTCCTGCGGCAAACTACTGAACGCTTAATTTAGATTTAGAGGATGCTTCAGTTTAGAGTCGCAATATAATGTGCAATGAAGCGAATCTGAACGAAAGGATTGTCACAAGAAGGAACAGTAAAGGGCATGAGTCTTTGCAAGAGAAAAATATAGCATCGAAATAATCCCCAAACTGATATGTCGCAGCACACAAGTGACCCGCTAGGAAACCCTATGTTATTTCAGAGATTTCAAGGATATGGTTCGGATATTTGGAACTTTTCCATAATTAATTGAAGACGTTGTGGAATAAATCATATTTCGCTAATTTATTTCAACATATTCCATTATCTCCATTATTTTAGCTCAGATTGCTCCTTTCTGTTAGCTTGCAATATGGTCTGCACTTACTCCGAGGATATATGTCGTTATTTATTTTAAAATTGTGATTTCAGTTTATAAGTTCGAATTTTCTCTATTTTTCATCGACCTGAATTAAGACTAACTTACAAAAATTGCTTGTGGTGTGTTGCTAAAACTGAGCTGATATATATGTAAATGTTTGGTAGTACTACGTAATATTAGGGTGTATTTGTCTTACAAAGTATAACAGTATGTGTAGCATATGATGATGAGAATAGTGACTGAAAATAAATAAATTTCTACGAAATTTATTTACCGAATGTGATACATGATCAGAAAAAACATCAGTTATCTCATTTACTCTTTCTTTATACTTTTCGGAAGAGAATTATTTCTGTAGATGATGAAGATTTATACGCTTGTTATGATGAAGGTGGTACATCTGTTCCATCGGCGATATAACATGAGTCCAATGGCACTTACGATATTAAATATATCCATTAATAATCGCATTATTAGTTGATTAAATATTTTGTTTCTTACGACAGAGTAATCAAATTTTCTAATGCATGTATTTCTCATTATTCTGCGATAGTCTGATCAGGCAGAAATATTTCTTTGAGATTCACAGCATCGCCTCTAACGAAACTCGATTCCTCAGAGTAATCAGTAGTAGTAACATTTTAAAAGCGCTTTGACAACTAAGGTCTTTTCGTAAGTGACCCTCCTCCGAGAACCGAACCCGGACCCACTTTCACCGAAGTCAAACGCGTTACCCACATGTCATCCACGGAGGCCCCTACCTCAGAGGCAAGCGATGTCGGCAAAACGTCCGGTTTCTCCGCAAACGACCACGAGAGTCACGAAAAGCAACCGCAATGGATAGCGCTGCGGAAGCCAACGTTCAAACAAACCAATTTTCCACTTGATAATTCCTCGATGTGATCTTCGAAGCTCAAGGTTCTAATCATCTAAATCCGCTCACGAGCTCCGGAATGTATCATCATCTCCAGGAACGTGTCGTTGAGTTAGGATCATTCGACATCCAGTCGTGTTATAGCCGGAAGGTGGACGGAAGAAATACGCCGAGGGAAAATAGAGGAGACGAGAGATGTTCGCACGTCTGTTTGTAGTTTCACTCGGATCAAAAGAATCCATGCCGCTTTGTCGCTGGTGGCGGCGTAGGCAGCCTAGGCTTCGATCGCTGCACCACGCCCCAGCGTTGGGCGATCGGAGCTCCTCGACACGGAACAAGGCCGCAGAGTTGGAGGGCGAATGAGAGACGTGCGGGATGGGATAGGAGGAGATTGTACGAAGAAAGGTTACATTCTATATAGAGCGAGAATATCTAGATACACAAGAATCTCTCTATCGTTTCCAGAAAATCAACACCACGTTTGTGTGGAGACTCTGTAGAGATGTAGAAATACTCCTCGTTTACACAATCGTGGGTGTAGGTATGTGCAGGACATCAAATCCTAATTTCCAAGGAATAACAAGTGTGAAAAATAGCGACATGAATGGGACTCGAACCCAGGTCTCCCACTTTCCGGGCAGGTACCATGCCAACCATGGTAGTTCAATAGTTAGAAAACCTGCCCGGAAAGTGGGAGACCTGGGTTCGAGTCCCAGTCATGTCGCTAATTTTCACACTTGCTATTCCTTGGGATATAGCCGCACAACTTCAACGTGCAAAGTTAAACACCTTTACCTCAATCCTTGTAAATCCTAATTTATTGGTTCCGGTTTCCTCGTCGGTCGAATGGCGATAGCGAGTTCCGGTTAAATTCCGGTTTCGATACGTCACCCGCTGTGGAACCGGTTCGAATCAATTTTACGCTTCAAAATAATGTTCTTAAAATATTTTGGTATATTTAATTACAAAAATGGCACGAATTCTGCAAAATTTATAGCAAACGTTTACCGGTTTCCGCGTGAGTATACTGATTCCGGCGTGAGGCAAACCGGTAAACGTTTGCAATACATTTTGTAGAATTCGTACAAGTTTTGTAATTAATCGACATTTTTTCCTATCACATGTATACAATTTGTTTATTGCAGTAGCAGATTTTTTATTTGTGCCATTTTTCATCTAAATGTTGTGGAAATTATTTCTTCAGTTTCATATCATTATTGCTTACCTACGATGTGCATTTAAACAAGACCGTGTTTCACGAAACAGAGGAAAAAGGCTTAAATCGTCAATAGACGATGGGAGCAGTTGAAGAGTTAAAATTCTTCTCGCAGGGTTTTGCTACCGGTAGCTTTCTAAAACTACATTTTATTAAACTTAATTTACAATAGAGTCTGTGATATAAAATAAAAATCAATCAATACGCGATATACTTTATTTTAGTGTAAATAATTTGTAACCTTTTTTATTTACTCCCAAGTTAAACGGAATTGCTATGATGTGCGCAAGTGGCTCTTTTAGGACAAAGCGGTCAATATGCTTGAATAAATGTTGGAAATCCGGTTCCCAACCAATAAATATCATGGTACGTGTCAACATACAGTTTTTAGCGACTAAAATTACTTTTCGTAATCGTTTTCTAAACGTTGTTCCGTCCAAAATTAAGAAAATTGATCCAAGTCCCGCATGTTTGAAGTTCTGAAGTTGAAGGGCGTTAACATTCTGGAACTCGTTATTTTCTTAACAATGCCATACTATAATATAACAGAGCGTTAAAAATTCTAAATTTTAATACGCTAAATTTAGTTATTATCAGTATCTACAAACTGGACGAAATAACTTAGGCTTGTAATAATGTTTTAGATTTTTCGAAGTGTTCCATTACAAGAAGGAAGGAAAATGCTACCTCAAGATATGTATAATATGCTTGATAAATCAAAATAAAAAGAATTAATCGTTTTGGGATACGTTGCTTAAGCGGTTATGATTTACTTTTACATGAAATATTTCAGTTGATTCACTTCTCTGGCATCTAAACGGGAACTTTTCCAAACTGAGACAACGCTTTCCACAGTTTATCCCTGAAAAGATGAAACCGTGGCTAACTCTGGCTTACTCTTATATGGCTAACTCAGGCTATTTTGAGATGGTTATTTTACCTTTCTGCTTTCTTTTAAATAATACTGTATCTCCTGAGGCTGTTATAGCTCAGTTAATCGACATGTGCGAGTAACATTAATAGATTTGAAATATTTTGTTTCCACAAGGGACTAGAAGGGAAATATACGTGTTGTTATAATGTTACAAAAATTCACGCCGTTCTTTCGTTACATGAAAATATGATTTTGAGAGGAAAAAGGCTATGCTTAAAATTATTCTGCAGTAAAGTGTTACCGAGAAACTGGCATGAGAGAGGAAAGATTCATAAGAAAAGATAAACTGGATGCACGCAACGGAAAATTGCCGCAAAGGTTTTGCGGAAAAGGTGGACGTGATGAATTTCTGGGGAAACAAGTTCTTATTAGAGGCGAAGGAAGTTCTACCTCCAGAAAATTGGTTTCCCATGATCAGCTATGAATGTAAAGGGATCAAATATTGAAATACTGATATTTGCCTATAAATGTGTGTTTCATGGCAGTATTTGAAGGGATCGATTCCTAGAGCATCTATTTACCTTATCTGTGTATATTTTAAAAATTGGATCTCTTTACCTGGAATATTCGCAATACCCAATTCAGATATGTCGATTAAGTTATGTTTACACGGAAAACTGCTTCTTGAGAGAAAAAAAGAGATCACCGAAATATAATTGTTGGCTTAATTCCACTAAATTTCGATCACAACTTTCCGGGTCTCTTTGGAAAGTGATGTAAAGTAGAATTCAAATACCCTTCAAACCACCAATTCAAATAAGACAAAAAGGCCCGGAATGAAATACCGGTCTCTCGTTTTCTTCTCCTCTCGAACTAACCAATTGCCCTACTCCGCCTTCTAAAGTTTCCCGCCGATTCGTCTGGTCGGCATAATCATGATTCGTTGGATAATGGATGAGAAAAATTCAGAAAGTTATGCAAAAAATGTGACCGGAGTATATCTGAGGCATTGAGGAAACACGTGAAATTATAACGAACAGGACCAGTGAGAAGAAATTTAGTTCCGATAACTGCATAAGTGTAACTCTACTGGTAAAACCCAGGAGTCCAAAGTCATTTTAAATAATGGTATGAAACATGGACCTTATGAAAGTATGATTTAAAAACCCAGTGGTATTGATTAAGTTGTTATATGGGTATGAAACAGACACTAAGAAAAGATGATATGAAAAAAAAGGGATATCTAGCGTTTTGTTATATGGGTATGAAACATGGACCGTAAGAAAAAATTATATGAAAACCAAGGGGTATTTAGTGTTTTGTTATGGGTATGAAAAATGGACCGTAAGGAAACATGATAAGAAAATATTGGATGCCTTTTAGATGTAAACGTTGCGTAAGATGGTAAAGTGTGCTTCGTTGATAGAAAAAACGAGGAGGTTCTCCAGTCATAGGAAGAAGATAGGGTTTCAACGGAATAAATTCTATTGAATTCAAGGTAGGATTTCAGGGAGATTTCACGAGGTGAAGATAGAGAAAAAAATAGTTAAATTGTAAGCAGGATGTTGTTTGCTACTTGGCAATCGTAAAAGGAGCTTTAAATTGAGAATTACAGACATAGGTAACAGCTCAGACAGGAACCTACCAAGCTGTAGAATTTAACGTAAATAATTAACTCTTATTTTAATTTCCACTCTAAAACAACTTCGACTTTCTCAGCGGAGTGTCAAGCATCTTCTAACGATTCTAAACGATAGGAACACACGCTCATTTTAAGAGGTCACTGAAGAAACGATGCAGAAAAAGGAGGAGCGAAAACACTCGAGAATAAAATATCCGCTTCCATTATCGTCGAACCTTAGGCCGAATATCGCGCAGGTTTTTCCGGTACCGAAAGAACTCGCGTGTCGCAAAGATTTCGTATTTAAAAGGAATCGATACGGCGAGAAAATCACAGCTCGTGCCCCCGTATCGAATGAGTGATTGAGTTAACTTATTCCCGAGAATATTCGTCAGATTCGATCAGTCCTGAACCCGCATAGTCCCACTCTGCCTTTTTCGTCCTCTAAGTGGGAAATGCACCAATTTAATTTCCGATTAAGGACACGTGCTAACCCCGATTTAAAAAAGCTATCGGGATTCGAACCCCGATGAGGCAGGGAGGTGGAGGGAGGGGAGCTAAACCTCGTGCTGCAGAGATAACGTGCTTGATATATTGAGAAGGGAAACACCGTGATTTTATATGCAATGTTGGGAGCGGAGCTAGGGCTGTGCAGAATGTAAAAAGGCTAAGCGATTATTCCCCTGCAGTTGATGCGATAAAAAAATACGGGAAAAATACGGACGCGAATCGTTTCCGAGCTCGCGTGCCAGAGAATGATTGCGTTCAAACATGGCCGACATCCGCAACGCGCTTTTTACTCAAGAGGGATTAAAAATGTGCTCGATGACGCGGGAAAATGTTTTGGGGGTAGCGTTTGTAGATTCTTACCGATTTTTCTGCTGGATCGGAACTGCGCCGTTCATGTATGTATCACGGTAATGTTAAAAAAGAAAGTAGTTCGTTATACTTCATAGATGTTGAGAAAGTAGTATATTAAACCTATAGGTGAGGGATTGCAGTTTCTCCACCGGTGATTCCAAAAATCTTGACCTCGAGGCTAGTTCCAACTTCGTAACACGCTAAATTATTCTTATGCCACTTCAGATCATAATTCCACAAGATGAGAAACATAATTATTTTTGCGTATATACCTAATGGGAAGTTCAGCAACTTCGATCCTAAAAAATTAAAATAAGATGAACGAGCATAAAAATTAAAATTTTCAAGTATACGGTACAGTTGCATATTTTACCGCTTGCTAACATCTGATTCTTGGTAAGCCAGTGTTTTGCGGAAAAGTTGTAGGACTATTTTACCAAACTAAATAAGCAGTCATGGTTCTCATTTTGATTACAGAGAGTAGTGTCTACGTTTTATTCCAGCTAATTGGGCAACGCATTCGACTTCGGTGAAAGCGGTTTCGGGTTCGATTCCCGGTGGGAGTCTACGTGCGAAATGGCCTAAGGACTTTGAACTATGGATTATAGTGCTGTTGTTCCTCAGAATTATTACCTAAATTGTGTTAATTATATCCAAACATTTTTTCAGGAGAACTCCACATCGATGTCAACCTCTTTTGGATACGCTTACGGTCCCTTACAATAAAATAAGAAGAAAATAATACACACAAATTTTCCATATATTAAAAACGATTCAAATTATGCGTGGTTGTCGTATCACTTGAAGTGTAGGAATAAATGTTTCAATTGGTATTTATTCAAGCTTAGGGACTTAAGGAAGAATTATTTCTACGAGTAAACATATTCTTAGTTAAAAAACATTTATTCAATGGAAAACGGTGATGCTTTGTTGGAAAAGGTCAAATAGTGGCTAAAATCTGTTTTGAGCAGTTCATATCCAAATGGCAATATTGAAATGACATGAAATGATCTCATCAGATGTATATAAAATTGAAAATAAGCTTAAATGTATTTTTTGAATTATGTACTTTTGTTTGCAACAGCATGAAAGCAAATTATTTTATAAATTTTGGAAAAAAGGAATCAAATTCTATAGACTAAAATCACTTTTACTGCACGAGCTACAGAGGTAAAATGAGAACTAATCTTCCATAAGATCATGGTAAAATAACATGTAGATATTCCCGGAAAAGCGAAAGACCCGGTTGCGAGACTCAGTCATACCAGACCATAGTTAAAAACCGTTGAGTGAACGTCGATTGTCGATGAAGCTCACTGCAAGTGATACGAGTGCATCCTCCAAATTAAATAATAATATTACATAATATTTAAAATAATTGCCGATTAAATTTCCTAGAGCGCGAAAAATAGCTCTCGATTGTTCTAATCCCAAACAAGATCGAGGGTAGTATTCATCGGATGCAATTTATATATATTTTCAACGAATGCAGTTCACCATATCTTTCAAAACTTTACTAATTAGGTTAGCGAAGGAACTTTAATTCATGCAAAGGCGTCCGTTGTTTTTGTATAGCGATACTAACGTATAAGTTAACGTTTTCTACTGCTGTCAAGTAAGTTGCTAATTAACTTCACTCACGAAGTGGTATTAAAATCCCCCCTATTTTATTCTGACCTTGGATTCAACAAATTCACATTTCGAATCGCTTTTTATTTGAAAATGTGGGAGCAACGGATGGAGAGGATCCACATTCATATGCGCTATAGACATCCGCTCTTTTAAAATGCCCTGCATTAATGAATCAAACGCGACACGTTTCAAAGGATTCCTTTAGAATTATTTGAAATCATTTATAAAGCCTCGTGCCTAGCAATGAACCCCCCATAAGATAACGTCAGACTAACTCAAACGCTAGCTTAATATAACCAGGTTAGCGATATCGCGTCAAAGAACCAGCCACTTAAGGCATAAAAAATTGTCGTACAATACCGCCCTTCATAAATCCCGCTAGACCTCCAACATTTTCAAAGGCGCTCATTAAATTACATCGCGATTATTTTTCCTAACCTATGAGCTTTTTGACAGTAAAAGGACGTTATAGCTATCTATGTGAATGTTTGGAATAGTCTGAAATANATTCGAAAAAGGTATCCTTTACGGTGCATTAACCCACACTTAACCATTAGTATGTTTCTAATGCTACCGCAGATTGCAAATTTGATGCATTTCAGTTAACTTAGTCGTGGGATGAAAATATTTTAGGGCTGTTACATAAAAAGGACGTCTGAAAGTAGCTTCGAGGAGAAATATATACTCAAAATAAATCTCGGTTTACGTCAAATTCTTAGACTACAAAAGTATGAATGGATTGAGGTTGATATGTCTGCCTGTTTCAACAGACATTAATCCTTAATACGGGACTGCAAATAGGCATCCAGGCCAGATAGCAGTCGAGGGTGAAGGAATTGCACACAGTGTGGTTATTCATTTAGTCGGTAAGGAAATCTACAAACAAAACTACCAAAGGAAGTGAATAGTAAAATTTATGGTCATCATAGCCTTCAAAGAGGATAGATTGTCAATTAATACTAAAATTTATAAATTCAAAAACAAAACCTTAAGGATTATTTCCCCTGATTTTAGATATTATCTCCCGCTACGAATTAGATATAGACGCTACTCCTAAGTAAATATATGTATACAGGATAGAAAGTTGCACCCTGTATTCTCTCGTTTCAATGAGACGTTCCATACACACCAAGCTGATTCGGGACTCTTCCGGGAGAGTTGATGTTAGTCGTTTTGAATCAGTGGCTGAAATTGTGAGAATGACTAATGAGGTCCAGAATATATTTATTTATTTATATCTCAATATCCCCGCAAAGATCCATTAATTGGACAGTTACAGTGGTGGGCTTTAAACAATAGCAATGGACGAACTCACATGACCATTTCCTAACAGGAAAAATCCGACTAGCCGGGATTTGAATCCGAGACCTTGGGGTTGGAGCCACTAACCACTCCGCCACCGCGGCCAATATCACAGATATTGATGTATACTGCGATACTCTTTCTTCTTTAAAATTTATTCAAACCTATCTAGGCATTTCTTTTGTAATTTAGGTGAATTTCTGGGATTTCCTCTTTTTTTTGACGTTATCGTTTGTATTTATGTTTATTAATTCATTACATCCCATTTAATTGGGTACTTTCCAATTTGCGGCAAATAAATTATTATCATTATAACCACAACTTTCGTTGACTTGTCCTGTTTATGCAGTGTAAAACAGACAGAAAAAAAACTATCATGACAAGTGTCAACATACAGTTTTTAGCGACTAAACATTACGTTTCGTGATTGCTTTTTAAACTGTGTTCTGCAGAATTTAATTCAGAATACGATTACGGTTCTGCACTGTCGTTCCATATTCTGTCTGTTCACGTCCATGACTGTTCCGTCCAAATTGAGAAAACTGATTCAAATCACGCATTTTTGAAGTTCTGAAGTTGAAGCGCGCTTAAAATTCTGGGCAAATATAAGACTTCTGGCTATCATTGGTTCGAACCCAGAATGTTCCAAAGTCCAGATTTTCCCATAATCGCGGCATTACGCCGACTTGCGCGAAAATTTTCACCGCAAAAAAGAACCGAGAGTTAATAGTTTGGACATGCGATATTTCGCCAGGTTCCATTAGCACTAAAGCTCAAAATATTTCACTCACGCGAACATTTTTACTTTAGCCCCTCTTTCCCTCCATATAAAATATTATAAAGGAATTTCTCTCCGACAATTCCATCCCTAACGTAAAAATAATTGAGGCGCGACCGTCTTTTCGCAGGTGTTTCATCCTTTCAAAGAGCTCCTTAAGAAAAGAGAGCATCAGGATCACAAAGGAACAAAGACTAGAAAACTCTTCAATGGGCGAAACAAATCAAACCCCTTCCCACTTTGACCTTCAGTACTCAGAATTGGGACACTGATAAACCTCTCCACAGTCGTCCCTTTATATTTTAATCCACGAGAAGTGAGGGAAAAATCGAGGGAGAAGAAAAAATGTTCGTTAGGGGCCCGTCTTGAAACACGGGGCGGTTCCAAAGACGGACTGGGGATAAAATGAAATTCCCCCGAGTGACTTTGATGAGAGAAGATGACTCGTCTTGCAGAATACGAGAGGGGGAGACGTCTGCGAGGAATGGGGAGACAGAGGGGCGAAAAGCCCTTTTTCTGCATCTCTGCAAAAGCTTTTAGTGAGTTATCTTTTGAGGAAGATATGTGCTTAACGTTATGGCATGGTCTGCATAAAGTATATGGAGCGCTGTAATATGGAAAGTGAATTGCTTTGTGGGGACTTCGCATCGAATAGGTGAAGAAACTTTATGAATGCTCACGGGTCATTCACTGCAAAAGGTTGCAGGAACTTTTTCGTTTGACGTTTCCCGGAGCCACGGAAGCTAAATACTTTAATTGAGGCTTTGTATTGTATTACTGAGGAGTTCTAATGGCCGCCTATGTCTATGATTTCTGATATTTGGTCTTCTCTAAAGTAATGCCTTATACAACACACAGGACATTTACTACCATGGCACTTCATTATTGACGTGACTACATATGAAATAATAAAGTGTATAAAATAAATGAATAGTTCCAACAAATCGTTAGAGATGATTAATTTTGAAATGACTACATAAATGAATCAATATTTTAGTCGATTGCATTTGAATTTATATGAAATATGTCACCTCTGGCGGGTTTGAGAATTCCCAAGGAGAAACGGACATGAAAATGTCTGGTGGAACCGGGACTCGAATCCGGGTCTCCCAATTGCCCGTTAGTTGCTCTATCTATTGAGCAATCCTAACAAAACATTTCTCCATGCCCTTTGGGAGACTTTGTCACGCGCCCTTGCCTACAAAGTTTCCCAAACGGCAAATTGAAATGTTTTGTTGGGATACCTTAATGGAAAGAGCAATCAACCGGCAATTGGGAGACCCGGGTTCGAGTCCCGGTTCCGTCAGACGTTTTTCATGTCCGTTTCTCCTTGGGAATTTTCCTGAGTGCACGCCTTATCGTGCCAAGTTACCTAAACCCCTTTTCGGATTTTAAAACCTATCTGTAATGCGTCAATAGTAGAACCAAGAGGTAACAGTAATCACGTCATAGACATATTCGAAAAAGGTATCCTTTACGGTGCATTAACCCACACTTAAGCATTAGTATGTTTCTAATGCTACCGCAGATTGCAAATTTGATGCATTTCAGTTAACTTAGTCGTGGGATGAAAATATTTTAGGGCTGTTACATAAAAAGGACGTCTGAAAGTAGCTTCGAGGAGAGGCGAGCCGTCGGAAAACTTCATAAAATTGATATTTCTTAGCCTTCCGTAGCAATCAGAGAAGTTCGTTCGGGATTCGTCTCAGAATCGTTCCCTTAATACGAAAGCGCGCCGTAATACATAACCATAATTTCAGTTTTAGTCGCGACGGCTTTTTTTTAATCGCCACGAGAAGAATATTCCGGCGCTGTGGGAACGATTACGAAGAGGAAGAGGGAGGAGAAGAAAAACTAAGAAAGCAGAGAGGTGGAAATAGAACGCTTCCGTGGGAGAATGCAAACGAGATCCACCTAGTGGGAAACCGGGGAGATGGCTATTCCCTCCTGCAATTGGAAACAATGCTGCGACGTGGGAGTTATCGTTAGGAAGCGGAGAGGAAAAGAAAAAAACACAAACGCCTCTTTGGAAGTGAAGAGGTCCCGAAAGGACGGGATCGGGGAGTAGCGAGAGAGATAAAGGGAAAGAGTGAGATTAAATATGGAGGGATGTAACGGAGGGGGGGAAGAGTGTAGGAAGATGGGTGTGGGAATTGATGACCGTGAGAACGTATCCGTTATCATCCGCCGCAATTGAGGATGGACCTTTTAAGGGGATTGATTGACCGCGGCCCTTTTTCCAGGTCCCGGGAGAGAGGAGCTGGTGTTGGCCAGTGTCCCTTCTCCCGTCCTCTCTTTGGATTCCAGAGAAAGTGTCGACCCCCTCGGGAGACGACGGGGGAGGATTCAGAATTTCAGATGTCGCGGCAAGGAAAATGAGAGAGAAAAGATCTGACGATGTTCGGCGAAGGAAGGCAAACACAAAGGTGTGGGAGAGCGGATCGATTCGTGAATGGGGTTTTCTGCCAGTCGTCCGTTACTTGTCCGGCTGTTATCGCCACTCAGGGAGAGAAAATGTCCTTCCAGTCGAGGATGTTATTGTGAGCCGTCTCCTCCTTAGGTTCTATTTACGTTTTCCGGAGGAGATGCGATCGCCGCAAAAACTTTCGACGCGCTGTTCTGCGATGTTTTTGCTGAGGACATAATCCCTTGGTGGTTCCGATGGTTGCGAAATTTGAAAATTCAGATAACTTCAGAAATTGTCAAAGAGTTTAATTAAATACGACGCAATTTAACTACGGGTTTATTCGTTTAATTGTGCTTACTGAGGCAAAGCGTGGTGGAGAATTTGAAAATTTCTCTTGGCAAATTTGCTCATCATACCTACACAGAAACCAGGCGTGCATCGGGTTTAAGCCCCCTCCAAAGGGGCCCCCCATAGTTTCTACAAGTATTTATACAGAGCCAAATTCTCAAATGACTTAACAATAAATATTCGGTCGCTTAAAATATATCTTTATACTTTATACATCCTTGTATTTCTTTATACTTGAAAGCTTTACCTATAATCAGTACTTTCTATGATGAGAGTCAATTGTTTCACATGATATCGTAAATTGGAAGGAGTTCAAGAGATTATTCGCTACAATATTTGAGTTCAGCCCAACTCAAGCGAAAATTCTGGATGCGCCCCTGACAGAAACTAAATATATTATGGTTGCCATCGAAAATAGATGTTATAGTAAAATTTATGAAGTATTGCAGGACAACATTCTGATACAACTTAGAATCTTGGACGATCAAGTATTATACGAGTGAAACATTCATAAATATAAAAGAGATCTTATAGTCCAGTGGTGGCCATTCTACTCAACATACTTGTAAATAAATCAGGAGCGATAAATTCTAATTAGGAATAACATAAATTATGAAATTACCCTTAAGTGTTCACTAATCTTAGATTATTTTCTTTCGAAAAGCTATTCGTAGAAAGATAATGCATACTGAGGTCGCTTTGAAAATAGCTATATTATATATATATATTGAAAATAACTATTAATACATAGTAATATAATCAAAAAAGGGGCCCACAGGTAACCATGAAGGTAACCCGCTCGACTTCGGTGAGACGGTTCCGGGTTTGATTCCTTGTGAGGTGCGAAACAACCTTAGCTGTCGAAGCACTTTTAACAATAATACTACTATGCTATAATCTAGTCTACTATAACAAATACAATGTCTTCCTTATAAGCTTGCCAACTTATCTTACCTCTCGGCCCTCTGAATTATTTGTAAGACATGTACTTTTTGTCTATTTTTTCCAGCTGTGTTGCTGACTCTTCTCATGTACTTATCTTACCCTCTTCTTTTACATTTTAGTAGCTACAGTCAGTAGGTTTCGTAGATTTTCCACGCCGCCTTCCCCGTGGGTGTTTTTCTGCAGGGTTTAAATTTTTTCCTAAGACAGGTTTTTTTTGTAAAAATCCACATAATAGTTCCTTCTTTTGTTGCTTTTCTTTAGTTCAACTCCCAATACCTCTTTCTATCTATCTGTAATAACTAAGGGTTAGATGTAAGAAAAGACTAATATTCTCAATCTCGTCCTTAAGTAAAGACGTTTTATGATTATAAAGAATATGTAAAAGAACGACTCTACCGTTACCACAATAATTTGTATTACACGGTCATGGTTTCCACCCTTCAGGTCATCGTCAGGTGACAAGATGGTCCAAATGGTCCGAAAGCCATGGTCGTATAATAAAAATTATTCTGGTAACGGTAGAAGTGTTTTTTCCTTATTCTTTATAATGGAGAACTACTACAAAGTCGAGGCCGAATCAGTAGATTCTATTAATATTGTTATTGTTATTATAGTTTTTGTTATTATTATAGTTTTTTGTTATTTTTGTTATTATTATCGTTATTATCATTTTTATTGTTATTTTTAGTATTATTATTAAGAAAAGGTATGGTCAACACATCCATTCGGACAGTTTTTTGTCATCGACTTACAGTGATGATATTTGGGACAAAATTTGAATAATAACCCTCCTTTCTTCTGGAGTGTGCCTTCTCTCAGTCTCGATTCTTCGCAAATTAATAATCCAATTCTTTCGGAAAGAAATATTCCTCACACACATCGCGACGATTCCAAAACTCTTTTCAGTCCCGTTTCTTACATTCGACGACTCTATCCATTCTTCCTCGCCTCGACAAACAACTTCATCGACTTCCGGAATATTTTTCTCCCCATTGTGCCCCGACGTAAGACCTTTGTGTCGGAGGAGATGACAAGGGCGTAATCGTTTTTCGGAGGGTATACAAAATGAATCCCGCGACCGTTCACCTGGAAAACCCCTCCGAAAGAGATACGGGGCGTGGCGCGGGGAAAAAAAGCGCAAGGAGGAAAAGCGGGAAAATTTCAAGCTCCCCCATTATTTATTAATCCTGAGAACCCTTTCTCCGAGTAGTGGAAGAGGGAGGAAAAAAGGACGGGAATAGCCCATTTTCCCTAAGAAAAAACTCCCCCCGCCGTCTTATTTATAGGGATCGGATGTCTTTAATGGGATCAAATACATAACACCTTATTTCCCCTAATGCAAAACCATTCCTCGCGCCGCGATTCCTTCCTCTCGACATTATCTTCCCCTCGTTCCATCTGCGAATTCGCCCAACTAATTACCTTCTTCTTTATCCCGCCCACACCCTCTTTCCTTATTACTTTCTCCTCCTGCAACGTTTCCCTTCTCACCTACACGCCTCCTCAGAAGGGAGCACTCCACGTACCTCCTAAAACGTGGCAACTGTGTGGAGGAGGGAAACTCCGCCATCTTCTGCTCTTTCCCTTCTCCGCAGCCTCCCTCTCGGTGTCAGTCTTCCGTGCGAAAAAAGGAAACCCTGGCGGAGAGGGTACTTTCGTTTGAAAATGTGCACTCTCTCGCGAAAAAAATAAACAAATAAACGCGAGAAAGGGAGTGAAAGGTGGGGAAGATGGAAAGACTTCGGTGCGTAAGACGAGGGAGCTGATCGCGAATGAGACTACGTGGTGGTTGGCGAACTATAAGGATGGATGAAAGTGTTTAAGTAGTTAGGATGAAAAGAATTTGAGCAGTTGGCGATTCGTGAAGACTAAAATGAACATGAGTGGTGAATAAGTTCCAGCTTTTACTTCGTCATCATCATCTTACTCATAATCCTTGGTTAACGTCCCTTCATTTATTCTCAATATAACTCCAAGTTTATTTGATTGTTACGATTACTCAAGAAGTAGATATAACTGACCCATCAAGGATAAGTATAATCAATCAAGGAGATACCCCTATGCAAGCAAGTATAGACTCTCTCATAAATTATTCATCTTAAACCTTTTCAGCTGAGAAAACATATCCACAAGTGCTGTTCTCTTTTTATTCAAAATTAGATCGCAACATTATATTTATATAAAAATATATTTATTTATTTAATCATTCGTTGCAAGTTGGTCGGTGGAAAAGTTGGCAAAGGCCGAGCGGACGTAAGAAAACAAATAAAATTTGTCCGGCATTTGCCCGAAGACGGAAGGGAAACCCCTCAAAACCTCCCACATAAAGTTATTTGTGGACTTTTACCAGAAAAGAATTCCCAGAATAAGCTCAAATGGAAAATAAAATCAAAAAAAGTAAAAGCTTCACTAAATAATCAAGTTAATTTGATTCTGCTGGTCCATAACCTAGGTATAAATTACAACAAAAAATTCGAAAAAGATATTTATTTTGCTTAATTTTCATGTTTTGCACTTGAACCACAGGTTAAACGGAGGTGAAAAGATAAGAGGATAAGACAGTAACTCGAACCCGAATCTGTATTCGCAATTTAGCTATGTCGCAGAACGTTCTCCCATCATTCCGTATTCGGGAAACAAATATATACAAGTATCCAAGCATAGGAGCTAATTATTGGCTTATTTAGGCATACATTACGGAGCAATACACAATTATTTTTCGCTCATGATGCTGTTTCTCCAAGCACTTAGTTTGAAAATTTGCCGTTTTTTCTTGACAGTGCTTATTGTCGATAGTATACTTCTGCACAACAATTTAGAAAATAAAAATTTGCTACTTTTTTATCAAATTGGTAAACCGAGAGGTACTGAAAATCTTACAGAAGATAGGGAAATAATAATGATTGTTTAATGAAAACAACAGCAGGAGTATTGATAGGGTGGGGAAGTGTATATTGAGAAATGGAATGCAGAAAGTGACCTGGGAGGCAGAGGCGTAATCAAGGAGAGGATTGGGGGTTCAACCCGTATTATGCCATACAAATGCCACTGAAAATTCGCAGGGTATGTTAATACAAAGCAGTTTCTACTTTCATTAGATAGAAGATTAAACATAGATTATTAGATAGAATTAACGTAGATAAAATTAAATTGATTAAGAAATTATTAGAGAGAAGATTTAAACAAAGGATACATTTACCAAATAAATTCAGAGGTTTTTTTTGTAGATGATGTAGCCGATATTATGCGTCCTCCCTGTTACTTAGACTGCTCAGAATCTGAGAGGAAAATCAGAGAGATAGACGCTAGAACGAATCGATTCAAAAATTAATATTTTCCACGAAGGTACTCGATAGAAATCTATTTTGGAAGTAGAGTCATGGTGCATGCACCTCCTGCCACACGCCGAAAGGCGGCTTGCAGGGTACATGTGTAGATGTAGATTTTGGGTGGTGGTATTCATGCCCTTAGATTGTTGGCAATGCAGTGATAATTCCATGACTCAAACCCAATAATAGGAAAATCCTTGCTACGCCGCTGCTGAGAGGCAAAAACAACGGATCAAGTGGTTGCTCGATAGTCAGGAAGAGGTTAAGTACATTGAAATTAATTTAGAGATTTGAACGAGAGACGGTGCAAATTGTAGGTGAAACCATAAAGGATGGGAATATTGGCGACTGGTTACAGAGCAAAAATAGACGTAAAAAAGGAAGAAAGAGGTGAAGGCGACTGAAAAACTGACAGTCTGACACAAGGAATGACGGAAGAAATGAGAAAAACAGAGGCATAGAGAAAGAGAGTGAGGGATGGAAATTGACAGGAAAATGTGACAGAAGGAGTGACAGGGATGGTGGTGGTGATAATGAGAGAGATAAAGTAAGCAACGCAGAAGGAGAGAGAAAGAGAGAGAGACAAAGAAAACGTAAGTAGAGATAGTGGTGACAGGAATGACAAGAGAACTGTCTGAGAGCGCGACAATTGTAATAAAAGAGCAAGAAATTGTGAAGTATGTAAGTAAAATGTTGGAGATCTAAGACGAGAGGGAGAAAAGTAGAGAAGCGTGCAAGAGAAAGGGGGAGGAATGGAGGACTTGGGAGACTGAGAGTGAGGAGGAATGCCGAGAAATTGCAGAAATTGAGAAACGGACTTCCATGAGTGAGAAGAGGAGAGAATTCAGTGTAAATGATGCAGAGAAGGAGTGGCTCCAGTGCAGTTATTATGATATGAGGTCATGAGGTTACCGTTATGAGGTTTTTTGGATCAAGAAATATGCCATGGCATCACGAGAAACGAAGACTAAATATGAAAGAGAGATGAAGAGTAGAAAGTTGGTAAAAACAAAACCGGCTGAGGAAATAAAGTTGTCTGATGGGAAGTAAACCAAGTGAAAACGTACATAAGAAGGGGAGGAGGTAAAACAATGTTTTTAATTGCAGCAAGATCTGTTTTTTCTGAGAAAGGTAGCTTAAAATGATGGTTATGCCCCGAAGCGAATTCTAACTTGCAACAATATTAGTGAGGAATATGGCGTAGGGTTGAGAGAAATATGTTACGGACACACTTTCGGTGAGAGAAATACTGAAATTTCCTTTGATAAATCAATGTACAAAGAGAAAAAAAGAATGAAAAATAAAAGAGCAAAACGAATTACGCAATAACCTGGAAGGTAAATAAAGCTGTGGAGAAAATTCTTACATGTTAGAATGCTAGTCAACTAGTCAGAAGTTGAATTACCAATTAGGTAAGGATTGAAGACAGATATCAAAAATACAAAAACGCACAATTGAACTGTATAGGCTGACACAATAATTCATCTGATAGGATCGCAGCTAGTGGGAAAAGAAGCCGAGAATAGAAAATAGTAAATGGAATAGCATATAGAGCATATACTCCTTCTTAATGTAAGACCAGAGCATAGTTTAGTAACGATATTATCTCAAAAAGTTATGAAAGATTTGTTAAGCTGGAAAATAGGTTAAAAAATCGAAAGAAAAAACGCAAAGAAATGGATAAAAGAGCTTAAAAATCCCAAATCTCATCAAGATGGAGGCGAAATGGATAAATTGAAAGCAGGACGAATACAAAACTAATTTCAGAGCTTCCCGTGATATATACATCTCTAAAAACATATTTATTTCCCTGGGAACGATGGCAACCGAAACTCATTTCGCTTCGTAATTGAAAATAATAGAGATTCGAGTTTCTCCATCCTCCGCATTTACACCCTCTCCGCGAGTATATTTTATTGACGTAAATTTATATTAATACGGCTCTAAAAATACCCGTCCTTAATTACTTTCCATCCATCGCCAATTATTTCGAGTAAACATCCCGTGACGAAGCGAATTCGGCAAACACAAGACACGGGACGCATCCGAATGATTAAAATACGATCTTTATTTATACAGATAATTAGCGGTGCCAAGTTCGCAGACACGCGCGCGATCATGTTTATCCGCACACGCGCGCTGGCCACACGCTCGGCCGTACGTTGACGTGGAGGAACAAGGGGCAAGGAGCCGTGGTTCGAGGAAGCGTGGGTGGAAGATGCTTGGAATCGGTTTCCTTCTTTGATGCACAGTGGGTCTGTAGGGCAAACGATGAGAGCTCAAGTCGAAAGGAGGGAAGAGGCAGAAGGGAGAGAATAAAGTTGGGGGAAGGATAGGAGAGACGAGGTCAGGAAGGGGTAATGGAGCGGTTGGCGAGGGGTCGAGAGATGTTGGGGAAGGGGAGGGTTTTTCGGCGAGGGAGAGAGAGTAGGATTTCAAATCGATAGCCTCCTTTCCCGCGGAGGGAAGGAGAAGGGCGTGGAAAAGGAAGAAGACGTTCCCTTACGTGGTTTTATTTATCCTGCCGAAGGACTCGGTGGTGTGAGGCCACCGACTCCTCTGACGCTTTCGGCTTTCAACATGGAGCCGTAAATGTTGCACGAAAGAGTTTTGACACCCGATCTCACATCGGTTTCGGGGCCGAATGCGAGGAATGGAGGAGTAAAATGGAAAAAACGTGGCGGATCCCGAGAGTGGAGAAGGAAAAAATTTTCGAAGAAAATTGGTCCTAGAACGATGCTTTGGGGAAATCGTCGAGGGAAAGAAGTATTTTTTATACGAGACGGTTTTAGTGGCTATGACTTTCTCAGTCGTTTCTTTTTGCCTGCCTTGTGTTCGAGGACGGGTTGAGTAGCTAATCTCTGAAACAGAGCACCTGAACTTCCGTGGAAATTTCGATTTTGGTATTGCGACTGAGTTAGAGCTTTAAATGAGGTGAGCGGTATGTGAATTTCACTGCCTTAGGTGAATCCACTGGTTTTACGCCGTAAGAAAGTTTTTAGTGTTTTCGGGTTTCCATTGACCGCTGATATGTATGCAGGGTAACTTGTGAGCGGTCAAGTTATATATCGGCACAATGGCCGAAGAAAAGGAAACTTTTTCCAGCCTTTAACAGATATAAATCTCTCCATTCTACTTTGAAGTTTGCTTGAGTTAAAACAATCATAAAGCCCGTAATGATACAGCATTGATCCAAATTAACGAAAGAGTTACAGAGTAAATAGTGAGGAAATTTTTTTGAAGTTCAACGACATATGCTTGCAAATTTTCTGAAAACAAATTTCATCACTTATTGTGATGGTAAAGAAATAAGATATTGTTCTTTTTTCCCAATTTAGCTTTAACATGGCTGACTCTTATATGGTGCAATTCTCTATATCATGTAAGAAATAACATATAAAGCAAGGAAAAGGGTTTTAGGTACTTGGCACGATAAAGCGTGCACCTAGGAAAGGAAAACATAGTTGTTTTTTAACAAATATTCAGAATGAAAGCTAACATTTAAATACTTGTTACGTAAATTACTATCAACTTTACAGCAGATATTTTACAATCGAACATCAATAGTTTTAAAAAAAGAAGCGATTATCAAGTTATTCTTATTTCCATATCATTGGTTGTGTATTTAATCGTATAGCTTTTTTGGTTCATTCGGAAAGACTACCGGATCGAAAATTAGCTGAATACGGATTTGAACTTCCTCAACAGCTTCCTTCCAGCATAAGGATCCTGATACATCCTTTATCCACCGAGATGTTCGTCTAAAATTCAAACTCCTAACCTCATTTCCATCTAAACACTGCTTAAGTGCTCTCGTCCTTAATTCAAAACGGTATCTAGGACGTAGCGGAGGTTTCCAGCTTTTGAGGAAAAAATCCTAAATTTCCACGATGTTGGTATACAACTTATGGAGTAAAAACGTCCATTACGGGTTGTTTATTATTTAAGCGGGATTTATCCCGGAACCGTAAGCGCCGAAAGTCCGCTACTCTACCCAAACCTTCTTCCGCGGAGACCGGAAATGTTTTAAACTGGCCCACTCTTTATGTTTCCGTATTCATCTTTCCCGTGGTAAAGTAGGAATGAAGCGTAGGTAAGTAGCTATGGTATTATTCCAGCGGAGAGGCTGGATACATCCAACAAACCTGTTTATAAATTCATGAGTCATTCTAACCTTCTGAGAGTTACAACAATATTCATCCACTATGCGAGTGTTAACTGCAGCAAAACAAAAATAAATATTCTTTATGAAAAAACTTAGCTTAATATTTAAAAGTTACCACTCAAGCCTAACCCTTAATAACCCTTTAGAAAAATGTATTTTTATAGTGGATAATTAGTACTTGTGAATTCTATTACATTACTGCATTATTATTTTCCTATCCAAGGAGTAAAAATATTATTACATCAACATTGTATTGTAATTGTAACCCATATTTTATTAAATTAACGAAAGTTTCTTATCAATGACAGCTGCAATGAGAAACTATCCCATATATCTATCGCTGTAATTCCAACTGGCGGAATTAATCCATAGCTATTATTTAGTATCAAATCCATCATATATTCTTCTCCATAAAGCTTGAACCATTCATGGAAATGAAACAGGATTTCACTCATCCCGGATTACTCAACGGGTCTGGCCTTGATCTCATTTCATTAATGCTCCGTACACTAAATCTAATCATAACAAACCCCATAGAACACGTAGGCTTTTCTTAAACAAGTATAGAAATATCTATCACGTAAAAATATTTTAAACCATAGCGGCATACACAGTTATAGCAAAAGAACTCACAAACTCTCCTTCATGCGGGAGAATATTCATGAATAAGTATCCATGATTATAAGAATGTAGAACCGCGATGGGACATTGAGGATAAAGACGATGGGTGTCTGAACAATAAACATAAGCGCAAGCATCCTAAGCAGGTTTGGAATCCGGAGGATTCATCCTAACGTTGATGGACGGACCCCCATAATTGAAGCACCATTACTTTATTTATGGTATAGTCACTAAATCACCTCCCGTTCCGCAAAAGTTAAAACTCTCCGGGAACGACGTCACCCACATCATTAAAACCCTCCCCGCTCCGCCGTAACGTCGGAGAGAATCACGCAGCTTCCTTCCGCAACCATCCGGACTGGAAACGGTCCCTTTTCATTCGTTAATTCTTCACCTCTGGAGTGGAGCTATTTCTGGGTTGGAGAAAAAGAGGATGCAGGTTGAGGTAGGGGGGAAGACGAGGGGGAAATCGGAGGAAAGACCCTCAGAGCTCCTGCGGTATCCAGCTTGCGTAGCAAGTGTTTTGTTTGTCGGGGCACGGCATCCTTGTTACATCCGCTGCAGCCTCGACTGGGCAGGTCGCCTGGGAGGGAGGGGAAAAGGGGGTCCCGGTGGTGTGGGGGCTCGGAAAGGGTGTGGCACTCACTTCCGTCCCCGAAATGATTGGGGAAGGGGAGAGAGAGAGAGAGAACCCTTCCTCACCTTGCTCTCCCTCTCACTTCTCCTAATTCTCCCCTTCGAAAACCCCAATCCGCTTTCGCATTAAATTTCCAATCGATTGCCTTCAAACCCGAGTCACATTCTACTCTCTCTCCATCTTTTTCTCTCTACTATGGTGGAGCAGAATACAACTATAATGAATCCTACCCGTCCCCTCATTTCTTTTTTAAACCGACTTCCCATGCCGTTTCTCGTTTTTTTTCCTCCCGGGTGAAATCCTTCGGAAACGTCGCGAGTCTTAAATCGCACTGATTAGAAAAAACGTACGGAGAGGATGCCCTTTGAGATTACTACGGCGGAATTCATTTCGAGTGGAGAAATTAAGGTTGAGGTAGGTGATACGGAGTCCAATGACGAATTCATGGCGGGGGTGCCTCAAGGGCACGTGCTAGGACACTTCTCGTTCGTTGTGTTAGTGAATCAATCACGGTGAGCTCTCTGTTTAACATTTTTGGCGGCGTCGTGACCCATCGAAAGTAAATGACTTTAATTTTGTGTAAGACACGGAAACTGAGGTGTACTGAGATCTCCACTGTTATCTCAAGGTGAAAGCATGAGATCTGAAGCGATAAAACGAAAGTACGCTACTATCACTCTTATCACTCTTCATTAGTTAACTCGAGTATCAACCTCCACGTTGAAAAGTAAGAGAGTACAAATAAAGTACTATACAGGTAAAGTAAGCACTAAAAGGGGCATTCTGCACAATTATACGAGTATAAAAATATTTTTCTAAGGTATAACGTTTCCAACTGAATCATCAAACTTTACATGACAAACATCCGAAAATAATAGCAATGTTTAAAATCGTCTAGTTATCATTCATAATATTTTCTGGAATACAAGAGAAATTCTGTTTATCTCCTCTATGTATTTCTTTTTTTATCAGCATCAATAGGTTCTGAGAACTTACGTTTACAAGAGCATGAAGATCATTGAATAACAGCCCAAAGAATAGTTATTTGCATAATTTATTTTAACAAGAGTCGAACGAATCTGAAATGGAGAGATGTTTTTTTTTGGCAATGGTATTGATTTTCTATCTTCCGCCATTTTCCATTCAAAGACAGTATTCTAGAAAGGGATTTGCATCAACCCCAAAATCTTACACTTCCACGGGACAAGATACGCTTTTATTACGCCAAGAGTACTCAACTTGTTCATTTGTATGGCTTCATGCACGCTGAAGTACGCCTCTGAGAATTCGGTATACATTCGACGCGGGGAAAACGTCACTTTCCGAGGCACCTCCGCGCCGTTTTATTCGGTTTGTATGCGCCACAAATTCTTTCATGCGTAGAGAGAGTCCCTGGCGTGATGCGCATCGATGACTTTGCTCATTTCACTGGAGAAAATTACGGTATCCATGGCACCGGTGGAAGGAATAAATAAAAGTCGCGGAGGGATGTTTGAAAATTTTTCCGAATCTCAAAATCAGATCGAGCGAGTTGAAAAGGGACTGCTGAGTAGCGTTCCACGTGCCCGATTCGAATACAAGTGTTGTCACGTTTTCCATGATCCTTACCAATCCTTGCATACACTCCTGGAACATCGGTGGAGTCCACTTTATATACTGGATTCATTCTTCGATCAAATTCTCATCTATTTTCTAGGAAATTACTTCATGGTTAAACTAAGCGTTGATACCGTTCAATCTATAATATAAAGTCGGGATTTCTACCGAGGGCAAAACTTTAAAATATTACAAAATTATACTACTAGTTAGAACCTCATAAGTACTCATGATCTTTTTAAAATCTAATATTTAAGTATATGCCTAAGGAATTTCAAGACGAAATCAAGAGCTTGAAAAAAAAGTTTTGTATTTTATCAGGGTAGCTTAAGAGGGAGATATTGATAATCATGATTTTGTGATATGGCAACTGTTTCCCAATGATAGATCATTTAACATTAATTCGTTTTCTATGTTATCTGCTACTATACCCGAGAAACCACATAGTATTGTACTGTTACATGGAAAACTAATAATACTCTTACAGAAATGTCCCGGAGTTGATATTTGTCTCACCGCTATAATTTAATAGGAAAGGAAAATTACGTTCGGTAATCCAAAACCAAATTCTTTGCTAGGCTAACACGCTAAGCACTACACCACCAAGACCGGTTTCTTTTTTTATATATTCTAAATATGCATTGACTTGAAGTTTAAAAACTTCACCCAAAAGAAACGATTAACGCATTTTTGCGAACCTGTTCCACCCGCCGATTCGATCTGCTCTATTTTCGGACATTTTTATCTATGACGAGCTCCTTTTAGATATATGGCATTTAATTGTTTCCCATTCAGCTGAATGATTAACGGGATTCCTTGTGAGGTGTAAGACACAATCGCCTACAAGTATGTAAAGCAAAAATCGAGACATCGATTCGCTGACAGCTTCAATAAAATTAATTCAATATCGGCAGGTACAAGAGGACATAAATTCTGTCATCTGTCCCGATGTGTAAAAGTAAGCAAAGAGGTGATGAGTGGTACTGAAAGGAACCGCAAAGTAAAACGAAGGGTACGAGGGAAGGTCACATCGGTGGCTCATGTATCTAAAGAGATGGCATACAGAAGTCTGTGTGAAGAATAAAGAAAGGACAAAGTATACAATGAGAATAAGCTGCAGCGTTTGAGACACAAAGTGATTGGAGTAAAGGTTAGAGGACCTCGCGAGAAAAAGGGTTCGGCATCAACAAAAGGAAAGGGGAACAAAAAGAAGTTTATTGACATTGGAGATGATGAGGCATTTTGGTAACAAAGGATTCTATCCCACCCTGGCAGTTTGAACTTAGTAGTTCTCCGTTTGAGATATGCAGCGTTTCTTGGAATAAAGAAGATTGTCTTTGATGAAACAAAATTCCTGAAGTATGATTCGCAAGAATGTTCTTTGAACCTCGTTAGAGGCCGTAATCCCGTCTTTCCGATATGCGCCGTATATCTTTGCAACTGAGGTACTTCTACCATCCTGAGATTGTTTGAATCGTTTTTGTTTGGGAGATTCTTTCCGAAAAAGTCCTCTTGTATTTTGAAATTGCAAAGAGAATTCAAGAATTTATGACTTCACAGTTCGCGTCGTTAATTTACCTATTCGATTCAGTTTTTGTACAAGGTAAAAGTAATTTACTTATCTTAAAATCTAAAAGAAAATGGTAAGCATACACTAATTGACATTTGTAAAGAACTTAAACGTTGTCTTTTGGACCTGACCTTTTTATAAAAACTTGTTGTGAATGTGTGCAAGAATGTCCATCAGCTATAGCGTGATTACATGTGAAAATTACTTCGTATCGATTGAAAAATAGGGGGAAATATCGTCACCAGTTGATCAATATTTATTGAAATTTTGAAAAATTATCGCTTTTAATGAAATATGAGCGAGTTTGAAGGTATCTTGTTCAAGAACTTGGAGACTAATAATGATTTCTCGCAATCGAAACAGAATAGTCCCAATTACGTCCATTTTCATAATAATTTCTGATGAATACACAAAACCATTCTCTAATCAGAAAAATCCGACCAACCGGGACTAGAACTTTAGAAGCCGGGACTTAAGAGTTGGAACGCTAGCGCGCTAACCATTCCGCCACCCTGGCTAAACCAATTAACGCAACATTTTTCTAAAATGACTAACGTGATGTGCAAGTCGTATTTAAATATGTTGTATTTCTCGTGACCTAAAGATGGCAATGGGAAGCCAAAATCATGAATATTCTAAAAAAGACGGGAAAGTATCTGGCTTCCCATCCGTGTGATGGCGTTCTTCGTTTAAAATAAAATGAAATTTGAAAAAAAATCATCAGATTTTATCTTAAGGCTCTATTTGGGATGGGTCGGAATAGTAAAATAAAGATACCCGGGAAAATACTCCATTTGTCGCGATGCTATACGCTGGAGTCATAGTATTGTATTATTTAAGTATTTTTCCATTCTTTGAGAGTAGTGATCATTCTACAATTCACTTCACGGCAATTTATTGTGATTAAAAACAACAGTAGAACAAAAATAAACGAGTAAGGGTAAGAAGAAAACCGTATGAAAACCCATACAAGGTAGCGGTTTTGAAAGGATCAACTTAAGTTCTGCAGCGCTTTTTGAAATTCATCTAAGGCTTTTGAAAATTATAGAAAATCGAAGTCGCATCAATTTCTTAGAAAACGTTTACGTAAATTTTTCCTTCGTGGTTTTGTTTGTCGTCAGGGAGTGATTTTTCTTGGAAGCACGTGTTCTCAACGCTCTTGCTCTTCACGTTCAGAATGTGTTCAAGAGGTTCTGGGAGGTGTACGACACTTGTATTCCATCTGAGCACTTTCCACCGAGAGTCTTTTAATCGATCGCATAAGATCAAGAGGGTCGTGTTTTATCAGTGGTCGAGGAAAACAATCTTGAGGCTATTTCTACAGAAGGATTTCCTTTTTCCGGGGACTGATATACCGGCTAAAATAGCTGTGTTAAAATAGAATTCTCCACTAGACACACTGAGAAGGGTATCGTGTGTTTAGTTGCTCATCTATCTGTTTGTCAAGTCGTTATAGAGGTGTTTGGATGCTCAAACCCTCAACCTATAAAAAGCTTTCGAGAGGGAATGAGGCTTATCAGGCAAGATGAGGAGTGAGGTAATTTTTCTTTTCTTATCTTACTGAGCCGGGATTCCCTAAGTGGAACAAATCGCCGTAAGGACACCACGATGACTCTATGAATAAGAGATTGCAAAACATCCAATAAGGAGTGACCAGAATGATTGCCATTATTTACTTTTGCCACTATTCACTCATACCTCAGTAAAGTTGGAATTAACATTGTCATGAATAAGACTGATACAAAAGTAAATGAGTACACTTTCCTTTATCTTTCACCAAAAGATATACGAGAGGAATTCCATTCATTAACATACGGTTAATATTTATGAGTGGATAAATTCGTGATTGAGGAAATAGTATGGAATGTAAATATGTGAAAGTTATTATTTGAGAATTATTAGCTACAGAGACTTACACCAGGACGAGGAAATAGCTCCAAGCAACCTTCGATGACCCTTGGTACCTTAAAGGATTATTCCTAACTTCCGGTGCTTGCCATCGAAGTGGATGTTGAAATGTTGAAGGACGCCATCGAAAAGTTTACCTCAAGCTCGCTGATTAAGCTGAGAAGTGGCAACCACAGTGGTGGATGAGTAAAGCAAAGCTGAAAGCCCTTATGCATGGAGGATTAACTTAAAGGTGTTCCTCCACCTTCGCACGGATAATTAGTAGCATAGTTCCGAAGTAGGTCGTACATTTAGGCAAGATAACACTTGATTAAGCATTTCATGATGCCAAGGGACAGTGAAATGTGAAGTGACATGCGGAGACAGTACTGCTCCTTAAAATCTTCTCTGGCATCACGTTAAATATTGGGATTAAATTAGTGATTGGAGCTTTATTTCATAAAAAATATATGGGTGAAGTCAGAGTAGAAAATAATTTGGAAGAATCCATCACGACTCCAGTTAATCCATCTCACATCACATCCATGCTATATTCTTTCAGAGTGAGCAATTTAAGAGCCTATTTTGGCTCTTGGATTGCTTACTAAGAGACTTCAGTTAATCCATCTCACATAACACCCATACTATATTCTTTCAGAGTTTTAACGTACATACACACATTTTCCACGTCACAGGCCCGTTTCCAGACTTTTTCACAGTTTCCTGGCGGTAGCGGCAAATTGCTTCACCACGTCAAACAATCCTTTACTTCCTCTAATGCCGTGGCTGCAGTTGTAAGATATCCCCAGTGTTCATTCTCGTGTCATTTCAAAAGATAATTTCAAAAGATAACAAAATCTCCCTTCAAAATATTAAATATTTCCTGGCAAGGGAATTGAAGAGTAATCCAGGTAGATAATTTCTTTCCAGAATGGTTCTATCAAGAAAATAACATACTGAGATATCGTTCAGTGGCCGCCCATGATGAATTTTGTAGGCATAACTTTCCTTCATAATGAATAGCGGTTTCACACATTTTACTGCTCTTCCCAAACATCACTTCAGGCAATAATCTAATGCGTGCAACAATATTCATATTTATTTTCCTGCATTTACCAACCAAGAGTTTTTAACATTTCAGTTGCAGAACCCGTTTAGTTTATCTGCCCATTTCATATAAGTTTAAAGGGTTAAAGGGAAGTCGACTCAAATATGCTCCCCCAGGCAACTTTGGTCATTCGCCACTTCTCAGCTGTTTTCAGAGTAGACTTATTCTCATCCCATTCAGTCTACCATAAGGAATAACCAATTGATGGAAGAAATGTCACGTTTTAACGAAGTAGACACTTTAACATTATAGCCTCCAGAAAATTGTATAATGTCATGCAACATTGAACCCTATTACGTACCACTGAAGATTATTGAGTAGCCTTTCACATATAAGGAATCTATGAGAGTATTTCATCACTGTATTTTTCAAGAACCTTACTTATTCGTTTAAACTCAATCATGGGTGTTGTCAATTATATTTTTAATCTAAAACAGTTCAAACAGTTCTCCGTAATAATGCAGTGTTAATTATACTAACAAGTTGACTTTCTTGCGCTACTTTTAGTCTTACAATGCCACACTTACAATTAACACCTTTCACGATCACCAACAATAGTAATAATAATAATAATTTAATTTATTTATCTAACATTCTGCTTATACATTAGCCCAAACCAGTAGAAAAATATTTACATTAAAAACATATGGCATGCTTTTAACTTGTGATTTACGTAAACATGCATTTTTATATTAACTATTTTTGTATCAACTGTCAGCAATGTACTATATAAGTCGGTGACTACCATCAAAAATTATGGCATAAATGACAATAAGGTCCTCCTGAGCTAGAAAGCTCATCAGGAGGTGCCTGAAAACAAAATGAGTGGTATTGTAATCCCTCTTTTTACATAACAAATCACGAAGAAGATTAAACAGTAGATCAAGGTATCAAATATAATAATAATAATTATATTTTTTAAATGGAAACAGGAAGACCCCAATTGCATCCGTTTCGAATATATTATCATTTAGGGTCACATACTATTCCCATTTCCTAACCGAGAAAAATCCGATTAACCGAGGTTCGAACCAGAGACCTTGCGGTTGAAGCTCTAGCACACTAACCACTCCGCAACCCAGGATTCAATCCAGACCTCAGACTATGCTCAGGCTAGCACGATGACTCCCACGCCAATGATACCTGCCGATGTTACTCCGAGTTAACAGATTAACAAAACTTTTTTTAAGGAGGAATACCCTGTAGATAGAAATTAGAGTTTAATTCCATCTGTATACTACATGGACGCGAATACCATAAAGGATATGAAGCTCCGATCGAGAGAAAGCCCTCAAGGACCAATGGAGTGAAACCCGATAAGAATCCAGCGAATAAGACGTGGGTATTCATAGGACTGGAAGTTAAACGGAAGGAGCGATATTAGAGACTCAATAGCGAGAGAATTCGCGGTTTATACTCCCGTCCCCTCCTTGTTATGGGCCGTTGTCTCTATCGTCGTTCAGACTCGGCTTGTTTTGCATCCACCGCGCCACAAAGGAAGACGAGAGCAGCCTTGAAGAGGCCTACGTGAGCACTCTCGAAGACTCCACTACTCTCGATGGCGCTCAGATAATGGGGCGAAGGGTGCAACACGGCATCGGAGGATCCACCTGTCTCCCTCACTCCAAAGATCTGATGACTCGGAGCGAAGAAGGAACACACTCTTGTGGAAGTAAAACGCAACAAAAAGGAGAAAGTGGAGCGTTAAGAAAAGGTGGGAGGGAGACTTGCGTCCTCGCAAATAAAGCCAGGGATGATTGGGTGGGAAAGGAATTAAAAAGCGTTCGTTAGCGAGACGAAAATGAATTTCACGGGCGGAATAATGGGGGAGAGGAGAATGGCACGGAGTGGAATTACGACTGAGCTTAGCGGGTAAATACGGGAGAATTAATTGTGCAAATATGAGGGAGTGATCGGATGAACGAAGGAAAGAAAGGGATGCTAATGTGGCGGAAAAATTGAAGAGCGAAATTCGAATGGGTGGGTGGAGTAGATAGAAACATTTCAAGGTAGATGGCTCAAATCCTTAGGAAGAACTTTCCGAAGACGTGATTCTTCAAACAAGATATTCAAACCCCTCAGCACGACTATGTTATTTTACCTGCTCTAAAAACGTTTTGCCAGAAAGATGAACGTTTCCATTGTTTCTATTTTATTACATCGTGTTTCATGATGAATGACTTTATGACAAGTTCTCGGGGAAAAACAATTGAGTGAAACTAATTACATGTATTTCTTAAAAGCCTGTAGAAGTCCCAGGTTTGAGTCCCGCTCTCGGCAGATCTTTAGCTCCTTTTATCTTTGACGATTTCAAATAATTTACTAATGGAGCAGACCCATCCTGCGATGAGACGGAAAAATTATTCAGCTAAGTCATAGAGACTTTGTTAGCCCACCTTATCGTGTTAAATTCACCTAAATCTTTTGCTTGATTTCATCTACTTTCTTAGTTTAACTGCGCGTTAATGAAACGTAACCATATAATTAAAAACAGGTAGAGCTGATAAACGAATGTAAACATGTACAATGAAGCATTAACTAAGAATGAAGCACCGAATTAGCATTAATAATAAGAATATTAAGATATAATGGAGCATATAGGCGATGAATCACTGATTTAAACTTCAGTTTTGAGAAAAATGTCAACATAGCAAACTTTCCACAAAAAGAGGACGAAAAAAAACCTGAGAAAATCCGAGGCACGAGAGTTTGGGGTGAGGAAAAAGAGACATGGGCAAACGATACCTAATGAGCAGAAAAATGAAGACAAACAGAGAAAAGAAAGAAAAAGTAACAAACTCGAAAAGAGGAAAGAAAGAGAGGCAAACATCTTTAATTAAAACGGCAAAGAAGACAAGTCCAAGTTCCTTTACGCAATTAAACTTCAAACCAAAAGAAGCCAACTAAAAACATCATAATTCACAAAATATATTTCCTAGCATTAATTATCTACCTTAGTAAACTGGTGGTTTTGTTCTATATTTAATGCATTACGGTGGATATCAACCTTTAAGTACATTTAGGCCCGATATTAAAATGTTTACTTAAAATGAACTTTAACTAATGCTCGCTATAGAGCCCAGTATTATGATGATATTTTAGGGTTAAGGAGAATATTATGATATCGTATAGTTAATATCAATGCCTACTCATCATGTAAATATAGGAGATCAACTGCGAGATTCACCTTGAAAAATCATTATTTAAAGTCTATTTTAAATAATATACATCATCATATTGGGCCATAGAAATGTTCAGGATAGAGAAAAATGAATGGCTTAAGGTGGGAAAAAAGAAGGTAACGTAACCGTTGATAAATGTAGAGTAAAAACTATTTTTCCTATGCCTAAACACAAGATTGGCATTGAAATCGTAAATATTGTTTCTTTCCAGGAAAAAAAAATTGTGGTAACTTTATAGCATCGAAAGAACGACCGAATCAGTAGTAATATTTAAGTAGTAGTAATTATTTATACAAAACGAATTTCATGAGAGAAATGGTTTGCTAAACTACATTAAGAACGCACAGAACGACCTGAATATCGTAGCTCTACTTATCGAATACATCAGTATCAGGCATTGAAGCATATCAGTATCGGGTATTGACATGATGATGTAGCTTTGCCACGAAACTTAGGTCGTTCTTTGAATTCTTCCTGTGATTTAGACAAACGGTTTATTTCCTCAAACTACACAGCGAAAGATATTTGCGTTTGAGAAGTATCTACTATATTCCAAGCGCTACTAAAGAGATTTTACTAACGACTAGCTCGGTGAATTAAGGTTGCTAATAGGATTTTTACGCATTATAATCAGTAATTTATACCAATGTGCATCATCGGCTATGAATCTTAAATTTCTATAATTTGCATCGGATGACAATTAAGATTCAATCATCATAATCAATAAAAAAGTGTAAAATTCACAAACACGTGTTTTTTCTTTCGAATTTCAATCGATTAAAAACCAATGTAGTATATACTTTTCATCATCTATTAATATCGAAGAGGAAAATTTGTTCCAACTAAGGTGATACACAATACTCATCAGTGACAGCAAGAGGATGGGTACACCAGAGGGGAGGAACACACGACCAAAGTTCGTTTTCGACCGGTTTTACAGAGGATAAAAATAGCAACACAACCACAATTGAATTTCTAAAGATGTAGGGGGAAATCCTATTGACAGCCGCACGGGTGTGTGGGGAGGTAATGGGGATATCTAGAGAGAAAAATGGCTGACATAAGAGGCAAAGTTCAAAGCCGGAGAGCGGAAATAGAGGGAAGATAGATTGATAAAACGAGATCGGAGAGAGAAAAATATCGAGGAAACGAAAGGAGAGAAAATGGGACGAGTGAAACGAAAGGGAAACATATCGGGAAAGACGAGGAGGGAAACAAGGCAGAAACAAAACGCAAACAAACAGACACAAGACAGAGACGAGGGAGGTGCGAGAGGTTGAAAACAAAACGAGGAAGGGATAGAGAAAGAAAGGTAGAAAGGGCGGATTCAAAGAGGGATAGGGAGAGGGTGAGCTGGGAGATTTGAAAGAGAGAAAGGGAGGTGGGGAAGAAGAAAGAAACGCAGATAAAGATGAACGTGGGTGGCAAAAGGGTGTGTTTCTACGTGGAGAAGATGATGATTGCGGTGATAGGAGCGATATAAAGGATTAGAGAGTATAGGAGTGGTGGTGCCCGGGCCGGCGCTTCAACTTTTCGTTATTGACGCGCGGCGCTCCTGCTGCGCGGGCTGTGGAATCGTAGTCGGCGTGTGGGGGAGATAGTCAAGGGGAGGAGGGGCAAGGGCGCCCCGCGTTTGCTCCAAACTGCTTCCCGGGCCGGCCGCCCCCGCACGCACCGAAATCAGTTTCTTTGGGTTCTAGGTCTCCCGGGACGAGGTGTGGAGAAAGAGGGAAAGAAAGAGAGAGAGAGCTGGTTCGCTAGAGAGAGAGAGGGGAAGAGAAAGATACGCGGGATGTGCATACACACGCAGAGAGAGTAAAAATGGAAGAGAATCGTGTGGATACAACAATGGTAAGAGGATAATGGGAGGGGAGCGTGACGCAATAACCTAAATTGGGAGGGGAGCGTGACGCAAAAACTAAATTAGGAGGGAAAAATTAAAAGAATCAGAGGAAGGAAGAATTGAGGAAGCAAAACTGATGCTGGGAAAGAGGCCTTTGGTGTAACAACAGGACGGCGATATTGCTGTAAACAGCGCGATGCGAAATGGAAGAGGGCGGCATTTTTCTCACGCGAAAAATTGAGTTTTCGGCCGGAGGATGTTCAACACCGCGGTAATAACGTCGCTGGGCTGGAATTGGTCGTATACCGAGCATGTTTCCTTGAACACCGAGAGCCGGATTAATTATAACTGATTTCGAGCACTCTAGATAAAAGAGCAAACTCGTCCCAAATTTGATTACCATGAATACCATCCCGTTTAATCAATATACTGGGGCGTTACTCTGTGAGAGACGAAAGAGAAACCTGCATGTTTTCCAAACATCGTACTTAGCGAAGCCTTTCCAGGTAGATAGCGTAAGATAAGAATAAACTACAGAGGAGATAAACTTCCACTAGAAAATAGTTAGAATTTGACTCCTTCGTTCATTCTCATTCCATTTACACCGTTCGATTTTCATTTCAAATAAACCTGCCGGCAATCACACTTGAAATTTCCTGTAGGTAAATTCTACTTAGTGGAAATCCTTCCGGTAAAACAGCTTCACTCAAGTATAAGTGTCTCTCGTTCGAGGAATACCTTTCCGTGAGTGCTCGTGACAGCTGAACACAAAAGGCTGGGAAAACGTAGGAAGGTCCGGCTTTCTTCAACAAGAGCTCTAAGACCCAAAGAAAAATAGCTCTGGAGGCTGCAAAGATGATGAAGTTATAAGGAAGAGTGTGGACATAAAGAAGGATAAAATCAGATGAGGAAATGGAAAGAAAAGAAATAAACAAGGAAGGGGAGATGCGAGGAACGAGGAAAAACATAAAAGTGATAAACGCGCCAAGCGGATAATAAAGAGTATCTCGTAAATCGAAGGGAGAAAACGAGGTTAATAACCCCCATCCGAAAGTATCGAGGCTTAAATGAAACCAAATAAATGGAATGGAAGAAACGGGCAGCTGTGCAAGCAAAGGAAATACATAAATGCCCCCGCAAAGTTATCGGCTCCGATACGTTTCGACTCCAAGCCCCCGATACCCTTAAACGTGACAGTGAATCCGTTCAACCGAAAATGTTCACGTAAGCCCGACAAATTCGTTCCTAAAAAAGTCGACTATCGACTACGGATGGTTCTTCTTTCGCCAAAACTTCTCCTCATGTGTATAATGCGGAACTACCAAACATTTGGAAGGTTTCCACGACCCGTACATAAGTATTTCTGTATTTCCCAGTGTTTGTCCCCTGCGACACATTGTCTCTCCGCATTAATCTCCCGCTTCAACAGTATGCGGCGGGGAGAATTTGACGATAAGGGAAGAGCAATTGTCGATACATATCCCTCCATATCTCTTCTCAATCAGTCGTATCTGAATCCTCCAGCCACCCACCGCCGTTCCCCCTTCCTGACGTCACCACACGTCGAGGCATCAGAATCGAAACTCTCCGGGAGAAACGTCACAGTTTCCATGGATACCTTCGGAATGCCGTGACGTCACCGTCGCCCGGGAAACCACTCCCAGAGTATCAACGGGGTAAGACCGAGCGGTGCCGATGCGGTGGTTCCGTAGTCACAAGGGCCTCGTGCAACCCGAAGCCTCCTCCCCTTTTATCGCAACGAATTGTCGTTTCCCCGTGGTGCCATCCCTGGACCACATTTCTTCCCTACATTCCCTCCTATCCTCTCTAGTCCGCCCCTTTCTTCCATTTCCTTCTTCGTTACATTTGCGATTCTCGGTCTATCCTTCCGACCGCTCGCTTCATCCTTGTTTCCCACGGAGCTAATGTTTCTCCATGGTGCCATTCTTGCTCCACTTGCCTTTCTCTCACTTCATCACCTTACTCCATTCATTTCCGTTCCCCACCACTGATCTCCATTTCCCCAGGAAAAAACATGACTTCCTCAAGGTACACTCATAGGACCACATCTTTTTCTCATCTTCTTTCGCTCCTCGTTCTATTCCTGACTTCAATCCCCCTGTTCTCGGTCCCTTTTTCACTCCCCTAGTTTCTTCGTTCCCGCTTTACACCGCTTTCTTCCTTCTTTTGCTTAAGAAAAACATAGGCTCCTCAAGGCACTCTCCTAAAACCAAAATTGTTTTTCATTTTCCTTTCCTCCTTGTTACGTCTTAGACTTCTGAGTTCTCTCTTCCTCTATACTTACCTAGATTTCTTACTTTCATAAGAAATAAAAGTACTGTTTTTAAATGTATAGGATGCACTTAAATTCGTGCTCTTTTTTCTCTTAACTGCCTCACTTTCTCTCTGTATGCTCTTTTTCGCTTCTCTGTCTCTCTCGCTCGCTCGGGCAAAGGGAGAGGAGTGTGTTCTGCCTCTGCTACTGCTCCTTCCGATCGATTGGCGAGAGAGGGTGCGGCCGAGGAGGCTTTGGCACGACTCCTCTTCCCTTAAGCGCGAGATTGGCTTCCTCTGACTCCAGCACCTTTCTCAAGCTACCATCTCCCTTCATGCAATATTCTCCGTACTAACTCACCAGCCCTTTACCTTTAGTCAAATTGTGCACTTGCTACTCGCTTCACTTCCAAGATTAAATGAACTCTGTAACCTTAAATAAAAGCCCAACTATATTTAAACAACATTATCATTCGGCTTGCACCGCGTTATATTTATCTCTGCCCTTTTCTTATAACCTTTCAAGTGTTCTGAACTCTTTCTCTCGATCTTATCTACCTCTCAATAACTTTTCTGTCCTTTTAGCCTCATTACTCACCTTTTACACCTTTGTGATACTTTAAAATTCGTTTATATTTCCAGAACAATTTATACTCGGTGATGCTTTCACAATTTACCACCTAATTACCTTCCATATTATCTCTCTTTTATTTAGTGCTGGTACTAGTAATGAACTATTAAAATTCCTATTGCGTGGCCTTTACTGCCTTAATGTAGTATTAGTAGTCAGTGATTGCTCGTATTCAGCGTTTTTGGGTACTGTTCGAAATTTTCTTGTGTGTAATATGGCATGGAGTCATGAACAACCAATGGCATACAGAAGACTAACGAATAAACGTTACTCGTCTATTATAACAAGTAGTATTTAACTTTGTTGGTTGGTTATCGGAATAAATCAGTTGAATTCACCTGATAGAAGTCATTCAAAGTGGCAGAGAGGGAAGAAAGACAGGAAAATCCGGTCTAAAGGTTCCCCAAGAAAGGAGACGTAAAAAAGGGAATCGGGGTAATAAAGGGTAATGTACGAAAGTATGAAAGGGGTGTGTCTAAAACTATAGAAATATAGCAAGGATAAAAGAGTATCGAGTAGAACGAATAAAAGATGCAGTTGGCTAGATTACGCTAGAAAGGGGCACAAAGATTTTCACAAATGCACAAACTTAAGAACTTCATCATTCATTGCCATTCTGTACACTTTCACATTCTATATTCCTCCTACGCCTCAGCCATCACTTACACCGATCTATGAACAATCATAATTTCCTACTCTTTCCTCTAAACCCTTTCTCTCCTCTCGCTGCTACTATCTTCTTGTTCACTTCTCCGTTATCTCTTCGAGACTCCGGCGCTATCTCAAGTCATGTCTCGCCCTCACTATCTGTATTTTCTCCCTTCCGCCTTCGTTTCTCCTCTCCTTCTAAAGCATCATTTCAATGCCTTTCGTGTTCTCCCACATTTTCTCTCTCCGATCCTTTATCTGTCTCTTTCTATTATCCCACTTTTCCACTTACGTCTTTCTTACTCCAGTGGTGTCCTCCCCACGAGCTTTCTCTTTATATTTTCGTCTCTCTGGACGTCTCCCGCTCATTCAGGATAGAACGTTGGCATTAAATCTCTCCTAAGTCTTGCAGTTTTTTTTCCCTTCTGGCTTATTTTCCAGTAACGCCTACTCCTCTACCTTAATTCGCCGGTAGGTTGCCCCTCTCTGTGGGAAACTGCCTTTGTATTCTACTCGAGCCTCGTATCTTTTTTTATAGCCCGTTGCTTCTATTCTATTCGCGTACATCATCTTTAGATGCTATATGTGTTATTTCCTTCCCTTCTCTTCCCTTGTTCTTTGACTTGTCTTTTCTGTTGTGCCTTTCTTAAAACCAAATGATCCCTTCGGTACTTTCCACGTATTCTATAGCGTAATAACCAATCCTTCCCATGAACTTGCTACTTTTCTATATTCTCCGCTTGCCTTACCTCTTATTTTCCATTTTTCTTTGTGTTCCTTTCAAATAAAACCCTACATTGTTTTTCTCTTTGTCTTCTTGAGTCTCTTTCTCTCGTGTTTTTCACTTCCTCCATAATCTCCGTCAAAGGTATCACGTCATGCAGAGACAAAACAAGCTCTTTCAAATACTGCGTCATTTTAAATAGCCATGTTTATTATAAGATAATTTCTGTTTTAAATTATTTCACGATGAATGAAATGATGAGCAATTCTTTCATTACAGATCTGAGTTATTTAATGTGATTTATCGTATATAGTTTGATTAACTATTGGTAATAATGAGTTGAGAGACTTAATAATTTTCCTCTGATTTTTTATTTAAACGACCGGTTTCGTAAGGAATTCTTACATCTTCAGGTACCAGGTGGCTTTCCACAAAGTTACACCTGATAATATTGATTTTTTTTAACTATTGGTAACTTCAGGAGGCATGAATGTGCGTTGACCAATAGAATCTATTCGTCTTTCGTAAGCCCTTCAAGGAATTGACTCGCTTTCACGTCCTCTACAACTGTTAACGTGTATATTAAAATGAACACTAAAGTCAAAAATAAAAATTAATGTTTCTCAATTAATTAGCATTAGCGTAAATAAAAATATCTTTAACTATAATAATTTAACTTGATTTTTTTACTTGTAACTATTGTACGAGGTTCGTCGGAAAAATATGAATAAACTGAATAAGGCTGGAATGAAACAGCAGCTGATGGTTGACTTAGTAGGGAACGAATGCAAACTGAAACAAACTGAATGTGATCGGTAAACGTAAATAATGAGAGGTGCCTGGGAGAGAATGGACGAAAACATCTTATGAAAAGTGAAACGGAGTGAGATGCGAAACGGCTAGGAAGACCGAAAATAACTCGATTAAATTCAGAGGGTAGGATACTCAAGATAAAGGAAACATGAGGAATGAAAAAATATGGTAATGTACAGAAATAAACGTGGAAGAGAAGTATCAAAAGCAGGGGAAGATTTAAAGCAGTGTCTGCCGAAATATTTTACCCCACGAAACACTGGAGGTTGGAAATCGGTTTTGCGGAACAGTAACGAGGTTAAGTTTAATTTTATTTTTTCAGTTAAAAATATAGCTATTAGTATAACTTAAATTAAATTTTGGAATTATAATCATAGGTGTTTCAATAGCTCACCAAATTATCAATCATGGTAGAAAACTGATGAAATTTGCGAGCATCAGCAGCTCTGTGGTGAGCTTTTTCACATCTGCGCAAACTATTAGCACATAAAAATGAAATAACACGTCACGAGTACTCAAATTTTTGTATCGAAACTAATTTCCGCTTTATTGCGACAGACATACAACCCCTCACGGCACACTGAGTCGCGGCACATTATCGTGTCGAGGCACACAGTTTGGAGTACAATGGTTTAAATGGACTATACGAAAGAGAGATTCCACTAATATTACTCCGAAACATCAGCAGCAGTCTCAATCTCGCCCTAAATGAAAACATTTATTGCTACCATTATTATTTGTTTCATTTTCGTTCTCGCCACAAAGTGACGGCGATATGAGATGGAAACGGACTACTGTCAAGTTCCATAAAATTTTAATAATCACTTATCTTCGTTTAAAAACGACCAAATTAAACGGCAGGTATCTAGAATGACAATATCAGATTAAATATATCTTAGCTCCCAAGTTTAATTTTTCCAAGTCGGTCGCCAGCATTTCTTGTATTATCCCTTAAGAGATGTGACTATGGGAACGTTGCTTACATTTTTTAGCTTCCATTGTTTTTTGTTATGTCTACTGCAAACTCTGTGCTTGACTATTTTTCTGAAATAGACGCTTTGAGGATTTCATCATTATTATTAAATTATTATTGTTAAAAATGTTCGTCTGTTTTTAATATTTTATTTGCTTATATGTTTGTGCTTAAATATTGACTGATACTTATGTGATATTCAGCTAGTTGCACAAAATGTGTTATTTTTTATATCTCTGTGTATCAATAGCACTTTGATTAAGTTTTTCTTTGAATATTATCAATGAAGCTCGGCGTAAAACAGAGTTACACAAATATCCAACTAGGCACCTTCCGGCAAACCTTGTATGGTTTGGTAGGACCCTATAGGGTATAATTTGGTGTACTGAAGTCAAACTTCTGTTATTTTATCAAAGTTGTTAAGATATTGAATCTATTACTTAAAAATTTTTATTATTATTATTATGAACAGAATATCGTGAATGCTTTGTATTAATAAGTACATATGCCGTTGCATATGAAGCCGCTTACATTAACCCCAATTCATTTTAACATTCTTCAGGATTCTTCAGTCTTCACTATACCTCATTCCGCACCACTCAATTTCCGTAGATGTCCACAAGTCCATTTTTCCTCTTTTCTATCAAGCCTTTTAAACCTACTCTTTCTCTAATCCCTCTCTCCATAATCTCCCCTCATTACACTTGCAAAAATATCTCATTATACCTTATCCTTCCTCTCCCAACCCTCATCCGTACCCCCAAAGAAAGAAATCGGAAGCTGCCCGCTCTTTTCTGTAACGACTAATCTGTCTTTTCTGCACATAAATCACTTCTCAATAATCCAATCAAAGTCTCGGTTTTTTCACCCAGGAAAAAGTCTCGAGTTTTATTTTACAACAGCCATCTTCGATGTCGTTTTCGTCCCCTCTCTTTCGTACCTTTCGTCGTCTTCTTCCTTCCTCTCTCTCTCTCTCTCTCATCTCCCTCGTTCATCTCGCCCCACATTCTATCGATTCGGGGGAAACCCTCCATTCCCGACTTTGTCGCTGATATCGCCGACGATCATCTCCGCCCCGGCGTCGATCCTCCTTCAATCAGCCGCCGCTTATTTTAGACACCGGGTCGCAGCTCTTTTCCCGACCCTTTCCGCCTAATTTCCCTCCATTTCTAACCGATATCTTCCAATAGTCCCTCCGATATCTCTCTCGCTTATTAATTATTGCGTTGCGCCGCATTCGAAAATTACCACGACCCCCGTAGCTGTCGAGGGATCCCTCTTTCGGAATTCGCCCACTTGTGCAGGCAAAAAAAGGCTACTAATGACGAGAGTCCTTCAGTTTTCCTCGTTTTGTAAACGGCGCATCTCGTTAATTTCGTTTGTCTCATTAATCTTTCCGGGGGCTCGCATTCGAACGCGGGTCTCGGAGACGTTCCTCGCCGATGAACTCGAAGCTGGATTGATTTCCACTTTCGATCCAATTTCGAAAATTAATCTCTTCCCCCCCCCTTGTGATGATGATATCGCCCTCCCCCGTCTTTTTTGAATGCGGTATTTTGGCCACATCTTCATTCATTCGCGAGAATGTAATAGTTATTGATCGAAAAATCAGGCTTGCCGAGTGCAGTTTCCACTAATTCTTTTAGTACGCAGGAAATTTTCTTGGGAGCTAGGATTTGGCAGCTATGCTATGACCGCTGAGGAGCTAATTATTTATAAAATTAAGATTTTCACTAGTTTCTTCGATTCTCTTCTCACAAAATGCACTTTGCAATCCTACCCTGCGCCCGCAAAGAAACTTTCTTGACACATTGAAAAACACTACTAACCCACAAACACTAGATCTTTTCAAACTTTCTTGAGCTTACAATTGCCATAATTTGTGTGGTCGGCTCTATTATAATGTGTTTAATAGAAGTAATTAAATGCCGTACATGCGTCCGACTCAGGTGGATCACGGATGGCGAGGTTATTTTTTACATATGGGTAACTAGGTTACTTGAGTGGATTAACAGTTGGCTAATTCCGTAACCATAGATTTTCCATCGTTTATCTTTTTATCATTTATCTCAATATTGAGGTTGAGCCTCATAAACCTATAACTTATACTTTATACTTTATACTTATACTTAGCATCAAATTTACACCTTGAATGGAAGGCGACTGACCCAAACTATATACGCGTGAATACGAGAGTTGGTAAACCTTCTATAGGCAGCTCAAACAGAATAATCACATAATTCCACTCTCAGTAAAGTACAGCCAAGATATACTGCGGAGCTTAATGTAAATATGAACCCTACAAAGCAATCTTTTTACCGTGAGAAGCATTTCTAGCACTTTTCCCCGAGTTAAACGCGATGCTAATATTAATTTATAGCTATCGCTTGAGCTTTCGGATAGCCAGATGGGTAATGCGTTCGCATTTAGTGAAAGCGGTCCACTGTTTAATTCCCTGTGGGGTCCCATTTGCGCGAAATAACCTCAGTTCTCAAAGCATTTTTGAAAATTATAACTATGTATCACTAATACTACTATCGGAAAGGGTGATGGGTATTTTACTCGAATTAAACTCATCATAACTTATAGTTACAGCGGCTGATAAGAAGATATATAAGAACTATAAATGACAACATTTTCGGAGAACAATTAACGTAAAATAATTTATGAACGGTAAAAAATTCAATAAGTAATGAATATTCAAAAATAAGTAATAAACTTACTACAAAATGTCTTATAATAATGATACTTCTTTCCAAAATCATAGTAGCATAATTTTGAATTATGAAGACCTCGTATCGAGGATGGATGTTTGATTCGTTTTTATGAGCTATAAAATTCGAGCGAACTTGAAGCAATTAACATATATCCAAAGAGACAGACAAAAACCCTGATGCAACCGGGCTCGAACCAGAAACTTCCACTCGCCGGACGGATTTTCTTCTACCTGCTAAGCTATCTTGTCAGAGCAATTAAACAAACCTTTTCTGGCCTTTCCTCCATATTCCTTTCTTTTTAACACAACTAATCCTTTTCTGGAAAAACAATAACTATTCCCTTAGCTGACATTATATTTCCAGATTATGAAGTCTTACCAGGCCACTGCTTCTTACGGACACGAAATATGTTGAACGTCAACTTTATCGAAAGATGAATGTAAATCTTATTGCTTTCTATTTAAGATTTTAGTAGGACCTTAATCGTTATCGGGTGGATATCATTAGATATCTGAGACCGGCTCAAAAAGAATTCTTTGTGGAAAATGACACAAAGGTAATAATTTCAAATATCTCTTTCATTTTAAGAAAAATTTCTCAAATTCTGTTACACTTAGCCTTTCATCCATCTAACTTAATGTGGCTCTTCATATACTCAAGACCTTGTCTGCTACCTTCAACCAGGTCTCTCTCAGTTGTTTATTAGACAATTTAATCATTAGTGATAGATCAAAGAACTTACTCCTCTGCCTTTTACTCCGTTGAACACAGTATCTTACTAGCTCCTGAATTTAATCGGTAGACAAGGCCTTCATGTTAGCAGGCTATCAAGAGATAAAAGTGCAGCAACTTTTACAATTCATCACAGACTATTTATTGTGCAAAAGGTTTCAACAACTATATATCATCAGCAAACCAAATTGTAGATGACAAGAAATCGTAGATGACAAAAATTGTCGAAACTGGTCGCTCGATAAAAAACTTAGGCAAGGTATAGAAGTCTTCTGCCTTCTTTGTACTGATTCCTTCTAACTCCTGAATGTTTCATTCATGAGCACCAGCATGAAATAATATCAATACAGCTCTCAACCCGTATAATATACGCCATTAAGCATTTAACGCCCTATGCTTTATGCTATACACCCAGCAGTTTGTCTCCTAATCGATAGACGCAAACCCTCTCCCTCGAATAACCGCCCGATATCTCCCACTAATTGCCCAAACGTCTCCATCCCATCAAACGCCGCTCTCCTATCCAATCAGCGCCTCTATTTTCTGACCTCAAATCAACTCCCGAGCCATCTTCGCAGTTACACTCATCTCCTTCGCCGCCACCATTTTGTTTCCCCACCCAATATATCCCCTTCCATCATTATCCTTCCCAATGATCTCCCTTTTCACCTAAAGTCCCACGCTCCCATACCAATCTTCCCTTATAAATCTTCCCCACCGCAACGCCATCCATACCACGTCTCCTTCCATTTCCCTCCGTCCTTTTGCTGCTTGGTGACCCGCATGGCTGTGCCTAACTCTAATCCTCCTCACTTTCCCCCCACATCTTTCCTTGTTGCCCCCTTCCGCAGCGCAAAAATTCTCGTTTTAGGCCAAGGACGATAGATGTTCCCTCCCCTTTCTTTTTCCGCGCCCTCCTCTCCTTAAATAAGTAAGCTATGCGATATGTAGCCTCGCGCTGTCTTGAAGGGAGCGAAATTTTCCGAGGCGCCACTTGCACGTGTTTGTCACCGGAGTGGGTAGCAAGAACGGACAGAGACGAGGCGAATCCTTGACATTGCGACTCTACAGAATCTCGTGCGAATTAAAAAGGACGTGATACATGGGGAGAAGATGGAGTGGATCCGTTTGTTGCAATGTTGACGGATCGTGACCTTGGTTCGAGAGCTGCGAGATCCTCCAGACTCCTCCACGGTACTCGAGTTATGTGCACAGTCGCTCTTTCCCTTAATGTTCATCGGTATGAATTTTGCGCGCGGCTAATGATAACAAGATATAATGAGGGGATCTTTGCGCCTGTGTGTTAAGCGTCATCTCGCGTCGATTTCCGAGTCATGTTGCCGGAGAGTTTTGGCTACAACATACGTATATATTGTTAGAATTATAACCTAATAATTGGTTAAGGAAGCGCAAAAATATTGAAAAGGGTTCACTTGATATACCCAGAGCCCGCTCAGAAGGATGCAAATAAAGCTTACAGGCTTGCAGACTTTTATAATCTGCCTTCCTTAACACTGAAGCGATGAAAAAAGGCTCATTGTTTCAACAATCAGGAGTGATGTCAAAAATTTCTATAGATGAATTTCATAAATATCCTCTTAAATTCCGTATAAAAATAATTTAAGGAGTTCATTTGAATTGTATGCTCAGTATGACCGGAAAATTCTTGCTGTTGGGTCATCAACAGCCTGAGATGGGGCCTGAGGTAGTGTCATCAATGACTGGCAACTGCTTGCAACGAAAACAAATATTTTTAGTGTAATATACTTTTAATACCTTCATAAAATGTATAAGGAAAAACTGAATAAATGCAAAAATGTACGGGGAAATTTTATACAGTGTACATCACTGCTGTCTGAATGCTTATATTAAATTTCGCCAACTGTAATTAAGTAATGGCATTAGAACAATTTACAATTTAAATGTAAGGTAGAACAATATTAATGCAGTACAGTATTACGTAATTGTGAGACGTGGAACCTTCTGTAAGGCCATTTATACATTAGCTGTGCATGAGCTTTATATATCGTACGAGGCTTAATTAATATTACTTCATTCATTTAATTTCATTGTAGTTGACATTGCATGACGCCCAGCCTGCGGTGGCATTTGAAAAGAGGAGGAGTTATTTATTACCCATTACATCATCGTAAAAAACTCACTTCCAGTCTACTGCTGATTCTTTCCCTGCTGTCTTTCCTAATAAATTACATAATTCATCCTTACCATTTCAAGTAAACACTTATGTATTTAAATACTTTATCGTAATCACCTTGCAAAAACTCATTATCAGTATATAAATACTTAGTTTGTGTATGATATTCTGATAAACAATGAAAAGCTTCCTTCAACCAGTATCTTGAAACCTTCATTCAAACTACACACTATAGAATTACGATGTACGTTACCAAATACACACTTTGTTGACAATAAAACTATTCTATTTATCTAAAATATTACTACTAGGAAGTAATGAGTGACACATCTGTGAAAAATTTTTAATAGTAATATTTCCTCGGAATCTTATCCTTTTTAAACAAAGTCCGTAGGAGTAGGTATTCCACATTTAATCACTATGCTGTTAAACACATAAAAGTGCGTGTATGATGTCGAACAATATTTAATCAAATTGAATGAGCAGTACATTATACGAAGCAATGGAGCGTAACATCAGCGTAAAATACTTATTTTCGAAAAAATAAAGAGAAAATCATTCGCGAATGTGAATTGCTAGTGTATTTCATTCCATTGCGAAACCGAGAAAAATAATTGCCAGAGCTAAATGAGCTTGAATTAATAAACTAAATGCTACTTTGACCGATAAGGTTGATAAGAGTTTATTTGATAGAATAATCATTTACTTCCTAAATTGCCTCGTAATTATCTCACTAGTTAATCAATTTTAATAGACCAAAACGTCTCATAATCAATTTTCTAAGTAATATATTAGAGAAAATGCCGCTTTAGCAGAATATAAATATAATGACCAAAGTTTGCAAAAGTAGCATCTCGTTTTTCTTCGCTTATATTAATTTACGCACAGTACGTGTTCAATGCTTGATAAGAAAGCTCATATGATGATTTGGTAGCTTTCAACTGAAATTAAAGAAATATATTGGTGAAGCATACGTAGTTGTTTATATAAAATATTGATAACATTCTACATGAACATACACGCAATAGCAGAGAGTAATTTTCATAAAAAAACAGCAACCTCTACCTTAATGACGTTAACAAAACCTATGCAAACGTGAACGCAGCTATCTCACAACCTCTGGAAGCGTAATTAACTTAATTGAGAGCAGTGACTAAGCCACAGTCACAGAGGGAAGATGGACTAATTTAATGGTCAAATTTGGAGCATTCCTTTTCTGAACCTCTCACCCCACCCCTCTTCCGACAAGACTTCTTTCCATAACGATAATTAATTCCAGATCTAATAATTGGACATCCTCCGGATTCACGCCCCCGGGGAAACTAAGGGACGAGGCAAAAATTCCGAAAGGAGTTCCATTTTTATTTATTCCGAGGGCGAAAAAACTATGGCCTTTTTCGGAAATCCAAAAAATGAAAGGAAGGAAGGCGTCCGTTTTTTTGGACGGCAAAACGTGTGGCTAATATATCCACCAACACGTACAATATCTCCTTTAGCTGCATCCCGGCGCCACCTGATTCTCTCAACCGGGGAATGCAACAATGTAATGGAAGCTAATATCAACTGGGTCAGCGCCGTTCTCGCTTTCTTTCTCTCCCAGTGCCTATTGTCTCGAAGCCCATCTTAAAACCTTGGAGGAAGAAAGCCTCTTCACGATCCGAGAGATTCAGGCCTTGCGCCAACATCAACTCGCTCTTCTTTCATTCATCCCTGCGTTTCTAACCCATCCTCTCCGCGCTTCCTCTTTTTCCCTCTTCGGATATCATTTAGCTTTTTCTCGGTTTTGCTTTCTTTCACATCTCTCGTGCTTTTCTTTGCTCTTTCATAAGTGGAAATATCGCTCGAGAAAGATAATCAATGACTAAAATAGTAACCAAAAGATTGCATATGAGGTTAAATGAACAAGAAATCATTTCGTTTAAAAATTTTCTGGTTTCTCAATTTTTTTCTGTGCTATCAATGCTATGTGGGTAGTGTACGGGACCCTACCGACAAGTGTTGCATTCGGGAATTAGAAAAGGTGCAGAGAAAGGCGATACGTTTTGTGAAAAATTGCTACGATAAATCAGTGAGCGTTACACAGATGCTTCGGAACGCAGTATGGGAATTTTTAGAAGGTTTAAACGAAGATAAATTTACTAAATAAGTTCAGAGAAAACACGTTCACAAATGTGTGTATGTTGTGTCCTCCATGTTACAAAGGCCATTCTGATACTGTGATGAAAATCGGCGACATAGGTGCTAGAACGAATCGATTCAATTAATTTTTCCCGCGAACGATACGTGAAAGTAATTGAATCGGGAAATATGGTCATGGGGCATGCACCCCCTTCCACACGCTAAAAGGCAGCAATTGGTATTTTGTACCACCAATACCAATTTATTTTGGTATTGCGGCGTGCAGGGTATTTATGTAGATGTAGTTTTGATGCATGATTTTCATCGTATAAATGAAAGCGTTCTAAAATGCATATTCTCAGTGTCTTTGGCTAAACCAAGAGTGAATATAATCTGGACGTTGGGCAAAAACTACTGGAAGATTTCATCTGATAGTAATTCGGCAACACTGAGAACATTCAGGTAATTTCACAAATTCCAATACTGCATTACTGCATACTGCAACAATATCAAATTACTCCTTTGATACTGAAAATTAATTTCATAACTGCATAGATAATCAGCACATAGCACTGTATTGGAAATTCACACGATATTACTTTCAACAAGTCGGTGATCGAAAAAGGTCTTACAGCTTCGAAACATTCGAGTGTTTCCTCTCAAGTGTGAGTTGAAAAGAAATTTTTTTCGAGCCACAGCCGCAAAAACCTAATCTTTAAACTTCATTAAGGAAAGACGTCTCAAAGATTCACGGATACGCATATCCGTTTCATGGAGAGATCTTTCTCAAACAACTAGGCAACGAACCTAAGCTGCACGAGGCAATTCGAATCAAAAGTTTGTCTTTGAAAAACAGATATAACACGCGTTAAAGTTGCAGCTAATCAAAGACCCGGGAACTAATTCCCCTCGAAAGAAACTTCTTTTGGAACATTCTTTGAGAAATGAAAATTTCATCGATCTGAGTTAAATCCAGTCCTAGATTGAGGCGGAAAAGTGTTCTCCGTCGATATATTTTTTCTTCCTCGAGGCATATCAGTTAATGAGACCTCTCAAAGAATCGGCATGATTCGAAAAAAGTCGTAGGCGATCAAAACCCTTAAAGTCCTTTGAAATGCAGTAAATGAGCATGAGCGTCACCAGCTCATTTGGAATTTTCGATGAACTTTGTAAGCATCGCTTTCTTATGTTCCTTGACGGATGCTGAAAGAGGAAAGAACTCTGTATCCAGATGAGGAAAAAGTAATTGCATTCAAACATGAGTCGTATAAAGATGCCATTCTCTAAGGGGAAATACTTTAGAGATTTCTGATTTCTCTCACTCTTCTCTCATTCAACACTTGAACTAAACTTCTTACCTTACTTACTGTACTGTGTTTACTTTTGTTTATAAAGTAATTATTGATATTTAAAGTATAGAAGAGTGTTGCGTTTGCCATCTTTTTGATACAAAGGAGTTAGATCTATTAACAGAAATAAATGTAGCAGATGAAGGACGGTAAATTCTGAGATGCAAATAACTTCTCACATTTTCAAAGGAAGGCAGTAAATTGGAAGGAGTAAATTAGTTCCGAAGACTACCAAAGCAGGATTACTGACTACTAATCTACGGAAGAAGGCAACGCTTCTTATCTTAGACTGATTTCACACATTAAAAGGGAATGTATCCGTCCATACCTATCATTACTCACGCACTAATACTCATTCATTCACCAAGCAATTCTACCGATACTGTCGGTTCTCTTGATCGTAGAAGTCCTTAATTTAGATTATAATATAACGTGGATGATATGATGGCGAGCCGCAACTCTCCAAATCTACATTCAGGCATCCATGTGTTGGTCAACGTGTGGTAGTCAACGTTGGTCAATGTGGGGTAGACCCATCTGAATTGGCATAATACAAAGATATGCCAATTGAATCGAATACATATCTACAACCTTTTCGTTGTTATTTATTTATTTCCCCCGCCTCTTTTCCTCTCTATGTTGAAAGCACGGGGTGACACCGTAAAAGTTAAAGGTAGAGTCTACTTCTTTAGATATTACAGTTATTTAGCCATAAATTATATTATCATAAATATAATTTCTCTCACAGAGATGTTTGAAATGAGAGCTTATGTGGAGATGAAAATTACCAGGGTTGCATCAAAATTTTTTCGTCGTAAGCAATAGATTTTACTATGTAAATCTACCGTCACCTAAATTACGAACCCTTATACGTAAAAGCCAACTCACAGCACTTGAAACATCTATGACTTGGCGGGTCTTTCTCACACGGACCCAAATGAGAAAAATGACGAAATGGGCCGGACTGCGAACTCGGCCGTTCGAAATCCAATCCATCATCACTCGACTCGAACCCGCGTTAAAACCCTCGATCCAGAAACAGCCATCTTAAAACCCGCTTTGTCTCCATGTTTCCCCCTTCCTTCCGACGTTCCTCAAGGAGACTCGGGGTCGTCTCAAACATCCCATCTGTTGGACGGAGTCGTTCCGCAAGCAGGAGGAGCTTCGATCGGCGAGCGACCGAAGCGCCCCTCTCCCCGAAGACACCGAATCAACGGCCTTATGCCTCCAGAGACACAAACAAAGCCGTTGCCGTGTTAACACAAGTGTCGGCTTCCGCTACCGTTCTACTCGAGAAAAGAGGTCTCTTGGTATGGAAATGACAATGGGGTTCGTTATCCTTCTGGAGAGGGCATGTGAGTTCACTAATGGAAGCCACTAATCAGCGATATGTTCGTCTGCGTATGCCTTTATGTACCGGACTCACCCTGTGAAGCATTTTGCAACGGATGGAATTATGCTTCCGAAAATCTCTCGGATGTAATTAGAGCGGTGAGGGAGCGAAGTATTCAATTTGAAATTAGTTACACTAGATAATCGTGGAAACAGGCAGTTTCCTAGCTCCGCAGCTACCCGAAGAGAGGGGATTTCAAGCTCTTCGCTGACAATAATACCTTTGAAGGAACACAATCTATTGTGATAGCGTTTTAGTGAGGAAGACTCAAATCACTTTTCGAATGATTCTCAAATCATTGAGATAATATCGGGAATGGTAATTTTAGTCGGTGAGTAAGTTGCTTAACGTCATTAATAAGGAAAGTTGAAGCAATTCAGTCCCGTCTTAGATGTAAGAAGAGACTTGATACTCTTAATTTCGCCTGAATAAAGTCGTATAATTATTATTATCTTTCATCTAACTCATCTTATATATGATAAAATAAGTATATAATCTCGCCGTACGCCAATGAAAGAACCGAGAGAGAAAAAGTCTGATATGGGTGAAGTTTGAACCACAATGTCACACTTCGCTATAAGCAATTACTTATACTACTACTTATACATCGAATAACAGAAAACGGATATTGATCGTGATTGGTTAACCTTATGCGACTAAACTTTTTATCAGATAGTGACTTAACTACGAGAGAATGATGATGGTAGTTCTATATCTTCCGGCTAAAATCCTCTTATAAACTCCTATCACTTTAATGATTTATTCACCCTTGATTTCGGATAAATCTTCCTTCTAAAGAAGGATATATTTGTTCATTTGTGCTTTTACAGTGCGTAAAGAGGTAGTGCTGCGGTGTGTCTTGGTTTGTTTACTGAGTGTGTACATGATTTGTGGCTTGTGTTATGCTGAGTTGTGGAGAAGATGAATTGTGATGGACGTTGTTGTAAACAAGCAAATATTTATATCGTGTGATCGACATTTGTGTCCCCGATCACTGCGTTGTATTTAATGAGGTATTCTGAAAGAGGAGCATATTGAAACCTAGCCCCCACAGAAAAGTTTCACTTGCAAGTTTTACTTACAATAGTAACAATTTATGGAGGCATATTTCCAGACGGAGCTGGATCATTCATGAAGGCGATCTGTGTCCATTTATTATTGTGTATTGTGTGTTGTTATACTGTGATATTTATTGATCGGCTATATTCGCCATTCTTCAGCTAGAAAATTCAGCCGTAAGATGGGAGAAATTCGTCAAGATATCTAAGCAGGGCCCAGTTAGAAATCGGACTCGCACCAGCAAGATTTTCGGTTCAGGACTTCGCACGTCCTGTATCGATTCGCAAATCCAACGCAGATCAGAAAGGACTGAAGATCACGGTTGATAAAAATGAAACGACATACGGGAGAATACATTTAGTACGAGTAATTTCCCCTTCGTAATCGCTTCCTATGGTTTTGCTAAAACTCCATCCGACCGGAATTTTTAATCACGCGCCGCTATTCGTCCCCTTCGTTTCGCTCCGCCGAAGAGTCTTTTTCGTTTTTTATCTTACGCGCTAAAACGAATTCTCCCTCCTTAATCTCTTGAGAACACGATCTCCTAAAAAAGGAGAAGGGACGCGCACTTGGACTAAAAATTTGAGTTTGGGCTGAGGGGCGTTTTCTTTAAGGGCGATGTAAGAGAGGCGACTTGACGTAAGCAAAGACGACTTTTATTTACACGAGGGGCGGCTCTGGCCTGAGGAGAAAAGGAAGGTGGAGGCGGGAACGGAGTAAAGGAATAGCAAAGGGTGCGGATGGAGGAATGACGGTATAATTGTGAAGAGGATAACGTGTTCGAGGGTATGAAAAGAAAATGAAGGTGAAAACATGAAAGAACGGGAAAAATAAAATGGGAATATATGAATAAATAAAGAGTTGGAAGAAGAGAATAAAAAGTAAAAAAAATAGAGAGAAAAGTGTTATTAGGGCTTATTTGAATTATTCAAATAACAGAGACAAATCCGAGCAATAGATTAAGTTCTTCCCTCTATTTGTCTCATTTGACAAAAAACGCTTCGTAAAGAGAAATCATAATTAAAAACTTCGTTCACAAAAGTCAAGTACAACCACCTACAACCATCTTACACACATCGGAGAATGCATGTATATATTAGGGGAACTATTAAATATTGCCAGCTCAATGTCATGAAAACAACTCTCACAGGTCGATAAAAATAATTTTGAAACGATAAAAAAAATACTTAACTATTGGAGAGTCAAGCAAATATGTCCCGACTTGTACGTATCAATGCCCCCGACACTTCAAAAAAAGAAAGAGCGTGAAAACGTTTTTAAATACAAAACTACTTACAGAAATATACCAATACTCAAATACTCGAAATTAAATGAAAAATTAAAGGGCAAATTAAAATACAAGATATTGTCCATCAGAGAATAAGGAACATAACACCAAAACATTATATATCTTATGGGTTATATATAATTATTAAACAATAATAAAAATGCTCTTTTAAAATGTAACGTACAAAATAAAATTAATTCGCTATCTTCTGAGCAAAGTTTTTCGTCCTCAAATGGACTAATGTGTATGACAAAAAACAAGCATTCGACCATCAACCACAAAACAAGAGAAGATGACTAGATTTCTATCAAATTACATCTGCCTAATTAATTAAAAATGTTTGTATTGATGTTTAGTTAACCATCCGCTATTTTTATTCTAAAAGGAAATATTGAAATGGATAATAGTAACGAGTTCACAAGAGGAAAGGCATAAAATGGGCAGCTAATACATCTCACTATCATAACAAAGGAGTCCCGAATAAATTATATGTTACCTTCAAGGCTATGACATAAATTGGTGCCATCTTGTGGTGGTGTACGTGAGCATGGTCTGGCCATCGGTCGAGAACGGAGCTGTAAGGAGTTGGGTGACGCGGTGATTGAGAGCATGGCATCACATCTTCTTGTTTGCGTCTCAAAGTGTGTTCACGTTCGCCCCCTTTCGGATACAATAGATCCTCAGGCATAGCAGGTTATTACTCAGATTCTGTGAGCAGACGCTCAACACATAGTGGAAGATTCACTTCACCAGGAGGTTCACGAAAATGCAACATGCCTTGATGGCATCTTTCAAATTTCTGAACTCCAGAAAATTCTCCTCATTCAAACCACTCACCCAGAACTCTCTTTTGATGAATGCATACACGCAAATATATAAATAACATCGATTTTAAATCAGGTATTCTTATCGCGAATGTCGTACAGTATTAACATTCATGGAATGGACTTGAGGTTTGAAATCTTTTCGAACTAGCAATATGGAGCAGTGCATGACTTTATTATTTAACTATTTCATTCATTACAGAAATAAATTTTGTATATAAGTTCCTCTAGCAATATTTTTACGGTACTCAACGGGCAGGCAACGTAAAATTTAGCTCTCGCCCACTCTCTATAAGAACGAACACCTCCGCTAAAACTGTATGAGTCGGAAACCAAAAAATGTCCAGACCCGATATTCTGACAGCCATTCACACAGCGTATGGTCACAAACATTCTTTATTCTGGATATCTGATTGAATAATTTTTCAATAAAAATGTGCAACGAAGATGCATGGGTTTGCCTCTGAGCACAACGCTTGCATTGACTTTTTCATATCGATGCTGCTTATTTCTCGTTTTAGAAATTTCAATAATTCTCTTCATAAATAGAAAAGAATGAATGAGAATTTAAAACAAGAAAAAAACCGTTAGTATAATTTAAACCTCCTAACTCACTCAAAAAAAGGATAGCCGATCGTAAAACAAATTTCCACTTCAAAACCTGTGTAAATCTCATATGCAAAAGCATCTTTAAGTGAATGGAAATTTGAATACGTAAAATGGAGCAACTTGGCAGATGTAGGTCAACAATTTTGACCTGAATCTTCACAGAAGTATGCGATTTACATTTCCTATATTTTCCACCGCGAGTGCAAATAATCTACGGGACCGTGGAGACACTGCCACTCACGACAGCTTTGACTAGACCATTTAAAATAAATAATTTTCATATTGGAAAAAGTGGAAGACAGAAAAAGACGACAAAAATGAAATAGGAACAAATTAAGATTAAAATAATGAAAACGGTGAAAAACAAAGCGGAACGAAGCAAACAGAATATAAAACAGGGATAAGGCATTGAATTAGTATTAAAACGCTTTCAGGAGAATGAGAACTGATACCTATCAGTAGGTTACGTAGGCTTTTAACACACCCCCTTCTAGTGTGTGTTTTCCTGCTGTTTCCTGAAGTGTTCTTGTGAGTTAATTCAACATTTCCTGTGGAAATCGTTCCTAAGCCCTTGACTAAGACCCCTTTTATCCACAAATAGAGGTTGACTTCTTTTCCATTTTTTTATTGCCTATCCTTTCCTTTGATTAAAATTAAATGGGTTAGATGTAATAAAGGATCTATAGTCCCAATAAAGACGTTTCTATTCTATTTATGCAAAAGAAAAATGGAAAATGGCTGTTATTAAAATGGAGATTTAATACACTCCCTGAGCCGTTATGCCGGTTGTCCATGGCTACGTTGAGCGGTGCAGTGAAACAAAGGCGGTCTCAGAAAGAGAGTTTTCCTAGATTTTGCTTTCCCAGGACCACCTGCATAACAGTTTAAGGAGTGTTTTAAATCTCTATTTTACTTCTATACCTCATCATAAAAATGTTACTTGTAGAGTCATTGAGCATCACTTTCATGGAGTTGTTCCGCTTGTAGTATTCTCTCTCAGTTAGGAAAGCAATGGCAAATTACCTCACTCCTCATTTCTGACAGTCGCCTCAGACACCAAAGCTTTTCGTTGCTTATGGTGGAGGGATGAGCCAGCCTTCTGTTTGAGGACTGCACAGAGACACCTTATCGTAGAATTTTACTGAGAAACCATCTTGAGGATGGACTGATGATTGAAAAACAATCCTTAAAACAGTCCTCACAGTAAACGGTTGTTGTCAAATGCAGAAGTCCATTTCTTATTTCTCGTGAAAGTAATGACGGTTGGCTTCATGCTATGATCTCCGCCGTTTGCACGGTCACCGGTTCCTATTAAATCTTTCTTCGGTATCTTCAGAGGGACGAGACGATAAAAAATACTCATAGGTCGATTCGGACTGAGTAGTCCAGTTCTCCCCTTCATTTGCCTTTCCACGTCGCGTCACCAGATATCAGCAAACACGTCGAGCGCAAATGTTTCATTCCCCCCGCGAAAAAAGAAAGAGGGGAGTAGCAAATGGAGAGAGAGATTTCGAAAACACTAAAGGTCAGTCCTCAGATAGACTTCTGTCGGAGATACACCCGTGATACGCTGAGTGCTTCGCCATCAATCCATACTTCCGACGTCCATCGAAGGATTACTCGGGAAGATAGGGAGAGACAAGTGCATTTACGACTTCGTGCGGGACGTAAAACAGTACGGAGTAATCTCTCCATTTCCTGCACCGGCGCCCAAGCTGTCGAGCGGGCATCTGAGACGAAAGAAGTACACTTCCCTCCGATCATTTTTTCCCTTATCCTCCCGAGACTTTTATTGGTTTTCCTCATATCCCATTAATAAAACCAAAGGATGCTCAATAAAACTTGAACGCCCGACCGTTCCAATAAAAAAAGGAGGGAAGAAACCGCATGGAGATTCAAAGCTGTTACGCTTAATGGACTCTCGGAGATATACGCGACCTCGGGAGGAAGTTTAAAAAAAAAAGAAAGGCGTAAGGAGAGCGTACCTAGAGGAAACTCGGAGAAAATGGAAGTGTCTTCGCTATCTATCAGTAGCAGCACCGGGATCAAATGGGACTAATTTCTTAAAATGTTATACCGAAGGAGAAGGTTGCGGGTGAGCAAGAATAGGTCAGAGTGCGTTGTCTGGGACGGACGCTTGGCTCGTGGACGGTGGAAGCCCATACATGAGAAACTAAGGCGTGAAATAGGGGAATAAATATTGATGTGCCTTACTCGCCGGCTCTTCCTGGAGCCTCCTTGCTCTTATCGCGTTGATTTTGTTTAAACGGATGTCATTTGATTACTGCGCTGTCACGGACAGCGAATATTCCGTTCTTTGCCGACATTTGCATGGCTCCACAAGATGTGATATCCATTTTTGAAAGTGCAGTGTAGGATCGACCCCAATTTGTCGAGATTGAATCAAAAGCGCTCCTTTTCTTCAGTGGAACCGATCTTAAATTCACGATCATACGCTTCAGCGATCACCTACTTAAGCCAAGTTTATAAACAGATTTTTCATGAGAAATGACGCGGTTTTGGGTACAATTTCTTGATTTTACAATTTTTTATTGTTTGGAATTCACTCTAAAATGGCGCAACCACTACATATTAATCTATAATTAGATAATAAAAAATAAATAAATACATTTCGAGTAGTAATTGGTACATATACATTTCTCCTACATTTTCAATCAAATGTATTGAACATTATGTATTGAGTAACTTGATAGCGACAAACATGTCAATACATGCTTGAGTCTTCCGCCTCTCGTTTGCTTAGCGTGCTCTAAAATACCCCTCTTCCCACTACATCTTTATACGTAACCCCACCCTCCATTTAATCCATTAACTTGTGGCTTTGATTTCCCCTTTGCTATTTACAGCCTTCAATCAGTTTCTCCAACAATTCCATATCTTCCAATATTTGTCCCACCCATTTCATCTCCCTTCGCTTTATTTCTTCGAGGAAAACTTGTGTCTCTTCCACCATCTCCATCACTTTTTATTTGCGTCCCTAATAATATAGCCTCTTTTATCCATTTTATACCACACCCACATCTTGAATTACTCCAGTATCCTCCTTTCTTAGGATCAATTTTCAACCTCGACAATTCACAAGGACATGAAAATAGTCTTACAATACCGAGACTCGAATCCAGGTTCTCCAGTTGCCGGAAGGATACTCTAACCAAATGAGTTATCTTGCCACAATATTCAGGTATGCCATTTTGGGGCCTTGTAAGACTTTTTTCATTTCTCGTTTTTCCTTCGGAGCCATTCCTCATTATCAGATCGCTTTTCTTCGTGAAAACTTCCCTGGTTATTCCAAGTTTTCCTTCACTCTGTTTTGTGAACATAACGCTCAAGACAAACATTACTCAGTTCTACAGATTGCTTCATTTGCTTCAGTTTCCCCCTTTGTCTTTGGTGTTAACTAACTATTCTTTTCCTTACTCTTATGTCCTATCTCCAAATTTTCTGACGTTTAGTTCGAGTTTAGCCCTCCGACTTTAACAGTCCGAGGTTAATGCCACAATTACTTGCTCTTTCAACACAGTTTTAAGTACACAGATTAGTTTTTATTTGGTTTTCCTCTCCTTATATTGAAATCTCTACTGTATGCATCTCTTTATTAAGAATCGTAGTCACAAAAGCACTTTGAAGATATGATACATTTTCATAAAGGGATGCCTAATACTCCCTCTCGTTTTCTAATACTCTCGACCCAATTCTAGTGAATGTTGGTAATAAAGTTATAGAAGCGCTATTAACCTTAATATAGTATAAGTATAGTATAGTATATATAAGTATGGTATAAGCCTTATTAACTTCCTTTATACAACATAATTTCTCAAACCAGTTCAAATCGTTCAAATTTTAAAAATTAAAAATAATCGAAGGAAAAATTTATGATACTGCACCATCAAAGGCCTTGAACGTCCTAATCTGGGAAAATACCACTTGCTATTTAGCACTGCATCCTAGTTGAAATTTAAAACGATAAATATTTCCGCTGGAGAGAATCCACTATTTACTCCGGGTATGAGCACAATATAAATATTTCGACGAATAACGAATACAATGTTTAGGGCATCTACGCTTTTAGACCCGCCGCATTAAAGTTAATTGGAGCAAGAGGCGGGATTTTCGATCGGGGCTTATGGCACCTCCGTGCGTTGGCATAATGGAGTTATCGAACTAACGCTCATTAATGAAACGAAACAGAAAATTAGAGGGAAACGCATTCAGATATTGGATTAGAGAGGCGCAACCCGAGCGAAAAGGAAGATAATGACGATCGGGATCCATCGTCGGAAAGGCGGGTAATTTTAATCCCATCACATGTTGCATTTATGGATAGCGGTTCGAATAAACGTTACCCAAAGGGGTGGGGCGGTGGGCAATTTTTAACGGCGCGATTTCAGTTCAGATGCAACGGATATTTTTGTGACGGCAAACGGAAGTTCATCAAAATGCCTTTGTATTAAGGTTTGGGTTGGGCGATTCGTTTTAATTCCACTTTCATTCGTCGCTTCCCAGAGCACCCACAGCCTTTCAATTTACATAGTAGCAATTGCTAGGGGTTATTAAATTCATTTTCTATTCATTTAATCTACTTCAATTAAGTCAATTATTGGACTTATGTCTCCATAAAAGAATTGGAGGGAAACAATTCCGTTGTGGAGACCCCCTGACGATGGAAGCTTTGTCTCTGAAATGATCATTGTGAATTCCCAGAAAATGATAATCCGGAGCATCACGTTTGTCTCTTAGCGCGAGTTCCGCTTGACAAAATACGGCTAACGGAGTGTTTTTAAACCTATAGCTCATTATCTCCCTTGAGCTCTGTGAGAATTTAATCTCTCTCAACTCTGTGCTGCCACGAATAATGCACTAATTTTCTTTCCATACCGTTATCAACCTCCAGGGGTGCAAGTGATATTGCAAGGGTTCGATTCGAGTTCGGGATAGATTTATGAAAGATTATGTTGCAAAACTTGACTAAGTCCAGAGTATAGAGAAACACAGAGATACAAGTTTCGAGATCACTTCATCATCTGACAACAAGGAGCTTGTAGGGGACAATATTTTTTACACAATGATAAAAAAATTGTCAATAGGAGAAAACATCCTTTTCACAGAATAACAAAAATGCTGTCAACAGGAAAAATCATTTTATACACAATGACAAAAATACTGTCACCTACCAGCTCCGTGTTACCAGATGATGAGATTATCCCTCGAAACCTGTAGCACTGAGTTTCTCTATATCGTGGACTTAGTCTAGTTTTATAACATAATCTTCAATAAATTAAGTCAATTTTATCTTCTCGTCCTTGATTGGTCTTCTTCCCCGCGCCTTCAATAACGTCATTTTTCTTTCTCAACTTAGCCGTAATGATAAAATTGCTAGACCGTAGAATCAGAATATCCCAAATTACTGCTGTGAAAAGCATTAAGAAAGGATATTCTGTGTCCTACTTGTTACATAAGCCGTTCTGATACTGCGAGGAAGATCTAGGAAATAGATGCTGGAACGAATCGATTCAAAAATTCATTTTTTTTCCACGGACGATACGCGAAAGTACTCTATTAGGGAAGTAGACTCATAGTGCATGCACCCCTGCCATACACCTAAAGGCGACTTGCAGGGCACTCACATAGACAAAGCGATATTAATGGAGTCATAATGGTGCACTTCTCACTTTCCATACAGCATTATGGATCAGTGAGGAAAGAGAAGGTAAATTACCTCATTTCTAATCCGGCCAAGTCGCCTCATTTCTTCTCTACCTTTATGTGGTTCACAGTGGAGAGAATGAAGATTAAACCAACCCTCGCGCTGATAACTTCGCATAGCGAAAGGCTGGAAACCCCTTCATCACATCTAGCTCGCTTGAAGGAAATGCACAAATTAAAACTCCGCGTAAACGATGTATCCGTATAAAAATACACCCCTGGGACGGCCCTTCATCCGTCCGTGAAATGTATTCCTCGGAAACATCGATAAAAATTAATCAATCCTCGAAGGGGCTCGAACACAATACATGCATCGACAATAACCGCGCCTGAACATTCAATGCCTCTTCGGCGGGCATCCACTCATCCGCGGCTAATCCGAAAGGTACATCCCGCGCGCTAATATTTTTATTCCGTTCCCCACTTCCGTCGCCCGTTTCGGCAAGCATCGGAGGAACTACGGAGTGGAATAATTCCTCGTGAAAAACTTCATTTTTCGAGGGCAGTCGTTTTCCAACCGATAAAACCCCGCGCTCCCTCCCGATGTGGACAGCGAGATAGAGCGGACGGGGGTGAGAACTTCGTCGAGATGCGGCTTCCCTCTTACGCCCCGGAGTGCTTCGCGGGCGACCATTTTCGAGGTGGCCGACATTTTGGGGGAGTGGGAGTCTCTCGAGGAGACGCTGCGTGAAAGGAGGAAGAGGTGGGGAAAGTAAAGAAGGAGGGAGTGGAGTGGATCTTCACGTCGCGGGAAACACTGCTTGCGGAGGCGCCAAGTTCCCGGTGGCTACGGTTCGCTTGAAAGGGGGTCCCGAAACACGAGCCCCCCTTAAGATTCGCGCCCGAGGTTGAAGGGAGACTTGAAAGGGCGGTGAAATAAAAAACTGGAGGGATTCGGGGTATAGGGCAGAAGGGTATTCAACCCCTTGCATGCGAGATACCTTTCACGAGACGATGCACCACCGGAAAGATTTAAATCAACGTCGTGATCCGCGTGTTTCAGCCGCTCTGTGTTCAGGCTTTAACTATTTTCGGAGCCTTTCCTTACGTCGAATGCAAGAACGGGCGTTAACGAATGTCTTTCCGTCTCACGATCGTAAAATTAGATATTGCGTGGTGTGCTCACATAAGCTAACACGCGTGAGTAGCAGGCGGCTTCAAAATCTGTTTTAAAAACAAAAAATTTTGCAGTATTTAGCGTGACTGCGTTACTAAGGTTACTCCCAGCTTTTCCTCGATAGACTAACAAAATATATTCGCAAAATTTAAGTTTTCCTTCATTGATGGTAGTTCATAGATTTGCAGAATTGAATTTTTCCTTCATTGATGGTAGTTTATCATCATCATTGGTTTTCTGCCAAATGGCAGGTCCTTGGCGTCATTGGTTTTAAAATAATTTCCTTCCCAAGGCTTTAGCTTTGAATTTTACGTATCCTTCTCTTCCTTTTACTTCATCCAAAAGCTTTCTTCTCCTTCTCCCTCTCTTCATCTTTCCCTCCACCGCTCCCTCTACTGCCATTTTCAATAATGGTAGTTTATAGATTTACAAAATAAAATTTTTCCTTCATTGACGAAGATTATTTACTTACATTCGGCGAAGTATGGACGATTCTCTCAACACCAAGAGGTGCTTGAGGTTTTCAGAGCCGTTATGCCGGCAGCTCACGTATATCCCTCTGTGACCAAAGCAGGAACAAGGGAAAGGAAACGGATTAACCGACCTTCTTAGAACAGCCTAATGAGCATTTCAATAGCAATGCTGTTATCTTAAGAGCTTGAAGAATACGAAAAGAATCTTTTAGTATTCTTCGATCGGTTTTCGGTGATCGGTGTTCCAATTTCTTTCGTTGCAACAAGAGGTTTATTCATGGGTGAGGTTGATAATATCCCTATGGGATTACGTTATGGAGATATGATGATGGTGTTTAATTTCAATGTTGCATGAAATTCATTGCCTCTATACCTATTCACGAAATTTCAGCAAATTAGTAGAGAAAACTGACAATCTGCCATATTTTTGGAAATGATATTGAACTATATTCCTGAAGAAATTTAATTTAATAAGAAAATCATATATTTCTATGAACCACGAGTTAATATATAAAGTACGAGCTATAATATCGTAAATGTCTAGGATCTATACATATATAGATCTATAAATGAGTAGTTAGATTGGTCCTGCGATGCCCGTTACACCAAGGAAAACATTCTCATGACAAAACATCATAAAGGGATGAAAATGTAATAGTGATCAAAGATGTAATAGTGACGCTGGATGTAGAAAATTAGCACATTTTAGGTAAATTAATACCAATATTTGTTGTTGTTCTTGAACTAAAGATTATTATAATTTACCGCAAATTTCTTCACCATAAAATGAATAGTTAAACGTAACGCACCCAAAAAGAAAAGAATTGGAAATCACTTCCGCAAATAATCAATTTTCTGCAATTATTCATGAAACTTTCCATTGATAGAATATTATCATGACGAGAAATTAAATTCCATATTCACACAATTGTAAAGCTCATTGTGAAAACCTGTTTACAGATAGCAGCTTGGGTGGAATTGTATCCTAAACCTTATGTTACCCGCAATTTATAGATGCACGGTGGGTGGTCTAACGTTAAGGATACGCAACCTCAAATATGATTTCACCTCGGTATAGGTGCAAAGGCTGTCGACAGCTATAGAACTTCCGACAAAATATAGTTGGTCGGTGGATGTAATTCTTGTGGCTTTTTATCAACTTAGATGGAGAACCAGATTTAGTTTCCAACTCACTGGCTGCTTAAAAACCTAATAAATGATACATATGATTAATTTCCTCAATACAGAACGTCCAATTACCAAGAAATGTACTTTGTATTAATGAAATAGATATTTCACATTAAGGGTAAAGCTTACAATTATGACAAAACAGTATCGCGGTTCCTGGGCAGCTGATTCTGGAATACCGCTCGTAATAGTCGCTCCTGAAACGGAGGGTTAATAACTTGCGTCGGGCTAATTCACCACGAACAGCAGTATCTCGAGACGTAAATTAACGTAATGGAGTGTAAAGGGAACGTTGGAGATTCGACGATAAAGCTTATAAATAGTTTTTCCCAAAACAAATTCAACTGAATCTAATGAAATCGCTGACGGAAATGGCATCCTCTTGCTTGTTCGACAAATCAATTATATTTGGCTACACCGACAAGTCTTCCTAGGTTTCGCAGGGTTCATAAATTTAATTTAAATACGAGTTGTTACTAAAGCATTTGACCGAGATTGATCGTTTACTGTTACTCTTGGACATAGATTTATTACTGCTTATTACATCAGTAAATCAATAAAATTCTTAGCACAAAAGTTTCTCGTGTCATTTACTTGTAAATCGCTGAAAACTGTTTCAAATTTAATTTAATAAAAAGCCATGAAAGACTCTTCCTTGACAACTAAACGAAAGAGTTACCCATCGATTCCAGGAGCGATCATAATTTTCCTTCCGTTATAAGCCTCCACCGCTAAAATTCAAATTTATCAGGTTTAGAAAATGTGGAGATAATAATGTTCTGATCGGGGTTATTCTTAGTCTTGAAATATGGACATACTTTTATGAAACGCAGAAAAGGAAACAGGAGAACCTAACAAGAAATTACGGATCGATACATCAGTAGAACTCACATCTTTAACCCGATACTATTTATCGAAAATTTAAACGAACCAATGCTATACATAGGGAAGAGAGGTGTAATAACGACTCAAGTCCTACCGAATAAGCCTAAGAATACCGAATAATAATAATAAGTTGTATCTCTCATCATAGATTAGAAACTTAGGCTATATAGCAACTTTCCACTCATTTTCAATTGCAGCATTATGCAGTGAGTCAAGCTACTTCACTACAATACTCTCCATTTTGAAAAAAATTTTAACTCTGTTTATATGATAGAAAATCATAGATGTTGACCGAACGAGATGTTAAAGAAAATTGGTCGGTCAAGTGCAGCGTAGGGCAATCAAGAACAGTCCGAGGTGTAAAGTATGTCCCACCAGAAGAATAAACTTCAATGATATCCCTCTCTTCCACTTATCGCTCTGACGGAGAACTCATTATCAGCATCAAGTTCGATAGCATTAAAAGTTTGGGTGGCGCTCCTGGTCAAAAGCACTAAGCTAGGTTTACGGATACAGCATCCCTTGACCAAACATACCCGAGGAACATAAGATATGTTTCGCAGATAGGATCTGCGTCATAAGGACCTCGAGACCCTAGCGAAATGGCCGTGTGAGCAATGTCCCCGCCGTTGTGCCCTGGCCATCGATCCGAGCGAGGCAGAGCCCTCTGTGGGTGGGGAGAGAAATTAGCCTGGGTGGCGTAGGATGGGACATACATCTCCGGCATCACTCACCTTAATTCGGTCCGGATGCGGTCCTGCCGAATAAAAAGGGGCGGCTTCAAAAAGAAGCCAGCTTTCGAAGGTTTATTTACGCCGAGGTTGTATATTTAACCGCCCGGAATTTTTTCTCTCTTTCTTCTCGCTCGATAAACTCACTTGTTTCGGAGCCCGCGTCGATCAAAGAGAAAACGAGGGGTTTTTTATACGCCTCTCCTACAATGCGAGGTACACAAAAGGTATTTGCTTGCAAAATTCTCCGGCGGGGAGCGAGTCGTTACGGTTCTAAGTAAATTTTGCCGCCGCAATACCGCTTGTAAAAAACGTGGCTGACGCCGAAATGACGGGGAACTGCCAAAAAGCGGTCGCCCTTTGTGAGGATTTGCGCCTTCCTAAGTGATTCTCGGCATCATCTTGCTGCTTTATAGGATGGGGCAGAAATAGTCACTGCGGTTAAGAGGGCGATTTAGGACTCGGTTTAAGTAGCCTGACCGCACATCCTGTGTCCAACGGGGTAGTACCGTCATCGAGTCTTTCGTCCCTTCCTCATTGAGAGAATATAATTTTCCTTCTCTTAAAAGACCTCCCGGCTGAAATTCAAATCCATCAAGTTTAGAAGAATGTGGGGATCGTAATGTTCTGATCTTTAGTCTTGGAAGGTGGTCTTAATTATATAAATCACCGAAAATGTAAGCAATAAGAAACGCATGGTCACAAGCTTGATTTTAGACGCGGTAAGAAATTGAGGATCGTTCTGTCGTGGTTTCTTATAGGTCAGAGCGCGTCGATGTATCGGGATAACTCATCCGTGACCACATGTTTATCTCGACTATATACTTTCTATCGAAATTTTAAGTAAACCAACACCTAGGTATCAATATCGTTTAAAACTTCCTGATATGATAAAATTGCCATTAGTGGAGCCAGACTTATTCGAAAAATATCTTCAATGAAGTGATAAAAACGTTTTGTGAAAGCCGTGTGATGACGTTACCCGATTGCATTTTGTTTACCAATAGAAAATATCCCTCTTTCAACTAAATGAGATTTGATCAGCCACGACTTAAGCAATATATATGCCTCAAGAACAATGCACCCTTTACTACCCTTGTGTTACTACGTGATTCAAATTAAGCTACGGTGTAAGTTCCCCGAAGTATGACTTAAGATCAAAACATTAATTTGGAAAGTTATCCAACAGCGATAATTTGTACACTTTCTTCTTTCTTCGAGATTAATAGGATAAATGTACACTGTTATTGTCATTCATCAGAGTTGAAATATTCTTAATGACAAACCTATTATTACTCTTAGCATCAAGAATGTCTTAAAACTACAACAATATGAACCAATGAAAATTATAACAATTCAATGTACAAATAATACCTCCGGTTCTCTTTCACACAAAGCTTGCCACGGAGCTTCACGGCTTACGGAGGATATCTATAGGCAATATCCACATCCGAAAAACCCACATAAGTCACATATAAAACACAAATTTGAGATCACAGTGATTGAATTTTGTGTCGGTATTTTTCGGATGTCTGAGTTTTGATCATTCCTTGCCAATATTTTTGGACTTTATCTTTTCCACGTCGAGCTTACTTAATACTAATTAGATTCAAAATTTAGAACTTACAATTAAGGAACATGTCAGAAACATCACGAGTTTTATCAGGGTTGCGTAAGATTGCATGGCATTTATTTTGTACTTTACCTGATGAAATGTCAAATATCTACATAATTCTTCCAATATTTTCTCTCCTTCGAATAATCATATATCATACTAAATTTGGTCACGATTAAAAACTACCACTACAGATTTTTCAAACGGTTCCTCCGTCAACAAAGTCAAGAACATGTCCGGAAATCACAATATTTACAATACAGATAATGGAATTCAGCATTATCAAATTTACAATAGGTCGTGCGATACGTCGTACGATACGTCGTACATTTTCAATACAGTTATCTCCAACACACAATCGAGAAATTTTTACAAGAAGTAAAACAGGAAAGCCCCTTCATTTTACGTTATATTTATATTGAAGAATAAACCGAATATAAAGATAATTGTCTCTCGAGAACCATTCCGCGGGCCTCTCCATATCTTTACGATTAAACCTCCATAAACCACAAACGAAAAGAATGCGGCGATAGATAAACTCAGATGGGACGTCGATAAACTAGAACTTCCTGCATAAATCATTCCAAGAAAGAAATTTTCGTTCCGCAATTTCAAGCCGAAATTTTTACAATAAGGGAATCGATCCGCGAAGTTGCGTGTGTCGTACCGTAAGTAGGGCGGGTCGGCTGCGTCACCTTTCTCGGGTGGAATTAAGTAAGAACACAGAAATCCCGAATGAGAATAAATAAATTAGAGGCTGTGTCTGTTTTGGCATATTACGTACAATTTATCATTCTGCATTTCGTGCTGGAAAAAGGTGTTTCCCGTGTTGCTAGTGCACCACAAAGAAAATGAACTTTTGCCACAATCGAGTTGCATGACACGAAAACGGCCGCGGGACGATGGAACAACATTTTGAATGTTATAAAAAACTGCGCCAATGAAATTTTAATTTAGGATTAATATCCTTTGGCCCTTTATTTGATGTTTTTAATCTACGATGATGAACAAAAGCCAATATTTTATTGTTCTGATTAGAAATTCTGTAGTTTAACAGCGAAACTCAGCGTATGCTGTTGCCGATCTTTAGCTAAGCATAAGTGTATGCGAAGATTTTCAATGGAGATACTTAAATTTACCTTCCAGTTACAATTGCGTTTTGTTATTCATAAATGATTGCCATTTCTTATAACTCATTATTTATACGTTAACAAACAGTTATATTTTCTGTATTGCCTAAAAACCATCCTTTTCACCTAGCAATCAGATGAACTAAAGCAAAAAGTGACTGATATACTAGATAAAGATTTTAAGAATCGCGCTAAACAAATATTTATAGATATTCTTATTTGAATTTAGCTCAAATTAGACTTAAAACCCATGTAGTTTTCATGCAGGGAAGCAGTTAATTATCCTTTTGGTTTTCAATTATTCACCATAATTTCTACTTCCTACTAGCAATTTCCTCTGCACCTGTAAGTCATTCAACTGAATTCAGTTACTCTACTACATTCCGTAATTCTACTAGATTCATTAATTCTCTAGCATCAGCATCACTCTACTAAACACATCACGTGTTACCCTGCCTAAGAATCAGCAAATTTTGAATTTCTTCTACTCCCTGCATAGTTATTACCACCTATGTGTAATAACTACACCTCTTGATTCAAGCATTCGTGAATCCAATAATCAACATCCTCTGATCGCGGTATTCATGGAAAATCATTATTCTATAACGACTACAAAACAAAATAAATGTTAAAACGAGATAAAAATGACAATAAATCAATAACATCAATATAATCAGCCACGTAGAAATATGAAAGATTTGGTGCTTTCCTGGTGTACGCTATGGATGAATTCTTCACGGGTTTTCCACCTGGTGGAAAACCCGTGAAGACTTCATCCACACGTAGAAATAGTTAGTTCTATTGTAATGGATTGGTTAGCTGATATGTGTTACGAACGAGCGAATGAAGGCAATCATTGATGATAAAAATTCACTAAAAATAAATAGCAATTGTGAAATGTAAAAACAACAGTAACTAAAAACCATTCGGCTGCGTAATAATTCTCGTTATGACGCATTTTAATCTTTTATTAGGCAGAAATTAACGCGATGGAATTAACGATAGAGACGAGGAAAGCGAATCAACGTTATGGCATAGAGAGAGAGTTAAAAATGAACGCAATTTGCCACAAGTATAACTCATGTTTTAGCTATCAGTAATTTTTACAGCATAAGAGAACTGGAATATTAGTGCCAAGGCCGCAAATCTGTCATCATTACAGCTCGAACCGGTCGAGTCACCAAGCAGATAAGAGGGGCACGATTAATCTGATTGTGCCAAGCACGTTAAGTTTACCTGTTTTCCAGTACTCCTTCGGCGAAACTGTACGTTAATGACGGATTTAAGAGTCTTGATATGGGAGCTGAGCGAGCGCAAGCGATTGCCTCATAGCGATGGAGGTTACACGCAAGCTCCACCACTCAAGCATGTTACTTCGGGATCAATGACGTAGTTCCGAATTATTCGCTGGTGAAACAGCAAGGCTTTTTAGGGCATGAAAAGAGTTAATCAAGCACTGTTTCAACATGAGTCGACTAGATCTGGAAGAACACTGCATTATCATCCTGATTTGATGCGTTAGAGGAGATAATACATATAAATATAGCGAGTTTTTGCTGCTTATTGCCACTTCTCGCATCCCAAACGCCATCGGTCCTTATCGTCCCAATCTCCTGTTTTTAAACCTCTTCTTCTCATTTCCTTCTCTAAATTTTCTCTCCATTTTTTCCTCGGTCTTCCTCGTTTATTTTATCCAGCTGTGGTCCATTCCCAAACCTTCGGAGTTATCCTTTCTTTTTTCATACGTCTGAGATGTTCATACCCTTTGAATTGTTTGTAATTTATTGTTTCTAAAACTGTTTTTTGCAGAAATTTTTTCCCTAATCCAATCATTTCTAGCGTGATCTAATAAAGTGAGACTGCAGCATTTCCTCCAATACGACATTTCTGCTGAAAGTAGTCTTTGAGACATACTTTTATCCATAACCAATACCTCTGAGCCATACGTCATAACAGGTTCTATTAAAGTTTTAAAAATATTTCTTTTAGATTTATGCGTTAATTTATTGTTCCACAGTATTGGATGCAGCGTCTTAATCATTTTTTTCCTTTTCCTACTTTCTTCATTATGTCTCTATTGTCCTTCCCATCTTCACTTATTGTAACTCCAAGATAGTTATATGAACTGACATTTTTTATTTGCCCATTTTCCAATTCCAATGTCTTTCCCTTTACCTCCGATTACCATATATTGCGTTTTGTCTACGTTTACTTCTAATCCCTACTTACTATATTATGAATAATACATCTTTCAAAAATACGCCACCGCCGAGCTTGTTGTTGATGAAAACTCGCGACCTATCGATGTAAAATATACAATTTTGGTTTGAATCTCGCATTTTATAGTTTCGTGCTCTGGGTTTTCGTTTCGTTCCAATTTTCAACGCATTTTTAACGTTAAAAGATGCAGGAGGAATAACTTTTCCAGTCGAGAACGTCTCATGGTCGACTGGTGTTTTTATTTAAACCCAAAATACAGTAGAAATGCACACATTGATTGCCGATACGTCCTATTACAGCTGGAATAATTATCAACGAAAACAGTTCCCATATTTCCTGTACTGTTAAAAATAATTCTTTTCAAACTCTGATCAGATGTACTGAAATAAAAAGTGACCGATGGACTAGATAAAGATTCCTAGATTCGTGCTAAACAAATATATATTGATCGGTTTATTTGAATTTAGCTCGAATTAAACTAAAAATCCATGTTGTTTTCGCAGTCACGCTATACCGATTCAGGAAAATTAGTTAGTTACCCCTTCTGTTTGGAATTATTCACCAAAGTTTCCACATCTTATGAATGTCTTCATCTAACGCATCTATATGAAAATGTATATATCTTTTAGTGTTTAAGTTGTATCTTCAGTTTATGCATATTCAGTAATGTGTCTTCAGTTTAGTATCTCTTTAGCCACGCTTACATTTCCATCCTTCGGTCTTTCTCTCCCTTTCGTAACAGCCACATTCTCCTCACAAACAATCTTAGTCGTTTACTTCTACTTCTTTTCCATATATTCCATCCAACTCGAGACAGCCCTTTCTTACAGTCTTTCACACAGTCTTAGTTTCAATCCAGACTTATTTATCACGGGCCACTACCTCCGTCTCTAATATTGATGATATGTAATCTACTCTATTTACTTTAATTCCGCCGATAAAGTACTAACGTAGATTTTTCATTCAGATATATTTTATACCGCGCATAAACTTATCGATACGCTCCAGAATCGCAATGTTTCATAATGTTTGATGATGAATCGATTTTATCTTCCATCCTAGATTAGTATCCGATGCTCGACACGCAAGCGTATTACGTCACTTAATCTATGCGCTAATTGAATTGGACAACAATTTCCAATCTGCGAAAAAGCAAATTGGCTATAGTCGACTGAGCTATATCTTGTACAAGATTTCAAATAGGTTTCCTGATGATATTTCAGTTGAGTTAGATTGCTTTGCTCATCAGTTGTATGAATTTCCATCCAACCCTTTCATTATTTCGCTATTTCAATCGAACAATGGAAATATTCATTTATAGCATACTTTTTCCAAGCAAGTAAAATGTCCAGCCTATTCGGCTGTTGTCGAATAGGCTTTTTCTCTGAGATGACCGCGGTCTACATATCATAAAACCGAAGAATGTTTTAATCTTTCTGAAAAGTTACCGTTGTAATAATGGCACTGTGAATACTCCAGTTTATTTCAATCTCCTTTCGTAATACGAAAGAAGGCGAAACAGTATAGATAATTATCGCAATTGAGCAGAATAGAAGTTGCCACTGAAGGCTGAATTAGTTGTAGTTTAATGGTACTCCAAAATCCATCAACGCTGAGATCCCGTCCTATGCACGTTTCATTATCCAAGTTAGCTTCTTCAGGGGCCGGAGCAGAAGCTATTACAGAGGTGGGAAAAACAATTGCGGATCTAAATCTAATAATCTTTATAAATTCTCATTGAGGTCAGTATCGGAATTCTATTTTTATACATATATAACTTCTCCTGGGCATTGAGATCATTATTAGAACTTCAAATAACTTTTAAATTACCTAAAGTAACGTTAGGAAAAAACTCCACCATATGTTTGGATTGACGAAATCTGCCAGAAATTTGAAATTAGCGATTTGTCCTTTAAATCTTATATTTACCTCTTTCTGTGTCCCCTTAGTGTGTCCAATGTTGTCCATTTCAAACCGAAATCAGAACAACTAATTTCATAAAATACAAAATTCGCAATTGAAGAAGGAAAGCTTAACCATTAACATTGACATATCACCGATCCCTTCTTTTCTGGGATAACAACTCCATAACCTCGTTTATATACAATACTCCAGTACACGTACATAACTTTGTAAAGATCTTTTACTTCGGACACAACCACACTTATTTTCACAGATTTCCCTTCTTTGATGCACCTGAGTCTCTTCCATTCGGCTTAACGTTAACTACATTCAAACAACTTTTCTCGTTCGTCGTTTTCCTTTGATACCATTCACATTATAATCGTATATCTAAGTCATTCGGCTTCCATCGAAACGTTCTAATATCGAACTCAATATATGTTTTCATATTAGCCACACTTTATTCGTTTCACAGGTGTCAGGTTCGAATCCCAGCTAATTGGATTTTTCCGGGTAGGGAATGGTTGTGTTGTCGTCAGTATTAATTATTACTAATATAATAATAATGCGACTCTATTCGTGCGAGATTGAGACTATCAAGTCTCTTCTTAGGTCCAACCCTTCGTCATATGAAAAACAAATAGCTTGAAAAATTGCAAAGAAGAAAACTACTTTTTGGGTTTAAAAACCTAAATCCGCACATCGGAGAAAATAGACCACAGCAGGAAAACACCCATAACAAGGGGAGTGTGAAGAACCTGCGAAGTCTACTTATAGTTAATTAAGTCTTAAGGAAGAGGCAGTTTACCTCACATCATAAAATTTAAAAAAGCACGTTAAAAATTGAAAAAATTGAGAAATTATACATTTTATTTTATAAACAAAACAACTAGGAATAAATTTTCATAAAAAAATCAGAAAAAGAACATTACATTATACAAATATTACGGTTCCAAAATAGGTCAGTATCAAGATAGCAATGAAAGAACACTAGTATAATAATAATAAAAGAATATACTAATTGCGAATATAAAAATAAGGGAAATCAATGGGTTGATTTATGATGATCGGCTTTGTCAATATTATTTGGTAGAAAAGGATGTATCACCTTCATGTATCATTAAAGAAGTTATGGTTATCATTATTTATCGCCCACTCACTGTTGACTCGGTCTTTTACGACTCCTATTCCACATATCACGTATTCAAACAGCATTATTTAAGACAAGCATGAAATAATACAAGAAATGTTTCATTCCTATGGACTTTCAAGTCAAACGTACCGTTTAAAAGCTTGGCATATTTTCCGTTCATCAAAAAGTACATGTTGCAGTACTTCCTCTCGAGGACCAGACAATAAAATAACCTCGACTTGTCACGGATATGCGGAATTGTCAGCGACGTGAGCTGCGTGGTATATCGAATCAGAAAACCAAAAAAGGAATTCTGTGACGGCGCAGGCTCAAAAAGAGAGAAAACATAAAAACGCTGCGCGGAAAACATTCACTAAAGTAATTCGCGGAAAGAGAGGCGCCCAAGAAGAATCTTCATTTTTTTGGACGCGGTCGAATTCCGATTTACTGCAGACATTTAAAATATTCAGGAGCCCCGCTATCCCTGTTTATTTTTCGCAGTTTCGCCTCTGTCAGTCTCCGAAAATAATACGCCGTAACTGTACGCCGCATGATTTCAACGGCTGAAGGAGGGAGAGGAATTTAATTCCTTCTCTTGCACTCTCTTTCTCTCTCCGACCTCTCTTTCTCTCTCAAACCCTCTCTTTCTCTCTCTCCAACCTCTCTTCCTGTGTTTTCATTCTCCCATAATTCGCTTCTCGTTACGGAACAGAACCCGCGATGCCACATTTTAAAACGTAATTCATCATTTTCAAGATGGTCCGTTTATGCGATATTCCAGCTTTTGTTTTTGCCGGAGAGTTCTCTCTTTCGTCTTCGCGGACTTTTTTTTACCAAAGGTGGGTAATTTTTTGTGACGGCAGGCACTCTCCATTATCATAATTACGTTACCCTATATATAATAATTAAACATGGCGTCTTAATGGCTTATTTTAAGCACTTAGAGCCGCGGATTATGATTCTTGATGCCACCCGCGATGTTTGTGTCCCTTGTTTATTCGGGGAATTTCTATTCCTTTGTTAGGAGAGAAAATTAGTATTTCCACGCCTCGTTGTCGGTTGTGATAAGTGTAAGTGCTAAGTAATCGGTGGAAGTTGAAAAGGGCTCCATACAATTGAATGATGCCACTCTCACTGTCTTTCAACGCTATAAAAAGAAAATTTAAGGGCGCATTAATAGAAAGCTTTTATGAAATGTATCGTAAAAAGCGGTATGTGAATGCCAGAAGACTTTCATTTCCTTACGGCATGAAATATAACTTACAGAGTAATAAACTGTTACAGAGTTATAACACGTAGTATAATGTACTCATGTAATATATAATGTAGTCATGTACTATAAAAAAATCTGCCTCACTTCAACTAAAATATACATCTACATAAATACCCTGCAAGAAGCTTTTTGGCGTGTGACAGGGGGTGTAATCACGAATCATACGAGTTACCTCTTTAGCTTATTGTTGTCGCGTATCGTTCGCGGAAAGAATGAGTTCCTAAAACGACTTGTCCTCGCATCTATTTCTCTTACTTTACGCTCATTGTCGGATCGGCCGATGTAGCAGAGGGGTCACATAATTCCATTTACGTCTTCCGAAAATGTATTTCCTCTGAATTTATCTAACAGTCGCAGCCTAGCTTCTAATCTCCTTTCTTTCAAGGATTCCCAACCTGCGCCTGAGATCATTTGCGTGACGCTTGCTTCTCTATCGTAGCACATTTTAACAAATCGTATCGCCTTACGCTGCAATTTCTCGAGCTCACGAGCGTTCGTTTCATCCTCTGGGTCCCATATACTCGCCGTATATTCCAGATGGGGCTTAACTAAGGTGAAATGACATCGCTCTCTAACCTTTTCATCGATCTACTTAAAATGCGCTTTATAAAATCGAAGTTTTTAGTTTTTTTACCGCATATTTTTCGTATATGAGTGCTCCAGTTTAAGTTATTTCTTAGGGTGATTCCGAGATACTCGAATACATTTATATTCATTTCACTAATTTTGTGCGGGTGGACGGAACTGTTTCCTTTCGAAGAACTTTACTGCAGAGCATTTTTTTACATTAAGATCTAGTTGCCATTTTTCGCACTATCTTTGAATATGAACTGAATCGTATGATTGTGTAATGCTATCTTCGTCACTTGATATTTCCCTATACATCACCGAGTCATCCGCAAATACCCTCACTTTGCTATCAACCTCGTAGCTAAGGTCATTGATATATATCAGGAAGAGTAGAGGTCCGATTACGATGCCTTGGTACTCTTTAAAGCGCGTTTCTTTTCCAATGGAATTATTATAAGAAGGCCATACGTTTGTAATTAGAATTATAAGAAATAATCTTTTAGCTACTACCTGCAGGAGTGGATGTATAACCAAGAGCAGATGGCCTTAGATGATGGCCTCATTCATATGGGAGACCCCAGTAAGAGTGTACTCAGGAACTCTCAATAGCATACTTTTTTAAACTGCTATTGAGGCACTGCGCGTTTACGGGTTCTTACTGACGGGTAATTTACTTCGAGGAAGAACTTTGTAGAGAAATTGTACATAATATATCAAATAATTTATATTTAAGTCTCTGTATAATATAAATTCTATTTAGTGCTCTTTGCAATTGGTGGAGATAATTGATATAATTTAATATTTTGTTTATTGGTTGAAGCAACTGAATTTACTGTGGTACGCAATTTTATGTATTTTTTATTAAAATGAGAATATTTGATTCTGTTCTGCTTTCATGATACTGTCGATCGAACTGATCATTATGCTTCGGGCCTCTTATAACCTAAATTGGCCCTTGACTGCTTGCTTCATAATTTTCGTCAGATTTTTTAAAATTACGTACATAAAGGTGGTGAAGTCATTGCAGTTAAATCCCTCATAAAAAAAAATACACGAAATTTTTCCTACATTATTTATTAAAGATTATGTAGCAAAACTAGACTAAGTCCACAATATAGTATTATGTGGACTTGGTCAAGTTTTGTTACACAAACTTTAATAATTTATGGAGATGTTCCGTTAAATATCGCTTGATATGTTTCGTTTTCCTACATTCTCGGCATGCAATTACAATCAAATTGGAGAAATATGAGACAAATCAGAAACATGGTCGATCGAATGTAAACTTTGTGATAGGTGAATTCGAGGCGGGTACCGTACCGTGTTAGTAACGTGTTTTGCGTAGCTTCGTTCCTTGAATTTCAAACGGATGCAGTTACTATGAATTTCGTGGTTGCCGCATCTGAAAACTTGTCCATCTTTGAATAATGGAGTGTAAAAGCTTCTTTTCATGGTCAGCGTATTTTTTTTAAGCGCGGTGCGCCCAATCCGTCTCAAGGAACACTTCCTTTCTTCGAACGCATGACCGTGAGCAATTGTCCGGACAGCCGTCGAGGAGCGAGATTCGTTAATTCTCGGATATCCTTCATACTTTTTTCATGCTTCGCAGAAAACTAGACCACGCCCTCNATTTTGTCAAATACGGCATAAAACGCCAATTCAGAGTGATAATGCAACAGGCACAACTATAAATAAATAAATAAATATATATATATATTTCGACCGATTTCGTAATTTTGTGTACTATTTTGCCAGAAGATGTTAATACGTTAACGAAACTGGTCGCGTCAATATATATATTACAACAGCATTCCACGAAGTCAAGATTGAACATATTAATTTTGGTTTGGCTATAGGTTTAGATACAATACAACAGTAACTGTAGTAAAGTTAAGAATTAGAATCAAACCTCTCTTTATCTGAAACCACTGCATCGCGGTCATAGACATATAAAATACTGGGATAATAACGCATTTAAGTGCAATTTTATGCTTCTCGCAAAGTGCGAGAGAAAATGCAGTTTCTCCCATTTTGCGAGATAGTGCATTTCCCATTTTCGTTTATTATAATTCAAAAATTCAAATGCCACGTTAAGTTCCCCACTTTCCGCTGTAAGAGAATGGAGTTTCCAGTCACTTCCATTCCCTCATTACTTCCTACTCCATCCCGCTCATCAGCGATTCCCGCAATAACCCTGATGAGGATAATGATCGGGATTTGCTCGCCCCTTTTTCCCTCATTCCCTCGTCGAAAGCCCTGCGTGATCTCCTTATCTCTCGCATTCGATTGTGATTTCCACGCCATTTGAATTTTTCTTTTCGTTCCGCCGAGTTGCAACGGGGGGAGAGACTTGCCTTAATCACCGCCCGCAAGTCATAACAACGTAGGCCATTTCACGATACATTACCGTGCTTGAAAAGAAGAAAAATACCGATGGAATAAATTTAAATGCAACGTTGCATAAGCGAAAGCGAGGTTTTTAGAGGCCGTAGACGGGAGAATAAGAAATGAGTCGTAGCGGTGGTACTGCAGTGGTGCCTTTCAAAGTCGTCAGAGAGTAAAGTTCCTCCATTTCTCTCAAATTTCATGCGTTACAAACGTAGTCGTCTCTAATCTTTTTCCGGCTCTAGGCGGCTAGAAATCACAATGGGCCCTTAGGGTTCAAAGCTGCGCAACAGAGGATCATTAACTACAATTTTATGATTATACCTTTTGATTTCATAATCTGCTAAATGGCTGTATGAGCTGTGTAAGCTTACATAAGATTTAAAGGATTAACTGGTGTGAAAGTAGCAATATAGTGAAGATATTGACGTGATTGGGCCTAGATCCCAGGTCTCTCCCAAATCAATTAGATGTCCTAGCCCAGGCAAATAATCCAATATCATTCTACGGGAAAATTCGTGATGAAAAATATATCATATATGCAGTTTTAATGCAGTAGGTTTTCACTTAACCTATATTAACATCTTCAGGGTGTAAGTCAACTTACGAAACCGGTCGCCAATAAATACAGTGTGGAAAATTTACCAAGTGCATCCTTCTGCAATGGCTTTCCACGAAGTCACGCCTGCAATATCGATTTTACTGCTAACTAGACTTCATTATTTATACTGCATATTTTCTTAACTTTTCGAAACTGCCGCTTTCTTTTCATCAAATTTTACGTCCGTTGGAAGTAAATGCATAAAAATCTTTAGCCGTATTTGCAGTATTATTTGCCAAAGCTACATGCTTATTTATTTGAAGCCAAATATACGAAAAGATTCATCTGAACATGCGATGCTAACCAAAATAACTGCATCTAACTATATACTGGATTTTTAACCATCTTTTCACTGTTTTATTTTTTTAAAATGTCTGGCATGTTTAATATAATACATAATTTTGATTCTTTAATATAATAATAAATACCATTTTTCGCAAGAAAGTCCGCAGTACTAAAAGGTTCTCGTTATTTTATTATCTTCGTGCAACGCAAATTCACGCGAGTGAAGCTAAATAATTAAACGGCGCGAGACTGGAGGCGTCAAAAAAAAATAGAATGGAGCACCCCGTTTCATTCGGAGCAAACATTATAAATCGGGAGTATCTCATCCGTATGAATCATTGAAGATTTGAAACAATCGTTTAGTAAAACTGTGTCAGATAAGTGCGGAATGACGGCGAGCAAATCGGGGCGCTGCAGCTAGTGTATTATGCAGTAATCCCTCGCCAACCGCAACTGTTCCGCCGGTTAAAAATACCGCAGTCGGGAAGACTATAACCTCTACGGAAATTAAGGCTACAGAGGAGAACACCAATGTGATGATAACGGAGTAGCCTTAAATTTTCTACTGTATTTAAGGCACTCGTCTGACCTGCATCGTCACATTAATCAGGCCACGGGTATAAAATTGCAAATTTTTTAAGAAACAAAGGAGGAATCGCTGAATGACAATCACACAACTGCATTGAAACTAGCTGTGATCATAAGGATTGATGAAAGGGGTGTTTACTTTCTAAAATATCCGCCCGGAAAGTGGGAGACCTGGGTTCGAGTCCCAGTCATGTCGCTATTTTTCATACTTGTTATTCCTTAAAGTAGAAATCGTTTAACCGTTAGCGAGGTAATTCATCTTATCTGCTCCGCTAATATCTTTCTAATTTTACAATTGTGGTCCACCTATTACACAGTTTTAGAGGAAAAACTTAAATACGACGACAACCTTTTAGTATTTGATCAATCACAACTTTTTCTAAGACTAAAATAATTCATCTTGAATCGAAAGCACCAGTAACCACGGCAATTTTGCTGGATCCTAGTCCACGTTGCTGTTGTAATTGAATGTCTCATAACATATATCTTTACATTCGTTGTTTTATTTCTCCATGGTAATTATCTATTGACGTATTATTTAATTATCTTTTATTTTATATCTACAATGGATTACTTTAACGCAACTTTTAGTATTAACCTTGGACCGGAAAGCATGAGCGTTCGTTATAACTGAAATAATGATGAAAATGACGTCTAAATTAGGGAATATTTTACTCCTTTAATTCCCCTCCTAAAACTAACTCTTTCAAAAATTAACGATCGTCCATTTCCTTACGTGAAGTCGAANAACGCCAATTCAGAGTGATAATGCAACAGGCACAACTATAAATAAATAAATAAATATATATATATATTTCGACCGATTTCGTAATTTTGTGTACTATTTTGCCAGAAGATGTTAATACGTTAACGAAACTGGTCGCGTCAATATATATATTACAACAGCATTCCACGAAGTCAAGATTGAACATATTAATTTTGGTTTGGCTATAGGTTTAGATACAATACAACAGTAACTGTAGTAAAGTTAAGAATTAGAATCAAACCTCTCTTTATCTGAAACCACTGCATCGCGGTCATAGACATATAAAATACTGGGATAATAACGCATTTAAGTGCAATTTTATGCTTCTCGCAAAGTGCGAGAGAAAATGCAGTTTCTCCCATTTTGCGAGATAGTGCATTTCCCATTTTCGTTTATTATAATTCAAAAATTCAAATGCCACGTTAAGTTCCCCACTTTCCGCTGTAAGAGAATGGAGTTTCCAGTCACTTCCATTCCCTCATTACTTCCTACTCCATCCCGCTCATCAGCGATTCCCGCAATAACCCTGATGAGGATAATGATCGGGATTTGCTCGCCCCTTTTTCCCTCATTCCCTCGTCGAAAGCCCTGCGTGATCTCCTTATCTCTCGCATTCGATTGTGATTTCCACGCCATTTGAATTTTTCTTTTCGTTCCGCCGAGTTGCAACGGGGGGAGAGACTTGCCTTAATCACCGCCCGCAAGTCATAACAACGTAGGCCATTTCACGATACATTACCGTGCTTGAAAAGAAGAAAAATACCGATGGAATAAATTTAAATGCAACGTTGCATAAGCGAAAGCGAGGTTTTTAGAGGCCGTAGACGGGAGAATAAGAAATGAGTCGTAGCGGTGGTACTGCAGTGGTGCCTTTCAAAGTCGTCAGAGAGTAAAGTTCCTCCATTTCTCTCAAATTTCATGCGTTACAAACGTAGTCGTCTCTAATCTTTTTCCGGCTCTAGGCGGCTAGAAATCACAATGGGCCCTTAGGGTTCAAAGCTGCGCAACAGAGGATCATTAACTACAATTTTATGATTATACCTTTTGATTTCATAATCTGCTAAATGGCTGTATGAGCTGTGTAAGCTTACATAAGATTTAAAGGATTAACTGGTGTGAAAGTAGCAATATAGTGAAGATATTGACGTGATTGGGCCTAGATCCCAGGTCTCTCCCAAATCAATTAGATGTCCTAGCCCAGGCAAATAATCCAATATCATTCTACGGGAAAATTCGTGATGAAAAATATATCATATATGCAGTTTTAATGCAGTAGGTTTTCACTTAACCTATATTAACATCTTCAGGGTGTAAGTCAACTTACGAAACCGGTCGCCAATAAATACAGTGTGGAAAATTTACCAAGTGCATCCTTCTGCAATGGCTTTCCACGAAGTCACGCCTGCAATATCGATTTTACTGCTAACTAGACTTTCCTGAACGAAGAAGCACCCTCAAACAGTATATTTCATAAGTTGTTCAAATCTATAAAAATATTCTCATGTAGCAAATATTCACAATATTGCAAATTTATCAATCGCGTTCAACAATAGTTGGAAATAAATTAATATCAGCGCCATTCATCTTCTCTCTTTGGAAATTTTGACGAAATAATAGCGCCATGTGTATTTACTTAACCTACATCACTTTCTCCCACATTTCCTTGCATAACGTAAGATCTTCCTTCATTTCTTAAGATTCCTGTTAAAAAGAAATCTTCCCTAGCACTTGACATCTGGTCCAATTTATTTGACCACATCATCAATCGTTCAAAGTAATTATACTTTGATTACACGTTGATGACTTTCTAATCGTTCCGATTATTTTTCTGGCCTCATCAATTACTCCTAATCTCCTAATTCATTCGAAATGAAAGAGTAGGTTCTCTCCTTTCCTACCTGTGGGTCCTTACATGTCCCAACTTAAAAGACTGAATTGAAAATTCACATTCACCGTCACATATTTATGCTGAATAATTCATTACATTCAACATTAATCATTACGTGAATTGTTGAATAATTCATCACATTCATTCACCACGTCATCGGAGGCGATCACTTAAATCTCCCAGTCCTATCCCATTATTGTTTAATACATGTATGTAAAATTATGTAATGTTGATTCATTTTGAGCGCTGACGTATAATTATCCATCATTCCATTAATATTAATCTATGTGTGTATCGACTATGCATTTACTGCGTGTATATTAATTGTATCTATTATGTGCATATTGTCTTGGTAATGTTCTTTTTTATTATCGGTAGGCTTGCGCAGGTTTTTCACGCCCTCCTCCTTAGCGGGTGTTTTCCTGCAGTGGATAATTCTTCCCCTTAAAATCTCTCAGGTTTTTTTTATATCCATTTTTCTATTTCTATCTCCTTTGATAGGCAACTGTATGAAATATGATATGGTTTAGATGGAAGAGGAGACTTATAGCCTCAATCTCGACCAAGTAAAGACGGCTATCATTATTATTCCAGTTTCTCGTGCCACAACGAATCAATTTCACTATACGCGGCCGAACTAAAGCATTCCCACTCCGAGTAGCGTGATAGCCCATCCAAAGCGGAATTACGTCGTAACTTACGGGGGCGACTTCGCGATACATAAATTTATCAAAATTTAATCGTTCGAAGGGGCAAATATTAACGAAGGTTGGCCAAAATCACGGAATTTTTACGGCTTACGGGGGCCGATATTTTTAACGTGGACGCGAGGCGCGAAGTCCTGCGCACGGCTTGAGCACATCAAGTCAAATTTACATTTATGCGGCTCGAACTACGACACGCGAGCTTGGCTTTTTCTATCCCAGGAAAACAAAAAAGGCGCGAGGAGCGTACCGCGGAGACCCACGCTAGTCTCTAATCTCACCCGTAAAAAGTTATGGTAATCGAAGGAAACCGGAATCCGCAAAATTTTCTAACACAACATAAAATGCCACTAATACCGTGTAATTACGGCGGATTTATTTCGTCGTTTATCTCCTCGCGGGCGCGTGCGTGCGTGTTGGGCGGGCTCGCACGACAGCGCCCTTTTCGCCGCAATCTGTCGGAGAACAAAAGAGTGGTGGAAAGCGAAACATTCTCCTTCCCAGAGCTAAATAGTCGCGTCGCATGTGTATGCAAGAAATGATACAAGCCCTCCGTCCGTATCTCGCAGGCCAGCAAAGAGCTTTTCCTGAACGATTTGAGAAACCGTGGTTTCCGAACCTTTCGAGTGCCCAAATGACGGAGGGTTGCGAAAGGGAAGGATAGGAGATCTAGGGGAGATCGGCACGCATCTGAAAGAACGGGGAGACTTGCTCAACGAGTAAAGCTACGGGAATGAGGAAAACAATAAGAATGGTTGACGGAGAGGGAGGAACACTAAGAAGTGAGGGAGAAAAGGGCTGGGAGAAGGGTATACTAATAATAATTATTATTATTTAGTTATCTATTTATACATCAATGTTCCGTCAGGCATATTGCCTGTCGACGGGACAAATATGAGACAATTTTTATCAATAGGAAATAAAAGGAACCTAGTTACAATAACAAGTATAGCTCCACAATTACAAGTGTATACTGTATAAAAGTTTATCATAAAAATATGTATACTTTAGTTTATATAAGAATAAAGACAAAAAATTACTTGGCAGTAGCATTTGATAAAACGATATGCAACCAAAACTCCAACACAATACATAATCAACAACAGCAAACAAAAAGAAACAACTATATAAACAAAAACACAATAAATCATCACAATCAAATTACACCTTAGAAGACATATACTTTGATAATACATTTTTAACAGATTTCATGAAATTATTTCGATTCCCATCACAGTATTTATCAATTTCAGTANGTAGAGGTTCTCCTTATGGATGAACGATAAAAGGAAATTGATGGTCGCGCGGGACTGACATTCTCAATAACGCGGACAGGATATTAACCACCCGCCGTTGAAGTAGAGGTGTGCGTACTGCAATGTTCCACTGGATTGGTGGCTTAAGGGCACAAATTAGTACTTGAGGAGTGCTGCAGGAGGGAGTTAAAACGACACGTGATGTTTTGCGGATAACGTTCCCTCATGATCCTTCTGTTTGCGAATAACATGAGACCCTTCCCTATTTGCTCATTTCTGTAATAATTATAATAATAAAAGGTCTTTATGTAAGGGTGAGATTGAGACATATTAGTCTCTTCTTACATCTAACCCAAGGGTCATCCCATCTTTGCCCTATACCCCTAACTTTATTAGGGGTATAGGACAAAGTCGTGATGCACAGAATTTTAGGAAGAATAAACCCCCTGCCACGCGCCACTGGCGGTTTGCAGGGCTTAAATGTAAATGTAAATAAACAAAAGGGCGGAGGGGAATACTTGTCAAGAAGGAGAGTGAATACACAATTGTCAGCGGTATCAAAATGGTTACGTACGTAACACAGAAGTCGAGCGTTTGAGTTTTTCTATTTTTTATGGGTTGATTGAAAGACCGCATTCGCTAGTCCAGAATCCGACCAAATAGAGAAAAATTACAAAGGATAATTGCCATCTTATCATTATTAAGTCGAGTATTAATTGTTCTTAGCATGGCATTTACCAACTCATGGGCCTATCAAATTGAAGAAGAGTTCAAATGAAAATCATATAGAAACGACTGAGAAAGTTTGACAAAAACATTAGATTGAGAGTGCTACGAGCTGCAGTGTGCTGCGAGTGCTACGAATTACACATGATTGGAAACTTTAGAGCTTGAACAGTCCTCGTACATGTTCAAGTTCATACAGCTATTAGGAATGCTGAGTATAGGTTAAATCAATTTGGTTGAAATCTAATATTAACGAGCTTCAACATATTGGCAATGCGTAGTAATTTCTAATACAAAGCGTTTAAAGAATGGAGTAAGGTTTCAGAGCTATTGATTGAACTAGGCCTATAATACGAAAAAACCACTGCCTTCATTATCATTAGTAAACATTTAAATATGTAGAGATTTATCGGCAATAATAATTATACAGCCAAAGAAGCGAAAAATAATTTGGTAACTTTAGGGTGAGATTGAGTTAGAGAAGTTTGGTGGAATAACATTTTCCACTGCTTGACATTATTGCTATCAAACAACACTTAGACGATGATCCCGTTTTGAATTCTGCGTTCTCACAAGTATCATATTTAGGGGATCCTAACGACCTGGTTACTCCCAAACTGGACTACTAACAACCTGGAACTCCCAAACATTCGATTACTCCGAATTCCTTTGAAATGTTTTCAAAATCGATTTCCCGATTAACAAATATCTTCCCTCTAGACGGTGTCTATTTACAATCGCGATATGAGTGCTAATAAGATTCGCTTTGCAGTATGAAAAGCCGCTTGTTTTATTTCCAATATATATGGAAGCGACTGGGATATGCGAACAGTTATATTTTCCGTTTTCAACAAGGTAAATAACCACGCCGCCTATTCCCGAATACTCAATGTGTTGGCTCCTTAGATTTTCGGAATATTTGCAAAAATTGCTGCAACTATCCGCAAGAACGAGAAGACGGAATATGGAGAAAGGAACAAAATGGCTAAATCCGTTTAAAGGATGGATGGAAACTAAAAGTGAAAATCACAGTGAAATGCTAATCAAATATTAAGACGGATAAGGTAAGAAAGAGGAATAAGAAAAAGGGGAAACTGTTGAGAATAAAGGTTACGGTGGAAAAGGATAATGAAAGGACAGGTTTCAGGAAATTGAAGGAAGAGGAAATTGACGGAAATATTTAATGATATAATGATAAAAGGTGCAGGGTTAAAGGGCTAAGATATGAATCAGGAGAAGGAGGCTTGGAAGAAAGAGAGAGGGTTATACTCGAGGCGAAAAGCAGAAGGAAAGGGGATGGAAGTGAGGTAAGATGAATAAAAGAAGAAAGAGGGGGCGGAGGAGAGAAGTTTTATTTGAAGAGCGAAATTGAAACTGAGCAACCCTTCTAATATTTAATCCCCAAATTAAAAGGAGAAGGGAACGAGGGGAAAAGAATTAATCTCGTTACTCATCTAGGATATCTCCGTATTTGTACAAGTAATAAAAGGTCGATATATAAAATCCGACAAATTAAACGATGTGATTAAGAAAGCAAACTGAGATAAGGCGATGTGATTGGAGCATTATGGATGCTACACTTGGAAAAGGAAACAGTGAGTGAATGAAAATACCCTGGATTATTAGTTTGTTTTGACTCAAGATTATTGGTGAGAACTTTCGTGTGTCTGATGGTTTGATGCATCAGTTAGATACACCTATCGTATGTGAAACGAGCGAGTTTTTCTATACCCAAGAGATTTAAATATTCGAGTGAATATTTATATGCCTATACTTCATACTTATAATAATACTTATAATAATACTTATAATACTTATAGGAAATATTAAGTAGACCGGGAGGAGCGCGTCGACCCCAAGGTTCGGGTTCGAGTCGAGAGTAATTAGAGTTTTCTGACATTGGAATGGTTGTATGTTTGTTTGACTTTCCCTTTAAGTGTTGGCGAGAGAAAGAGCATCACGAATCATCAAAAAACATCAGCCCACCACTTTATAATAATAATGAGACTTTATTTTGGCGAGATTGAGTCATCAAGTCTCTTCTTACATCTAACCCTTCGTAATATGAAATTTAAAAGATATATATTGAAGATAGTGCACAGAAGAAAGCTACTTAGTGGGTTTAGAAACCTATATTTGCACAAAAACTACACCACAGCAGGAAAACTCCCACAATGAGGAGAGTGTGACAGACCTGCGAAATCTACTGATAGTTTACTAAGTTTTAAGGAAAATGCAGGAGAAATCACACCTGAAAAGCAAACAAAGATGGGACTATGCTAAGAAGGAAAAAAACTAATACTTCGATGAAAGTAAAAACGTAAAAGGAAGAAAGGTTGTTCATTTTTCAGTAAGTGCACAAATGATAAGTGTATCTATTTATAGCTTTAACCAATGTATTTTTAATTCTCGTAGATGAGAAAAATAATTTTCCTGTAAAAGACGAGAATAAATTCACATTTGAGTTCTTTGTGAAGGCGAAATTTAGACTAAAATGTCTATTTTTTCAAGTCGTCAGAGATGTTAATGAATAGATATATAAATTCGAAAATAGAAACAAGAAAATTTAAGAAGAATTTTAAAGGACGATCTTTAAAAGACAAAAAACAGTATTTACGAGATTAAACGTGAGACTGATAGTTTAGGCCAGAAAATCAAAGAAAACAGGACTTAAATCCGTCATTAAGTTCACGAGGACTCATTTATTTAATGCAATGCCCATTAAGTGAAACCTTCCATAATGACTTCATTTTCGTGTTCTATCTTAGCTTAGCCAAGGTAAATCCGAAAATACTTCCTAATGTATCGCAAAGAATCAAAATATGCTGTTTCATGGGAAGATCTGCCTACATATTTTATGAGTGATATACATACGTTTAGGCACACATATATATGAATGAATATACGGATGCTTAGAATTAGAATTTAGGTAAGGATAAAAACTACACGAATACCAACGATACACACAGATTAAGCGAGGGCGAGAGAGGTCGAGAACGACAAAGGAATCGCACCGAAAGGAGTGGAAGCCTCCAGAAAAGAATTAGGGCTCTCGAGATAAGAAGATAAAAACAGAAAAAGGAGGCGGAGGGGAGACGAATGAGACCGAAATGAAAAGGAAACGAGGAAAGAATAGGGACACGGGGAAAGAAACGAGATACAGGCGCGGATAAAGCTGGAAAGACGAGCTAATGGAGAAGCGAAAAGGCAGAAAAAGCGAAGGAGAGGAAAGGGGAGTGGCGGAGGCGTGATTTCGTTCGACGCCTTCCGTCACGCCGCATTCGTTTCTCCCTGTGGCAAAGAGAAACGCTCGCGTGTACGTCGGAAGAGGGGGAACAAGTGAAAACACATTACGGCACCGAAAGTGGGTGAATAGGGGAAAAGTAAGGGGAACACGCGTGCTGGGTCGTAGGGGGGGTCAGGAAAAGCACTTTCCGAGGGGGAGAATCTCCCCCGACGCCAGGGGTGAGAGAATCGGGGTTAGCAGTTCCAAGGGGATGAAAATCCAACCCCCGACCTTCCCTCCTTCCACAAGACGACCTCGCCCATTCCACCGCATCCTTCCTCGGCGCAGAGCCCCTACCCGAGGACGGCAATCACTCAAGTCAGAGAACTTGGCTTCCGGAAGATCATGGCGGTGGGATAGAACGGGGTCGTGGGGCGGGAGGGGAGTGGAGAGGCAGCACGCAAGCACGGACTTTGCCGGTCTTACGGACAGGGGTGCCACCTTGGCGGCTTTTCATTTTTCGGAATCCGACGCTGTAGGAGCAACCTATCCCATCTGTCAGCGTGGACGTTATGTCAAGGATTTTCGATACGCTTGCCCTCTTTGTCTCTCTTATAAAGGTCGTGTGGTAGTTTTGTCGAAGGATACGGACGTGGACATAGGTGGAATAATGAAAGGACGGTGTGAATTTGTGGGGTTACGGGAATCTGAATACCTTAGCTGGATTTTAGATAGTATGATTATAGCTTATTACTTCCTTTTATTGGCGGTAAGGAAATAGGATTTATTTGAACGAGCCGAATTTTTAGAAGTGATGTTATGGTTTATAATCTCCTTCCATGAGCCATTAAGAAATGCAAGTTACAGCATGAAAAATGGAGGCTTCAGGTGACCCAGAATATTTAACCTGCGGTTGGGTTAAGCAGGATCTGCATGAGTCACACGTGAAGTCGTTTAACTAAATAATTAATTAATCTACAAAGGAACAAAATCTTCGGGTTTCTTACTTTTATTCGCATCACCAAACCCATTTACTTATTATTACATAGTTAAGAGTAATTCGAGTATGATAAAAAATAATATTTCCGTCTCCAAAACGTAAAAACCAACTTTTTACCTCTATCAGATATTCGTAGATCCAGCTTACACATTATTTCGAAGTACATAGGCTAAGGCTATTGTGAATAAAATTAAATATGTAAATAGGAGAGAAGCTTGTTAATTATATATAATAGGAACTGCAGCGATAATTTTCTCAGCAAAAAAAAATAATTCGATAAACTTTCATTATTAGAGCTAGTGATTATTTCATTCAAATTTAATGATCGGTGTTACTTTCTTAAATCGAAAGCGATCAAACTGGATTCGGCCGATTTGAATTATCTTCATTTATGAAAACTACCCTTCTATAAAGAATCATTAATTGTGATTATTCGTATTGCTTCGTAATTCACTATGGTACATAGTCACGAAATTGTCTTTTTAACGTCGCAGTCCTAAATTTGCTATTAAATTGAACTAATTGACTGTTCCACGTGATTAATTTTCTCTTTACAGAAAACAGCATTGCGTTCAAGAAAGCATGCTTTGCAAGAGTAAAACTTAAAATCGATTAAGCAATTAATTTTGTTATTGGCCCTTCTTTGATTGATGAGTTTATATATTGTATGATTTTTCCTTTGGTAAACCATAGAATTTAAATTTTAATATTTCAAATCTTTATTAACACCAATTAACACCAGATGAAGAGTAGCGTATATTCAAAAAAGATTTATCACACATAAGTTTCTTTGATTTCACATTTTTTTTCGATTTATAATTGGAGAATATAGTGCTTAATTGAGTCTCTCTCTTTTCTTGGACAAATAGTAGTAGTAAATTTAGTCACATTTTGGACCTGTGCTCCCACCGGGATTCAACCCCGGGACTGCTTTCACCGACGTCTAAAGAGTTGCTTAATTGCTATCTGAGGGCCTTTTTGGGAACATCCCTTCTACGTTCCCTCGCTTTTCAAAAGTCCAATCAGGAACAATTTGCAGAGCAATTTTTTTTTTAACTCGATGCCGTTCATCATTTAAACTTTGGTGCTGGTAGGCCACTCTAAGACAGCATTTTCTCCTTGAAAAATCGTCTGCAAGCGATTCTCAGAGGCTGCTGTTTGTTTTTTAAGTAATGAAAGAAGTTTATTTATTGAATGCATTTATTAAAACTGAGATGGTAATAACTGTCGCCTTAGTAATCGCCTAAAATAGTCATAAATATCCGATGTATTTCGAAATAAAATTATTTAATTAAATAAGCCACCAAGAAACTTAAAAATAATATACTTTTAGTCGCCGAATGAAGAAAGGCCCGAATTGAAATCTGTTCACATTTGCGTTTTCAATGATCGGAAGAACGGAACGTTGCATCCCGAAATAGCGAAAATTACGTGTGTTTTCGGAAAAATATGATTGGCTCCTGGACTCGAACTCGGGTTTTCCGAAGATGGTAATCGTATTCCTCGAGCTATCTACCAATTGTAAATCCGACACAGATAACTGCGTACTTCTAAAATCAACCAATTCTAAAGCAGAGTGAAGAGACACCACGGAAATCATGTATACAAAGATAAATGATATGGAAATCTAGGAACAGAGCAGAACACGCAGAACCTCATTTTCGCCGATGGGTATTACAAAAGCATCACAATCGAAAACGCTCTCCTCCTTTGATAATTTCGAGGTGGCAACCCTGACTGTAGTAGGTGGGGCGCCGGGTCGGCGATATCGAAGACCCTGGCAGTATAAATCGCGTGGCTGATGTTTCGCTACTCCGGGGAAGGGGATCGCCGTGTGAAAGGTATTTGGAAGTGGGGGAATTGATGTGTGGCGAGGGTATATGGGAGGAGGAAGGGATGCACTGCGGAAACTCGACTAAGGGATGGCGAGGGAGCTGAGGCGGTTTTCACGCAGCGTGCATGTTTCACGGTACGAAATGGTAAGAGAGGGGCGATGTAGGAATGGAAACAGGACGTAAGGGAATCAGAAGATGGACGCCGGAAGAGGGGTGGGAGCAGAGGCTTGGCCAAGAGGGTGTTTCTGGGGGTTCATAACCCCCCCCACATGAGGACAGAACCAACAATAAACTAAAGCATTCGAGAGGATGGTCTTTTGCAAGTATGCCATGGAAACACCGCTGGAGATTCGTAGGTTATATATTATTATTGAATCCTTACAGTTAGGCAGTAAGACAGGTGGCAAGGTCTTTTCGAGTTAAAATACATTGCACTGAATTACCTTACATTACATTAGAGTGAAGTATTCAATATTATACATACAAAATATAATATGTTACAGAGGTATCAATACAACTCTCCCAACAACACTAAAAATTAAATTTTTATCCATTCATGCATCATCTTAAAATATGTTAAAATAAATGTTTCTATTTTCATTAGATTTCGGGCGAAAGAATTCCTGTTCCTGGACTGCAAGCAATGCAGCGTTAAATCCATGGCTTTAAACTAAGAAATAATTTCCACGTCATTTAGATGACAAATATTTCGATTACAACTCAAAAATCTGCTAATTTTTATAAACAAGTTTTTTGCACGTGATAGGAAAAGTTCCGGAATTTCGCGCAGTCTGAGGGTTAATCGCAAGAGACAGGGGAGGGCGAAGGAGAGGAATGAGAGAGAATTTTTAACAAGCGAGGGAAGAATTGCGGAGTGATTCGGAATAGGTGGAGTTTTACGACGTCGTTACACATTTCGCGCTGTACGTGTGCGGCCATGGCGAGTCACCGGCGTTATGCGAGGGCATAACGCTTCGTTATCGATGAAAAGGTACGATTGTAACTTTTCATTAATTTCTCAAGTTGCTCTAAATTTGTCGTCGGGGGTTTATTCCCGAGCTCTTTCATATGGATCGATAAATATCATGATTTCACCCGTTTCAACTCGCGAGGCAACTTTTTGGAGGGTTACGTCAGTGATGCTGCTTTTAAATGTTTCCACCGCTGAGGTTTTGCAAGATTTTGCAACTGTGTTCAGAGGCACCAGAAGTTAAAGTATATATAAAAATTCGCCATCTTCCGCGTCCTACGCCTACGCGTATCGAAAGTCAATTTCTTTAGTTTCTCTATAAACTATGATCATAAATTTACAGTATATCAAAACGATGCATATTCATTGTTGAATAACGTAAACTAAAGCCGGTCTCATCATAAGTAGATAATCTCAACAATACATATAGGTACCTAAAAATACGAAATGGAAGATGGCATCTATAAGGATTCGATTCCATACACAGCAACAATGACATATCTGTCCGCCAATGTAACTTCACTTCAAAGTCATTTTGAGTGATACGTTATATACTTTCGAACTCTTGGTTTTAAGTAAACCAATAGAGGATAACCTGAAACTTAGGAGCTTTACGCAAACACGAGGGAAAGTCTCATCGTCTTTTCTTGAGGTAGGAATTGGTTTTTCATGATAAATTCTTGTGTAACTACGGTATACTCATATCTCAAATCCTAAATTTTTTTATACACACTGAAAACATATCGTAAAAAATAAAGACCACGTTAGTTGTGACAGAGGAAATGACCCCAAATGGGTCATGTAATGTCATATACATTTAAAATTATATCCTACAATTACAAATAAAATATAAAAACCTCGATGTAACATTCAAATTCCTTCTAAAATGGGAAAGGAAAACTAGAAATTCCAGACAGATTGGCTGAACTCAAGGAAAGATTTGCAACGTCAGACAGGTAGGTAAAAACAGTCACGAGTGCAAAAAGATTCAAGACCATTTTCTCCCTATATAAGCTGTTATTTTTACAAGTCTTGCGAACTAAATCCATTAAAAAGAGAGCGTTCTTTTCCGAACGTAAGGATCCGAATGCTATTGGGGGAGTATATCGTGTCGGTATAGACTTCTGAAATATCTTAATCTGCCATAAATGCCAAGTATCCTTGGCTCAGACTCGAAAACTTCTACCATAAAAGAGAAAGACCCATACCTTCTGCCAGTTTACAGCATGGGAAGATTATCGCACCAGAAATTTACTGGGAGCAATTACTTCTGAACGGTAAATTCTTTAAGTATGAAATACGGGAGCACTAACGACAAATAAGTTTCACGGAGATACTGGAGGTACTCACTCGTTTCATAGATTTACTCTCCCAGGCTTCGTGTCGTAAGAAATAGAAACACATAAGTGAATTAAGTGTGGACATTGACATATTCTCGATATGATTACGGTATAAATAGCATGGATTTAAAGATATTAATTCGCAATAATTTGAGGACAGTTTCCGTACCTCAGAAATAGCATTAAATTAATATGTGAGGTCTCGATCAAATGTATTAATTATAAGGAAGAGCGATTAAAATACATAGGTAAATATGAAATAACCCTTCTGAGAATACAAGAGTCCAGGCCTAATTTTGGAAGCAGATGATTTCTTGATGTACTCAATCAGGTGATAAAAACTCCTTAAAGTCTTAGCACTAATTCTAAGAAGATAGCATAAAAGAAGCGAAATAAAATGAAATATCACTTACGTGGATGAAGAATTTCTCAGCTAGTAGAGCACCATCTCCCCCTACATCACCAAGTTTATGAAGACACCTGAAAAAATCACCGGTGTTGTGAGAGTAGCATTTATAATATATTCTTCCTTCGATCTACTACAATGAATTCTTTCACTTATATTTACTATTCAATCTACTGCAAGGAAATTTCGCAAAACGGAAAAACCCAAATATTACAGAAACAATTTTTAATCGCATTAATAATCTAGAGCTTAGTAGATCACAAGAGTAAAAACAATGTAGTGCACTCACTGTCCAAGAGAACCCACTCCTATACTTCAGTTTTACATTTTCTCAACAATGAATGACAAAACAAAGACTCGCAGAACCGGAATAGAGTGATTTAAAAAATAAACGTGGGAATGAAGCATAAAAGGGCACGTTGCTGTATAGAACAAATGAGAAAATCGTGTTACATAAAACTTGAAGGATTTCCCCTTTCGAACATCGCAGTTGAATCAAGTGGTTTGGAAAAGAAGGCAAGAGTCCCACACAGTCGAGTACTTCGCCCACTTTTATTACACAAGTCTGGGTGAACATTCAGAAATATGTGCAGACGGAATTTGTACGTAAAGACGCTCTATGCTCTTGGGTGATTTTTATGAGAAGAATTCTCTAGATATACCCGTAGAACATCAATCGAAAATACTCTCGTACTTTAACGAGATGGTAAGCTCGATCGTTCCACTAACGAGTCTTTTAGAGGCGATTTTCTAGTTCCTAGACCAAAATTAGAACATGTCCTTATCAAATGTTATTTTGGGTATCTTCATAGTGATATATAAGTCATAAAGTAACTCTCGGAATTGCACACAAAAAATTAGCGAGCAAAAGCTTTGAGGCGAATTTTAATCCCGAGGAGAAATACAGACCTTAGATAATATTCAAGAAGCTAAAAGGGAGGGAATGAGACACATGTCATAATCTTTCGAGTAGGGGTAGATAGAAATAAAAAACGAAAAAGGACGTAACTCAAATTAGCAACCAAGTGAGAGAAGGGGCGGGTTTCAAAGCCTTAGAATTTCTTTATGGCGCAGGTCAGTTGACTGCACGTAAAGCGCCTGTTAGATCCTTCGTTCAATTTTATGATAGGCTTAGAAAAATCGCCCGTCGCCATTAAACATGCGAGCGGATGGAGCCAATATTTCTTCATTCGTTTCCCTCATCCACTTTAATTTGGATCCTTTTCCGCACTATCAAAGCGAGAGACGAATAAATCCGCGTCCTCGTTCACGGAAACGATGAATTAATCTATGCCGCGCATAAAGGAGGGATATATGTTTCCCACCCACTGGAAAAAGAAGCCGTTCAAATAAAAAAGGAAATATATTTTTTCCTCCTGAAAGGTATTTAAGATTCGCTACAGGAAAGCGGCGGGGTCGAATGGAGCCCTTATCTCTCCCAGTAAAATGCAGCTTTAAGGAGCGCAGCGCCGACGGCGGTGCACGAAAGCGTTTAGGTGTAGCCGCTGTGCGTGGCTGCGGTTTCGCGTGCGACCCATTCTTTTATTTTAACCTCTTTTTTCCTCCCCTGCCTTTGATAGTCGGATAAGGATCGCGTGGGGGTGAGGCAGGCAGATAAGGACTTAGGTGGACAATTTACAGCGCCGTAGAGGTTCTCCTTATGGATGAACGATAAAAGGAAATTGATGGTCGCGCGGGGCTGACATTCTCAATAACGCGGACAGGATATTAACCACCCGCCGTTGAAGTAGAGGTGTGCGTACTGCAATGTTCCACTGGATTGGTGGCTTAAGGGCACAAATTAGTACTTGAGGAGTGCTGCAGGAGGGAGTTAAAACGACACGTGATGTTTTGCGGATAACGTTCCCTCATGATCCTTCTGTTTGCGAATAACATGAGACCCTTCCCTATTTGCTCATTTCTGTAATAATTATAATAACACATGCTGGATCTGGCTCTAAAATGTATTATTTGGAATGGATAGCTTAGCAATAATTCCAAAGTTCCCCAAGTTGAATATCCTCTGCGTCAAATGTGTAGACTGATTTGCTTAATTTTCTTGCAATAAATTGCATTTCTACACGGGCAAATATTGTTAAAATTGCTTTCCCTTTCGGCTGCACTACGGATCTTATTTAATAAGGTTGAGTTACTTCAGACCAGACTTACATATCTGAAATATATCCATACAAATGTTTTCGTCCACGATAAATAACGCGCGAAAGAAGTAAAATTAATAACAAATACATTTCTAGCACTATTCACGTACATATGTGTCTGTGAATTTATGTAATATTTTATTGTGTGCCTTATTCTCATACAAAGCACTACGCAAGTGCTAAGAAGTTATCTATAGTAAGATACACGGCAGGACAGTTATATCTCTGACCGACATTACGGATATTTTTTTGACTCACTAAGTTCGACAAATGAAACCCAAAAACTATATTACGTCATCAAATTTTAATCTCTATATTTTCTTTATTAATATCTGTAGATCGGTAAAATTTATAAGACTGAATTTCATTCCGTGAAGATCGTTACATCCTTAAGTACTTAATCTTACACACATCTTACAAATGCCTGTTTTGAATACGTTGACAGAAAATAAATTAGACAGAACCTATAAATGAGAATATCACCTATCAAAAGAAATACCAAACATACCATAGTGATAGATTAATTAGTATACAATTTACATAATAGAATATAAACTTTATAAATTATGAGCCAGGGTTACTGGTAATCATGATTCTTATTTACGGCACGCAACACTATCACTAGCACACCTCGAAGTTTCAAAGTGAAAAAACTTCTGTTAATTTGATAAATTGCTGAATTGTTTAAAAAAAATACTCCTAGCATTCCGTCTCGTATAACTTTCAAACTTTGTAGATAGTTAAAAAAGGTACTAGAAGCCAAAATTTGCAAGATATTTCACTTTCCATACTAGTAATTCACTGACATATATACAATTTAAAACAGTCTAGTTTAGTGAGGTGCTTAGCTGATAAGTATCAGTAAGTACAAACTATCGGGTGTGATTTATTGCCACAAGCGAACAGTTTAAAACAAATAATATTTCTTTCCTCGGCAAAAAATCTTCTTTGATGGAAGAAAAGAATTTAAAAATTTTCTACCTACTGAAATCCTTATCACAAAATCTTAGTTTCAAAAATGAATACAGTACAGGGAGATCTGGTGGAACTTCATAACGATGAGAGTATTTATTTCAAATTGAAATAAATACTCTCATCTTAGTTTCATTCACATAAATGTAAATAGATTAATGAGTAAGGTTGACGTAGGTAAAGCTCGATTTCAGTCACGTTTTTTGTTGTAATTAAAATCTCCAAAGAAAATTTTGAAGAGCTGAGGCTTACGGAGAAATTCAGTTCTCCTTTGTTCTTTTGAGAGAACTTCTAAAGCAATGCGTTCCAGAAGTAAAGAACTTTGAGAATTTTTATATCTCATAAACTTTAATTCGTCAAACTATTTATAGCTGTACGAGAAACTTTACTAGAATTATTGTTTCTTTAAAAATGTTTAATTAGTGAAAGGCTGTTATACACTTAATCCCAAAGGAGCAATTTGTTTTGATCGAACTTATCCGGCGCCTTGGAAGCAAACCATCATCTGCAGTCGAGAAAAATATACGTTTTCAATGTAGTGTTTACTTGGCCTTTCCACGGTCCATGGAGAAAGGGTATATTTTGGAATAAAGCCCGAATCAAGTGAACTGTCATGTACCCATTCGAGCAAACCTTTTGTCAGGAGGAAAAACACACAAATGAAAACTCCGGAGTAACTACCCCTATCGACATTACCCTTCGAGCCTTACCCCTTTCATAAACCCATCGCCATCCCGCTTTGGGGCCCGGGGCATGCCAAAGGGGAAGATACCCCAAGTGGCCGACTGAGTGGCAGGCCCTGAGGCGAAAGCATCCCTTTCTCCCCATAGAGGAAATATACACTCGCCCCCGTACCCGTGGATCATGCCAGGAACGTTTCCACGGAGTTCCACACAGGAGCCTTCTGGGCCCCCACGCCTTAGCACGGAGCGAGGGGTTTTGGACGATCGAAGTGCGGTGGGGAGAACTGGGGGATCTAGGTCATATCTCCTCCCTCCTACTTACCCACATCCCCACCTACTCCCGAAAAATCACCTCCGAAACTGCCTTTGCCCTACTCCATTACACTCCCTCCCTCTCGCGACCTCTTTTCCGGACTACCTCGAAAAACTCGGCGCTCATTTCAATTCTTCGCTCGTATCAGGTCTCGTTCCTCCACTCTTCCTTCCTACCCTGGTCCATTCTTTTTACACGTATTCTTCCTCTTTTGGTCGTTTTCTTTAAGGAAAATGTGTGCACCATATAAGGCTTCCACGCACATATACACATTTTCTTTTTAACCTTACTCCCATCAGTTATGGGGCCGGCTGATGGTTTTTGATGATCGGTGATGATGATGAAGAATATTAGTTTTTGGCCCGCTGATTAATATGCTCTTCCTACCACCAACTCCGAAAGGGAATATCGGACACACACATAATCATTTAGAGGTTTAAAAAACACTTCGTAAGCCGTATTTCGCAGGCGGAACTCGCGTTAAGAGACAAACGGGAAGTTAACCGTTACGGGAAGCGTTAAGAGACAAAGGGAATTACCGATTTCTGGGAAGTCCCAATGTACATTTCAGAGACAATGCCTCCATCGTCAGGAATGGAAGTCACTTCTTGACTATGGCTTACGGAGTGTTTTTAAACCTCTAATTGATTAACAGCTGTGTTCCAACTTTCTTTTCTTTCACACACAATCATTTCCCAAAGAGAAATGTCCGATTATCTGGGAATCAAACCCTGGTGTTGGGCCTTGGTGTTGAAGCACTAGCATGTTAACTCCGTCATCTCAGCCGGTACACAAATATATATAAAGTAACGAGATTTTCTCAAGTCTTTTCGTTTGATTCTTGGTCTGATAATTTTTTCTAGAAACGGTTCTTAGGAGAAATTCTTGAAACGAAAAGAGATAATGACGTTCATTTTAAAGAATGATTCTATTGCTTAGCAGATTTCTTTTGTTTCTTAATCGAGGGAAACATTACGAAATCTGTGTCTTAATCTAAAATTAGTAAGAGCACCGTAAATGGAGGATTTCGTTACTAATGGGGCAGTTTCCGTTATTTATTTTATTGATAAAATTTGTTATAATAACTTTGTTCATATCAAGGCTTTATGCTATTCTATGTTACAAGCTGCACTTAACGGCTGAAGGAACTTCAAAAAAGTCTCATTATTTAGAAATCAGTTTCCTCCAAGAGCACCAATTACACCGGCGGAAAATTAAACAAGGAAATAACAAAATTATGAATACCGTAGAGAAAGAGGTTACGGTAAAATTTATGCGATGCATATTTTTTCAACTTGCAAGCAGCTTCATTACTAAAGAAGCGTAAATAAAAAAGGATTTCTCTCGTAAACCTCTTAGAGCTCGGAAGCTAGTACTCTTTCTTCCTGTTCATTAAGTAAGCTGGATGTATTTGAATTAAAGCTCCCATCTCTTAATGAAGGTAGCTTAGAAAATGGTCGACAATGACGCAGTACTTTCCGGATAGAGAGGGATCATTACTGTAAAAACGAAATTCTAATTTTATTTCGACAAGTTTTCCTTGTGAACCCTTAAGGATTTCCTATAAGCGGCAGTTATTTCGGTAACCACGAAAGATGCATTAGAATAAGGATAAGAAATGATTCTTTTTCGATTAGAAGATGGCGTAATCATAAAGTTGCTTCAAAATACAATAAGTTAATCTTCGCCTTAATCTGCAGTGCTGGAAAAGGTAGCATTAAATGAGACACCCTTTTGCTGAAGCTATCAAATATTCCTCCACAAACATTTATTTTTGGTAGTCTGGTATTATTTGCAAACTACAATGATTTTTATTATATTATTATATATGAATAAGTTACAAGGAGGCAGACACCTGCTATTAACTTGCCACATCACATCAACAACATTACATCATTTATAACACATCATTTTCAACATAATATGTAGAATATTCAAATTAAATTGTCGTCCAGAATTTAACAGCACTCCGCATACAGCACATCTCCACATCAACAACTACAATTATATTTAAGAAGATTCCTTTTAAAATGTTAAGAAATGCCTCGAAGGAAGAAAAGATAGTTTCACAGCTTTGATAATTTCCACTAACAAAAATGTTCCGACAGAAAACCAATAAGCAAATGTAAACGCGTTAGAATCTCAATAGTTGAATAAATAAATAGGCAGCATCAGAGTATAATTTGCAAACGATTCAAACATATAGATACATTTCTATATACAGCACAAAAGGACGACCGTGTATTTCTATTGATAGCGTTTAAAGGAAACGCATCCTTTTTATGGAAAATGATCGCATACTGCATGAATAACAAAGATCGAATCAAAAGTACGTTTACAGTATAAATGGAGAACATGAAAGAAACCAGAGGCTTGAAATGAATGTTAGAAAGAGGTCGGAGTGATTTATATGGAATGTCCGGCCAGAAGGTATTTATTGAAACATTTCCCGTATGAGCTGGCAAGAGAAATATGAAAGAGATTTTCTTACGTATGCGTGATTGGGTCGGAGAATTCGGTGTACCCAAAGGAGAGGCGGGAGAAGAGAAATTGCGAAAGCGATGTCGTTCTGTCGTGATGCAAGAAAGAATAAAGTTACAAACCGGACGTAACTTATCAAGGAATGGGCACAAAACTATCTGCTTTTACGAGGCCACGTGAATTTGTTATGGTGGTGGGCAGTTGGTCTCTGCATCTTGCTGCCGCACCGCAGTGTGTGAATCATTCATTGCAGCACTCTCCGAACTTCACTTATTTTCGGCATCTTTCCTCTCTTTCTCGGTCATTTTCATTGGCCATGTATCACAAAGGTGATTACGAGGATATTTGTTCACCAACTATCACCACGAAACGGAAAAGATAACTGAATCGGGTGATTCCGGAGCACCGAACCGTACCGAAAACCGAAACCGAAAAATACGTAATTTTGCCGCAATGAAAACCGAAACCGGTACGAACCGGAAATTCGAATAATTTTAACCTCAACCAAAACAGGAAAACGTTATTATTTCTGTTCCAATTATCGGTTCATAATCATATTAAGTGTAACTGTAGTTATATTTAATAAATATGTACAACGGTGACTCGCTACTCACAAATTAAGATTCAAATTTTGATAACTGAGTTTGTTCTACGATTATTAATTTTATATGTTTAGTTTAATGGTAAAATTTGATAAAAATCGATCATATGTAAGAGCTATGTATAACATAACGTATAGAGATTATTATATCAGAGCGAAAAGGTTCAAACCGGTTAAACCAGTTATCCGGTTCGAGCCAGTTCGAAGTTTTCTGCCGGAAGGAAACCGGAAACGAATTCGTCGTTTCAATTGAAGAGGAACGAAAATCGGTGAGAAAATAATTAAGGTCCATTGCCACTAACAAACACATGTATTACAATTACTCAAAACTAGCTATGTTATGAGGAGGTACATCAAAAATTGAATGCGACACCAGAATATTTTGTAACGTTTTACTTGTTAAGTAAGATTTTAGTACTTTTCCAGATAAATATCTCTAATTGTTGTTCATCCTTTCATTTCGTTTCATGTACGGATATGGATGGCACGCATGCGCAGAACGGGTGGCGGCAGCATGCTGGGAGACGTGAACATCTCCGCCATCTTGGACTCCTTTAGTGTCAGTTACGACAAAAGAGTAAGACCCAATTATGGAGGTAAGTCGCATCCCTTTCACCCAAGCAATTTATGATTCCAGGCGTTTGGGGATTTTATTACTGCGAGAGTTTCATCTAGTCGGTTGCAATCATTTACCGTCTGCCCGTCGAAGCCATTACAGGGGTCAACTGCGATTTTAATCAGATGGCAGCTCGTTTTTCTTACCGCCTAAAACCCAACGGTTGGCGATCTTATGCTGCTTTCGATCTGAAAAGTGCGACTGAGAAACGATGCCTGGAATTACTTCACCGGGACGCTGTAACGTCATTCGGAATGTAAAAAAATAGAAGAGGGATCTTGCTTTAAACTAACGAGCAGAGTTCGACGAAATTGTTTTATTAATAATGCCGAGCCAAGCGCCAATTTTGCGTAACTAACCTCAAAAACTTGGAGATCGGGGAGGGGACAGAGTTTTGGCCCGGAAAATTAAGAGGGTCTTTATGGCATAAATGAGGACCAAAGGTTAGAAGTTTGGGACGGGGTGATAGTGAAGCAGATGAAGGGAAGCAAGAACGCCTGGAGCAAGGGAAAAGGATGGCAGAACGGGATTGGGTTTTCGAAAGAGCGTACAAGATGAAATTGTATAAAGCAGTGTTGTTAAGGTGAGGGAAGCTGACGACGGAGATTGCCCGGGAAGCATTACAAAATCACTAAGCGGGGCAACTTTAGTTTAACAAGGGGAATCGCAAGAAGAAATTTCGAGTAATGAAACGCGAAGTCGCAAGTTAAGCCCGAAGATGCTGATTTGGCAAAAGAAAAGCGAGGGAATTAGAACGCCTTTTGTGAAATTCAGAATCGAGTGATTTGTTCTTCTAGTAAAAGGGGTTGTCTAAGGGAACGGTGTATTTGTAACCGTGCGTATTTTAAAGTAAACATAATCTTTAAAGCAAGCTATGGTTATTCAAATTATAAAATGGTGGATTCTAAATCAAAATGAAGATGGATTTTGTGTAAAATAGCAATTAATATCAAAACGCTAATTTTATGCTGTCTTTATAACAAATAAATAGGCCAAAATATTATCCTTTGGTGTCGTTCGATTTTAACAAACAATATCTTCGTTAATTCAAGTGTTTCAAATGTCTAAATTTAAGAAATTTTGCCTCTCCTGGGAATGGAGCTTCATGTCTTTCAATGTCGTATATTGTGGGAAATCTTTGTTAATGTCATTTGGCATAATATTATTTTATTTTATTCCTCTTTGTGTTTCCGCTACCTTGCAGTTGTCTCATAAGTCACTCCAAAATTCCATCAAATCTGTTAATGTTCATCGAGAGCGAGTAACTCCCCCGCATTTTTTTGAATTATGTACGTAATCCATCCCCTCGACATAACAGATGGCGCACGATCATTTCCCCTACGTAACTTCCCCAAGTGAACCCTTTTCAAAATCACCCAAAACAAGCAACAAAATCTTTCACTTCCTCCGCTTTCTCAAGCCATCACCCTCGACCCCCGACTACAAATCCCTCAATAAGTTCTCTCTTTTTCTTTATTCCTCTATTCAAAATCCAATACTCACAGTCACGTGACCTCCCTCAAGAAGGGGGGAAAAAAAGAAGATTCAGGCGCCGCACCACCACGTGTGCCAGGCACGGATCTCGCTATCCCCAGCTTCGGCGGCTCACGATAGGCGTTGAGCTCCGAACAAAAGTAATGATCAGATCACACCACTCGCAACCCATTTCATTCGTACCTATCGATATAACAATCTCCCGAATAATATCATACCCGCACCGAATTCTCTTTCATTCCCCTCGCTCATTTCAACCCGTTCTCATCCAGAGCTCTAATTTTTTTTGTTTCCCAGCTCTCTTTCCTTTATTCCGCCCTCCACTTCTCTTTCGTATCGCTCATTTTCATCTTTTTCCACACTTGCCTTAGTCTTTGAGTCTCCGCTTCCCCCTACGTGTCGCTGTTCCACTTTTTACTTCTTGCCATATTCCGATTTGCGATTTCCTCTTCCTCTCTAGCCTGCCTTCTTCTACTTCCGCTGCTGACTTTTTCGCATTTTCTTCCTTAACTTCATCCTCTCTTTAGTAGTGTCAATCAATGACTTTTACACTTTTGAACCTATCTTTTTATATTTATCTTCATCGTAACTCATCTTCTCTCTCGTTTCTTCCATTTTCTACGCAACGAAGATGTAGAATATCTTACCTAACTGGTTTCTTTGTTAGGAACAAAACTAAGAATAGCTTTTACAAACCACAGAATATTTTATTGATTACGACCATGGTTTCAACTCACGGAGACATCCTCAGGTAAAGGACAGAAAATTGGTAGCAATACATTCCCTACATTACAGTTGAAACCATGGTCGTAATCAATAAAATATTCTGTGGTTTGTAAAAGTTATTCTTACTATATATAGCAAAAGTTATTCTTACTTTTGTTCCTGATGGAGCTCTACCACGAAGTCACGGCCCAAGCTGTTGATTCTATGCTTTCTTTGCTTACTACATTTCTTATTTGTTACCTACAATTCTTGTAAGTTAGTTCTCTATTCATTCTGTACTTGGTTCTATTCGGTTCTTATTACAGTCGGGTTCGTGGCGAAATCATTACTATACTGCTGCGCTAAATACGTAAGCAGATCGCTCTCCTTATTCTTTCTAAGATCATAATCTTATAAGTGACAGTTGATTATATTTATTACTCTTTTACCATCAAACATTATATTAACCGCATCTTCAATCGCATATTCTTTTCATCGTTTTATGCTAACTAAAAAAAATCTTAGCAAAGCTCTGAAAGCGTTGTGATTATAATCCCATTTACTTTCGCTTTGATTTTGATCTGTTTGATATTCTAAATATGTGAGACAGTGATCATACTCATGTTTGAGTAGAAAGTTCAATCCTAAATTGCAGACTGAAATAGATAACGGTTATCCTGAAGACGGGCAGAAATTCAGGCAGTTATTCCCTCGAACAGTTTCGTTGAAGTCCACACATTCATAAGGCCTTCAGTACCGCATCCTTCCTTTTTTAATGCTTCTATCGACATTCTTCATATGTTATTCTATTTCATAATTTACCTATTTTTCATCATTGTCGATTTCAAAACAATTCGGTTAGTATTCTACTTTTCAACTTACAATTCACTGCATCGTCCTCATTAATACGAGTTTTGGAGAACGTCCACGAGGAATTTTTCTGCGTTAAATTAGTTCTCGGATAACTAGGTTATTCATTGATCTTTACCACTATCTTCCTCAGTCTCGTCTTAATTTTTCTTTCAGGTTAAACTTTTTCCGCTTAAATCCTCCTGCTTGCTCAAAGATTCTTATCTCTTGCTCTACTCTTCTATTGCTAGATTCACTCATTGATAACGATACTCAGGAGTTAAAATTATCATCCTTCATCAATCATAATCGTTTTTCTTAATCTATCAACTTCATTAAGTTCTTTATCTTTCTATGTATCTCGTTTACCCCAATCTTCCTTTTATCTTCTCATATCACACAATCAGTGTCGCTTTTGTCCCTTCCCTCATTATATTCCATGGAAGTTATCTTCTCACATTCCTATGCATTCTCCCAATCACTTCGCTCATTTTTCTTAAAACTTCCTTCATCGTACTACATTCAAACTACCCAAGCTTTTTCTCTTCTTGGTAATGATACGATACCTTTAAAGTCCGCGATTCCTCTTCTCCTATTGACTCCATCGTGTTTTTAATAGTATCCCTTGATCCCTATATATTTCAGTTACTCACTGGCTTTTTTTTATTGCCTCATTACATGTTTGAATCCTTTAGTTATAGTCTTTGTAGAAAGTCGTTTTTCAAACCGTAACTTTCACATCCCTCTCTCTTGGTTCAATTGATTAATTTTCTATTCTTTTCCAAACCACCGTCTTTCAACTTCATATCATTCCGCATAATCGCATTCGAATCTCACACTCTACTTTTCGAAAATCAGATTCAACTTCAACGTCCTACAATTTCCATTTACATAATACCGAAATCCGCCTCTGCCATCTACATGTAACCTATTAGTTTCATGCGCACACCGTACATAAGAAACCGCTATAGCCTCTCCTTGATATAAAAATGTTTCTAATCAAACCACGTAGCTTAACATTAACAGTAAAAGATAAAACCCTAGTCTGGAAAGGTCGCTGATGAGAACACATAATGAGAGCGTGCTAAATTAAAATCTCTGGCCATAACTAAAGCAAGAAAGGTTTTATAAATGCGATTAACTAACGTCACAACATGATTGCTAAATTACGATGGTTCAAAGACGTTTCCCTTTCCAAAATCAACGCTTCGTCTTCCCTTTAAGATTGCCTATTTCTTAAGTTAAAATAAGTGCTCCTACTTCCAACGAAAATCTATTACGACTAATAACGCAGTTTGTGATATTTATAAATCACTTACTTTTTAAATTTTAAACTTCAAAGCTTAATAAAACCGTCTTCCCTCGTATCATGCTCCTGTATGAACTTTTGACTCACGACGCCCTATTCGGAAATTTAAGGTCTTAAATTTAGTTCACCTCAGGGGATTTTTCAAATGATCGGAAAAAATAATTCTCTATCAACATCTTTAAGATTCGGATGTTCCCAGCTAGTGTAACTTAACGCGATCGCGACTCAAACAGACTCGATGCCGTCTGCGCTGTATTGACGGACCCATTTCCGGCCAAAGTTACGAAAACGCAACATTATTGTTGAATGTTAAATTGTTACGTTAGACGTAAAATTTCCGTTGTTTTTTTTTGCTGTTCATGCTGTGGTCGAAGTCTTGTATTAGTTTTTAATGCAGAAGTATCATCATCAATCACTATTATTGTTTCGTAAGACATTTTTAAATTTGTCAAATTTTCTGTTTCGTGAGTGTGCCGGAAGGTAAATTTTTACTACTTAATTAATATTTGCTGATGTTTTCTTATCAATATCTCGTAAAAATGACATATATTGAGCATCTTCCCTCGCTAATTCCCACGAAGAACACTTTTTTCTACTGTAGTTTCAAGACTTAAGCCTGGTCTTGACCGAAGTTGTGAAAACGCAACATTATTTTTTACGTATTTACATTTTTTTACAAAGTTAATTTTTTTGGTCTTCTTATATATTACATCAATACAGAACTACGAAAGGAAAAACGAAAAATTTTTCGTTATTTATAACTTTGGCCATTAATGGGTTAACTGGTATATTTAAACATTTTTCGCGTGTAGTAAAAAACAGGGATAGTGCAACGGGTTGGATTGAGAAACCTTTCTGGAAGTCTGCTCTTTCGAAGAAGTAAGCATCACTTTCGTGAGCATTCGCGGAGAAATTTCATTGCCGAGGGGGCGGGGCCGTAAATCCATCAGCGACGATTCCGAATGGCCACTTCAAGAATGATAAAAAACGCCGACGGGGAGGGAAAAAGGTAAAAGAGACGGGGAAATATCTTTATCCAAGACACGAAATAAATCCGATCAAAAGTCCTTTGTGCCGTCGAGGGGAAAAGTTGAATCGGCAAGCCGGAAGGGGAACTTACGGAGGAAAGAATGGGCGAGGGAAAGGAGAGGATAGGCGAAAGAAAACACAAATATTCATACATTAATTTTTTGTTTCATCCACTCAGCGACGTCCCTTCATGAGCCATGATGTATTCCGGTCGAGAACGTCTAAAGCTATTTTCTCCCGACTTTTCAATGGCGTTCCCTCTAGGAAAGAAATGCTTCTTTTATTTCTGGCTTTTTTTATTTTCGTTTGTTTTTTTCTCTCTCTTTTACTCGGCGTGGGTGGCTGTGACGGATTTAAAAGGATTGGAATAGGCTCACAAATCAAATGCGCCGTCCACGCCTTCCCGAGTGAAGTTGTTGGAGAGGTCTAATGTACAAGGGTGGGGGAATCGCAAGCGGGAAGGAAGGTTTGTGGGGTATGAAATTTAGTAGTATTGATTGGCATTGAATCTTATTGACGAAACTCAAGGGGGTGGAAGAATTTTTGGGGGATAGTTGATCAAGAAAACCTCACGGGAGGGTTCTAGTGACTTTTGTGATGTGCATAGAGGTCAATTTTGCTATCTGTACTCTGCCAGTATTGGTTATAAGACCTATAATTAGTCGCTTTTAAACAATTTTTAACCACAGAATCATAGCTGATGAAAATCTGTGCAAAAAGCTTCAATTGAGTGTGGCATAAATCCTTCAGTTATTCAAATTTTATTTTTCTAATGTCAATATATGTCATTATTTCAGTTTTTATCTTGTTATTGCTTAAAAAAGTAACTTGTTTCACATAAGAAATGGAAAAATTAATATATTTTGACATAAAAATGAAAAACAAAGGGTGAAACTGCTTGAGATTTACTCCAAACTTCATGTAATTAAACTGTTCAGGAAATGCTTTATAATGATTTGTTTCAATGTAGATTTCTTCACTGATTGATATTTAAGATAAAAGAGGGGTTTCTAAAGTGGACGGCAATTTTCAGCTGGATTGGGGAACATCTCCTCTCACCTTTCAATACTAACACCGACACTTTGCTCATATTATATTTTTAAAGACTAAATCTTTTTACCTTCAATCTTCTAAATTCATGCCAACGCGAGCGAAATTTTTAACGATGAAAGTTCTGTAACGCGAGACTATCCACAATTGGTTGAAAAGGGAATCAGACAAATAAGAGTGGGTTACTGAGGGTATTTCCTTCTCTTTGGGGTTGGAAAAACATTTGATGACTGGGTGATAATGGACAGAATAACATGGGTTTTGGGTGGTATGAGAGTGGGAGGTACGGTGGTTTTGGGCCAAACTTCCAAGTGTGTGTGTTGTTTGCAGGTCCACCGGTCGAAGTGGGAGTAACCATGTACGTGCTCAGCATAAGCTCCCTCTCTGAAGTGAAAATGGTACTAAAGCCTTTTTCTCTTACAATATACGCTCTAGGCTAATGACCATGTTGTTGTATTTCCTACCCCTATTTTTTTATATATTAATATGCAAAGAAATAGTGACCTTTATTGAGTTTATACGAAAACCTTAATAATAATATAATCACTGTTTTTACATTTACTTATGCTATGAATGAGAAAAAAGTTTTAATATTATATTATATATATACGTGTTTTCATTACACCTCTGTGGGAACTAGTTTTTCTCAAACCTCTTGTTTTTTTCTGAAATATTCGACATGTTTTTTACTGTCTTTCCCTCTCATGTTCACTTTTAACGATCACTGAGATGGATTCTCACTTTTCCCCCGTGACTTGGTTTTGTTCCTATCACATAATTTTCTCACCTCACTTCAACTGTCTCCAAAAATACAATTTTAGTATGCTAACCTCTTCTCTCTGACGTAACATTTTGATTTTTTTGAGCTCGCGAAATGTTCTTTATTTCCCAACCTGTGCAATACAAAACAAATACATCGAAATTACTCACTCACCCGTGATAGCCCCCCAAGACGAGCTGCCTTGTAAGTCTTTCAACTCCCTGAATGCTTCCCCCTGTACCCTTCCGTTGCCTGTATTCCTTGATTAAATAACTTCCCCACTATATGATTCCCTCCCGGAATACTGCATTTTCCCTCCCTTGATTGAAAGAAAAGTTACAACACTCTTGTGAACCTTCACGCCCCGGAGAAGTATGTTTATCTTTCTGATCCACACCCAAGAAGCACGATGTCTTTAATCTTCCTTCCTCTCTATCTCTCTCTCTCTCTCTCTATATATATATATATATATATAAATATGTGAATAAAGATTATTACTCTTACACGACCGAAACAATGCACTCTCACCTGTTTTCTGTTTTGACTCCTGACACTTCACAAGCTACGAAGGGAGATGAAAAAATAATGAGTCAACTTGCATTTTTGTAAATTATATTACATCCAAACACATCCTTGATGAAAACTCTTTCCTCGCCATCCTTTATCGAGAAAACGGAGGCAAGGAAAGAAATTCTCCCAAACGATTCCCTTTCAAAGTACCAAAACCGATACCCCCAACCGAATCACACAAAAAGAAGGTACCTCTGTGTTTATCTAACGTAGAAAATGCCCAAAATCCACCTCTTAGAGTCCCTCTTCCTCAGTCGTTAACGACAACACGTTTTTTGTGCCATGATATTTTAATGACGAAAAGCAATTGCCGCATTTTTCTGTTGTTTTCGTTACCTTTTTGTTTCTCCACCGCTGTCGTTTTTTGAGCCCCTCTTTTTTGCAACGCTCGACGGTGCTATGCAGCGAAAAAAATTTCTCATCGATCGGCCACACCCAGATATACTCGACCTCCGACAAAGAACCGCTTGATAATCACTCCGGAAAAAATGTCCATCCCCCTTCATGAGGCGAGACAAAACTGACCCACGTCGGAAGTAACAGAGATGCCTCCACTCCGAGACTAAAAACAGATGATAAACGCAGTCCTTTTTAACGCCACACCGGCCTCTTTCATAACCTCCTCCAGGATGAGAAAAAACCCACGAAACTCCAAAACGGTCCAAATTTTCCTATCCATAGCCCTTAACCGCCGGAGGGCTAAATAAAAAAACAACAGAAACAAACCGAAGGTCCTGAAAATATTTAACCCTCTCAATCTGCCTTGAAACCGCCAAGGAAAAAAGAACCCATTTACCGCCTGATATAGGCCCCGTATTTTCCTTCCCACGCCTTTTTAACCTGCCCTAACCGCCTGCTCCGCTATTCAAGCTGTACGCTATGTTATGTTGCATCTTTGCAGGTCCTCCGGTGGAGGTGGGCGTGACAATGTACGTCCTCAGTATCAGCTCCGTTTCCGAGGTGTTGATGGTACTTGAGTATAATTTTCATAGTGCTATATACTCTTTTACCCACATCCCCCTCCTTCCACCTCAGACAACGCACATATACTCGAGCTGCATTGCTACCAAAAGTATACGTGCGTTCGAGCGAACCTCCTCGTTCCCCTCCTCCCCTTATGTTTAATTAACTATAATTCAAACGGATTGTGACCACACGTCTCGCGATCGAAGAGACGTATGGTCACAATTCTCATAGATGATATGGTATCGTTGTGGTGTTGTTTTGTTCAATATTGATGTTGATTTTTACTTCCTTCCCTCATTTTGTGCTAGTGGTTGTATCGAATGAGACTCTTCGTTGCGGGGTCGATTCACTTTTCGGAAATGGCGTAAACCCGGGAAAAAGGAAAAGCTGAAAAAAGGAAAACACGAAACGAAAGAAAACCCGGCAACGAAGTCTATGATATTATGTTTGTTTGCATAAACCTACTCATATTATTATTATTATTATATAATAAGTGTGTTAATTTGATTTTTCTCTCTTTCTCTCTCCTATTATTGTGTTCTACTTGATAAGAATGTTGTATATATATTTATATATATAAATATATGATGGTCATGTATGGAAATGTAGGATAGGCGAAAGAAAACACAAATATTCATACATTAATTTTTTGTTTCATCCCTAATATTTTTTGTTTCCCAGCTCTCTTTCCTTTATTCCGCCCTCCACTTCTCTTTCGTATCGCTCATTTTCATCTTTTTCCACACTTGCCTTAGNATTTTTTAATTTTATATTGGAAATTTTTCAGTGCTATCGACGGCTGGATTTGACAGCAATATTTATATATATTTTTAATTGGATCGTTATTTTAATACTCCTTTTACGAACACTCCAGAACCTAGTCCCTCCAAGAAAGAACCTTCGCCCTTGTTGTATCTTTAAGAAATCATCTTCTCAGCCCCAAGAAAATGTAAATTCTTCCTGAATTCATTCAATATCGCCTCATACACGATATGACGAGCCAAAATATCATGCCGCTACATGCATTCAATCTCCAGCTGACAATCTCAATCCCAAGAAGCAAAAGAAAACATCTAAATCAATTTAAAATTCTCCGTTATAAAAATTAAAACACGCTAACTAATCCTACTGCATCACCAAACATGGTTGTCGTACAGTGACACACAGTGCGGATCAATTTGTTCGTAAAAGAGTCACGTGGTTTCTAATAAAACACACGAACTAAATATTTTTATATATGTATACCTTCCAAAATCCCTATTGTACAGATCCCGTTTCTTCGGGCCAATGGCGTGAGATTGTACACGCATTGGCTCACTTCTCTTTTCGCTAACGCTTCTGCTAAAGCTTTGTACAAAACGCAACTTTGGCTTTCTTCGGCCCACGGATTATGTGGCTAGCACTTTTATCTTTCGAATGTAAATGAAAGCACGGCGTAGAACATTTCGGTTTTATATTTGATTGAGTCTGTAGTTATATATTTTGTATGGCTGTGAGTGATTAAAAATTTTTCAAAAGTTCCATTACTATTTATATTTACATATTGGAAAAGTTGGGACTGTTTCGATGGAACCTGGTATATATTTTTACGCATCATCCCGAGATTCTTTTGTTTCTTTAAGTATAGTTGTTATATACTTAACTTTATTATGACAATTCATCTAGAATAATGCTACTCTAATTTATGTAAGCTGTATTTTACTCAGTGTCTGTAAATATTACTGCTGTATGCCTGATAAATATTTTCTTGGGAGTGTCCGACCGAATATATATATATATACTTTGGTTTGTTTTTAAATATTTCCCGTAGTTTAAGAGAAGTTGCGACCATCGTCTTCATGGAAATGAATGCCCGATTATTTCCGTGAATTAAACCACATCGCTCTTAAGCATTGGCATTGGTAGGCATTTAACTCGCGACGTCAAAAGCGGCAATGTTCTTTTAATTAAAAAGGGAGCTTTTACTAATAATATAAACCGATTAAATAAACTAAGAAACGTCTTTCCTAAAATTCCACTACAGTTAGAAAAAAATTAAAATGCTTCAGCTGCTGTAACAGACCAACATCGTAAATTTCCCTCGGATGTCATTTTCAGATTCACAAAACAGATTTCAGTAAAACTTTTGCTCGTTCAAATTCTGACCGAGGTAGTTCCCCAACAGTCCTTGAGTCATTCTCACATTGCCATGGGGCCTCTAAAAATTGCATGCCCTTATCCTCTAGGAGTCCCAAACATCCATTCCTAATCACTAAACGGAGGGGGAAGATGGAACGCAAATGTCTTGGCGCGTTCGCTGTAGAAGGGCGTCGAACAGTTTAAAGCAGAAGGAGAGACGTCGGCTCAGATGTCTAGAACCGAGAGGACGTTATCGTGGCCTTCCGGTTAATGTGGCAATGAAGCAACCAATCAGACCGTCCAAGATAGCATCGCATCGCCCATTATGCGTGAGTTCTGGCGGCTAATCAGACATGACAACGAGCTCTTGATGCAAGGCGATTGCCATGTGATGTCGGAAGCTAAATCTCATCTGTACATAGGAGATCATGAGCGTGTTCGATTCCTGCGATAAATGGCTAATTTCTGGCAAAATTAAACGCGTAGCATGCAGAAAAATTTGCTTTCTTGAATCCTGAAAGTGTTCGATGGAGCATCGCATATAATCGAATGTTTTCTTATTATCAGCTTTTGATAATTTGTTCACAGCAGTGGTTTTTAACCTTAGACGATCATGTTTTTTGATTCCAATCTTACTTGAAGATGTCTATTCCATATTTATCATGTGGTAAATGTTTGAGATCGAGCGAGGTGTTTGGCTAATCGTTGGAAACTTGAGATCCAAATAAAAAATGAAACTTTCTGCAATCTGATTCAGGAAGCATTGAGCACTGAAATCAAGTACAATGTTGAACGCCGCTGCTTTGAAATATTCGAATTTAGCATCAAGGATATCAATTCAAAATGTTTTCTGCCCTTCAAAACACGGTGCTTCATCCACAGCCTCTTTCAGTTTCAGATATGAACTCTTTCAGGACCAATTCATTCCTTACCAAATGTAAAGAACGCAGGATGCACTACCCGAGCACTTTGGCGCCAAAAACCGCGCCGCAATCGGACAGAAATGGTCCCATTCGACGGCAGCGTACCTCTCGGTTCTGGGCGCGCCGAGAGAGAGTTTTTCGACAGGCCCAAAGCGCCATTTGACTTATCTTCCGATCCCTCCGTCCCTCCATTTTGTTTCCAAGCGAGCGGCGTCCTTTTTCCTCCATTTTAGTGTGTGTGGTCTCTCCCTCATTGTAACACGGAGTTGCCACGAGGGCAGGCGAAAGGATGCGAGCGAGGACTTGTCCGGAATTCCCCGGGAGACTGCCCCAACCTTCGAAATAAAAAAGAATGGTAACGAAGTTGCTCGAGTATGCGCGCCGGGAATATTTTCGACCGGCTTTTTTTCTTCCGGGAAATAAATAGCGCGACGAAAATACTCGTCTCCGCATGGCTTTTTAAAAAAAAGGCGGTCTTCCCGGGCCGGATCCTTCATATTCCTCTACCGCTCGCCGTAGAACAGGAGTGGAGAGTTTGTGACGCTCATTTGGTAGAAGAGTCCCTATTTCTCCCGCCCACTCCCTCATTAACCCTCTGAAAAATATTAAAAAAGCTCCCATATTTTTTATCATACTGAGTTTCCTTCCTCTAAAAGCAAGGTGGAACGGCCCTGATTGTGACGCAGGACGGCCATTGCAGTTTTTCCCATGACTACCGATGTCAACATAATCTCTTCTCTTTTTTGGGTTATCCCAAATATCTGCATCATTTTATATATAAAATATTTTTATATATTATATACATATATATACCCGCAGCTATTGTGTTCTTACAGTAATTTCCTGCAAGAGTATATATGCCTATTTGTTTTTTGATTTTTCTCTTATTAAATTAAAATTTTGGTTGAATGATTTTTGGTGCCAAATGTATTGCATAAGTATATCACAACCATCACCTACCATTATGCCATCTTCATTATGTCCATCACGGTTGCTGTGAATACCCAATGTGTCGGCTATTTTGTGGACTCCATTTCTTTCCCTAAGTCGCCTTACCTCTTTCCCAGTGCACCCTGAAGCGGGTGGGCGACTATGGCCCCGAGGGGGCGGCATATCACGTGGTCTCTGATAGGGTCACGTGACATTTCTGCAAACATACGTCTCTATTAGGACTCCAGAGCATTATTTTTGCTGACAATGGGTCATGTTTCAGAATCCCGGTTTCCACGCAGCTGTACAAAAAGGATAAATCGACGAGTTTTGCATGATTTAGTCTCCCGTAAAATGTAAATAAATGTGCGTTTGTTGTACATTAACGTGCGGATGTATTTTAAATTAATAAGGCCAATAAAAACCAAGTAAAATTGCGGAAACATCGAGCAAATGGTTGAGAGTTTTCTTCGCCAGTTGGAGTTGCCAGAGCAAAGAGGCCATTTTGTGAGGAATTGCTACGATACATCAGTGGGTGTTACTCAGATGCTTTAGAATGCAGGATGGGAGTCTTCAGAAGTTAGAAGATTTAAACAAAGGATAAATTTACCAAATAAGTTGAAAGAAAGCACGCTCGCAAATGATGTAACCCGTGTAATGGTTCCTCCATATTACATAGGCCATTATGATAATTCAAGGAAGATCAAGGAAATAGATGCTTGAACTAATCAATTCCAGAATTCATTTTTTCCGCGAGCGAATCACAAAATTAATCGATTATGGAAGTAGGGTCATGACGTATGCACCCCCTGTCACACGCCGAAACGCGACTTGCAGGGTACTTACGCACACATAGAGACATATCAATGAAGGGCAAGCATTGCAAGACCGTCTTTCTTTACGGAATAAATGTTGTAATAAGTTCCGAAGTTTGGAGAAAATTATATTTTGACGTTTTCGCTCACAAGGCAACTCTATGAACCACTTCATGATTATTTTTAGTGGAGTTTCAAGAAGCATTAAGATGCCCACAGTATCGCGATGACATTGGATCCCCTCAATAAATTCAGATTAGCTGTAACTTATAAATATTCCATCTTAGTTAAGCAGTACGTAAAATGATGAACTATAGTATTTGGGACCCGAAAACGTACATTTCTATCTACAATGTTGCGAATCTTTAAAGAATTTCCGAAAAAGGAATGTCATCATCCAGTTCTGAACCTCACTTCAACTCATAAGCCTTTTTAGGAGCAAATGCATTTAATTAGGCAGCGATAGTACCTATTATCAGCACGGCACTAAACAGCAATGCGCCTTAATTCTAACATCTCTCATTAGTCACGTTGTGGCGAGGCAGCAGCTAATGGAAACCATATATTAGCCATAGCATATCAGCGTGATTGACACAGATAAATAGACTGCGCCTGACAATGGCTCATTACTATTACCCAATATAAAGCTGACGCTTGACAGATTCAACTGAAAATTGTGAGCATCCTAACTAAGAATGTACATATTTCAGCATATCGTCGGCAGCTCTTTCGTAATTTTAATTCTGTGGAGGATGCAAGTTCTAAATGAACAAAATCCCGATCGGAACTAATAGAGCCGAAGGAAGAGTAATTGTTAGTTTTTCTATTTATAAATATTCGTTTGATTTATTCAAAATCCAAGAGCCATGTATCTACATGGTTGTCTGTGTATTAATATGAGGAATAACTTCTTTCAATTTTTAAGGAACGGTGAACTTCTTTGCACGCTGAAGTCGTGCGGCTGATCCCAAAGTGATAACAAGTGTGAAAAATATCGACATGACTGGGACCAGGAATCGCGTTGTTTCTCGGGATTAGTATTATGATCTTTTTCACAATCTGTATCATCTTAATCATGTTGAAATTCAGGATTCTCTCCAGCGATGTCTAATTCAGTTAATGATTTGCGAGTTGTGAATATTACACACACAAATATTACTGATTACATAATCTATCTGTTCTTCATGCGGTTAAATACGTATTACGATAATTTGCGAACAGAACTATTTCTCCCAACATCGTATGCTCTTTCAAAAATTCCGGTGTTTTCATTGGCTCAAATTCCAGCTTCGTTTTTTCTTTACTTTGCTACGTATCAGTCTGTAATAGCGAGAGAAATGTAAAGGTTAGGGGCAAAATGCATCGTTACTCCTATAAATCATACCTTAAGTAAATTGAAGGACTTGAGCATTCGGAAAACTGTCGAACTTGAATTCCTCTCTGACTGGGCCACAATGAAATCGAAAGAGAGGATTATTACTTAAATCATCAACTAATTCTTTCCTGAACGAACGGAGATACCGCATAGAGTCATGTCTAGAAACATCTCGTCTGTAGGTCAAATCCCCATGTAAATGCTCGAAATTTTTAGGAGATATTGGATCTCATTTCCCGTATTTATTTTTTGTAAATATTTCATGAATATCGACATTTATCACAATTAACTATAACATTCTTCTAAGCTTATTCCTTCGGATTTAAACTTTCATTATTAACTTTTTTATTTTATTCAAATTTTTGTTTTCAGTGATCCCTAGAAACTACAAAAAAATATGATTCAACGAACAACTTGATTTGAGATTTATAAGTTGAATATCCTATCAATATAAATAACGATATGTACTAGAGCATGTTTTTGCAAGCTTTTTGATACAAAATGCTTAGCAAGATGCGATATCTCGATATTTCGCAGCTAGCTAATACATATATTTAATACCGACGATATATTAGACACTAATTCGCCGGTTTTGTTTTGTTTTTTATTTGTTTTACCGCTTGTTAATTGAAAATATCTCTACATACAGTTATTTCGTGAGCGTCGTGTTTCAATTCAATTTTTTCAACTTTAATTTCGAAATCAAAGGGCAAATTGGACAGGAGTATAGGTACAGTATGACCGAAAGGAAAAGATGATTCGCTGTATTTCTCAACGGCATAAATGCAGCGGTGGAGGTGTTTCGATGAATTCTCCAATAGATTCCATAAGCGCGATAGAATTGTTCGAGAACTCGGCATTGCAGATGGCCTAGAAAAATAACGCCCTCTGAATATTATACATAACCTACAAAGCGACATTCGTAACGATTTCTTCGACGTTGTCGCCATTCGCGTACGCCATGAAATATGTTCCAGAGATTAAGATATTGAGATACGTCACTCTAGGCGGATAATGTATGTTCTGTAAGGAATAAAAGAGGATTTAAAAAAATCTACGAGAGCACGACACACGATTTTCTAAAGAAAGCGAGATATGGGCGGGTTTTGCTTTGATCTGGTAGCAATATATTTTGAACGCTGAAAAATCTTTCATTGTGCTTTTCCCTTCATTTTTCAATGCTTGAGATTTATTTATGGGGTCAAATGAAGGTTGAGTTAGTCATGTAGGCTCCCGTCAGTGGTTCCCAGCATTTGACATTTGTCCCTTAGCATATTGCTAGCCTTTTCGGCTGGAGTCTTCGGTCATATGGAAAAGACACGGAAGCAATTTATTTATACATAAATATTTTTCTTTTTTTCTTCTTTTTCTCTTTCATTTTATCATAGCAAATTAATTTAGGTTCCCTAAATTTATGTAGGTTCCATAAAAATTAACAGCTATAGTAATAGTCATCTTTGAGAGCGTTTTTCACTCGGATGAAATGAAATTCAGATTGTGAAACTCAGAAATTCAGGTCTTTACTAATGGTTTGGAACGCAACCTGGGATGTTCAACGTGAAAGATGTAAATACTAAAGTTTCAAATATAATGGGTATAATACGAATAATTCTATTTAAGTTTAATCGGCCCAAAAAGCATATATGTGTTCAAATTTACTTGCTTTTTAATAGGAAATATCTTTTAACCTGTCCCGTAAGCATTTTATTAGATCACAGGAGTCCTACCCGTTGCCCACGGACCGCGTGCGGCCCTTTGAAGAATGCTGTGGGTCCCACAGCTATTTCTTTTCCTGAAGTTGCGTACGATTTTCTATCCTAAGGCTTGAGAAGTGACGCCTATCTTGGCTATAATCTAAAGTAAAAAGAGAATCTCTTGTCTTTGATGCCTTCACAAGAAAAGAATGAAAATGGCGTTTTCTATGAATAACTATTTTTTAGTTTATGAATCTTTAGCGAAGTGTATTATCTGCAGCCTGCAAGGTACTTTTGGAAGCAATGCTGTCTAGAGGAGGCTAAATCTGGGACCTCCTCTAAAAGACGAATTTCCGCGCAAACTTTCCGTTTTAAAGTTGATCATTCTGTTATATTTCTCGCAGTCTTTGGCTAAGATTCAAATCCAATTCAACAGAATTTACCGCGACAATAGTGAAATATTGGAATAAATGAACTGTTTCCAGGTTGCTGATAATGCCTTAAAAACAAGTAAAAGAATAAACAAAACATGACATCAATAACGACCACTAACGAGCTAGTGACTGATTTAGTGGCGAGGTGGGCTTAGTGAGGGCTTGGTATCGCCTTTTCGACGTCTATGAATACGGTATTTGGACTTAGTGGACTCTAATTAGTAGTTAAAAAATGTTATTTACTATGAATACAACAGAAAGAGATAAGGATGACTTATAGAGTAATGATTATAGAAGATCAATAAATAGGATTTTTGATTGTGAAGCAGCTGTAATTTTCTGTTGCGCGAGGGAACACGTTTAGGATTACAATAATTTTATTGGTCCATAAAAACAAACAGAAGTAAGTATATAATGACAAGTCGAAATCGTGGCTAAAAATTTTCCACTATGATAAATGAAGATATAACTTGACGTTCATTTCATTACAAGAACATATTTACACACACATTCCGGTAATTCACAAATGCAAATACTTACAAACATAGATGTAAGTTCACATATTATATTCATTGACGAATTCATCCACACTGCAATACGTTTTACAAGGCGAAAAATTCGTCAGTTTTTTGGGAAAAGTGTACCACTTCAAAGCACCAGGCAGCGCTTTGTACACTTTCAAAGCCATTATATATAATCTCCTTGCAGTCAGGCTCAGTCTATGCGATGTAGCCCTCAAGAACAATATTACTCTCGTTCATTTCTTGAACATCCTCTCGTTTATGAAACTGAGATTCCTACGAAACATGACCTATGCTTGATCTGGATCCCAAAATAATAAAACAAAGCGTCTTGATAAACGGACGCAAAAAACATTCCTAAAGGCCGCCCTCTCTGTCTCCTTTGGTGTTGCTTGGTATCTTTTGAAATAATATGCGGCTGTCTGTTGTAGTGAATATTGCTATTTGTTGTGTGCGTTACTATCTATCTGCCCATCTCTGTATCTGTCTACTACTATGTTCTCTTTCTCAAATAACCTGCTAAGTACGCTCCACATTTTCCTCCCTACCAATCCCTCTTTCTCTATTCTTATACCTCTATAAACTCCCATAGTCATACCCCTGTCGCTCTCCCTCATAAAAATCCTTACTTGTTTTTATTCTCATCATCAACCCGTAGCAAAAAATACCCCCCCGAACCGGAAATATATGGACGAATACTTTTTTAGAAGTTTGGCGAGGAACTTGAACCACTTCCGTCGAAATCTCATTATTATTTCTCACGGAGCGGAGTGTTTTCGGCGCGAAATGCTTTAAATATGCGTCTTCCACTTCCCGGCTTCCGGGCGGATGAGAAGTTGTTTAGCGAAAGAATGGAAGGCTGGGGCCGGACGGAGGACGCTGGAAACGTTGGGATGACTCCTCAGAGCTGCCCTTGAAGGACGGATGCAAGAGTGAGTATTATCACGCTTTGAATATTATTTCGACACGTGCGTCACGCGCGCGTCTTCGCGTGAGTGCTCTAGTTTTGCAGGAGTCTTCACTCGACATCATCACGCTTCGAGTGGTTATTTTAGGTCGATAAGGAACGAAGTTTCAAGAGTGCTTTTCGAGCTATAAAACTGAAAATTAGAGTCAAGTCTATAATGCGACGTTCCTCTGCGGCCTACGTCCTAACCAACGGCATTTACAGTCGGCGGTACGTGATCATCGTATTGACTGCCATCTTTTGGCTCTTCTGGATCGAATTGGACCCGCAACCAATAAATTCAGTTTAAATTTAAGGATACACGAATGTGGAGAATAGCGACATGACTGGGACTCGAACCCAGGTATCCCAAGTTCCGAGCACTGAACTACCATGCCGCGTCTCTTGCACACTGTTAAGGGATTGCTTTGTGAGCAATGGGAGCGGCGTTCCACATGGAAGCACCAACCACCGCAAGAGCTCCCACTAGAGGCATCCGGCTCTCAAAGTGATGTTAAAAAGGACACTTGGGTTGTAGTCCCAATAATGTCGCTATTTTTCACACCTGTCCTTAAACTGATTGGCTGCCTTAAAACTGGAACATTTTGACGTGGTATTTAGGACTTGTATCCCGTTCGAAGAAACGGCTGAATCGTGATGGGGAATGGCGCGAGAAGATTTGAAGGATAGCGGCTCTTTACGAGACTATTGCACTATACTTATTGAAGGATCATTATAATAATATTACACCTAAGGTGGTACAGGATATTCGCTATGGAATTCTACTCGACTGACGAAACCATCAGAAGTATGTTACTTGCCCCAAGTAACCAAATACTAAATAGACGTATAATCAACAAAGGCATAACACCTTTACTAGCGAGTAAAATTGTCATTCCCCATTCCCCATTTTGCTTTGGGTCTTGAACAGTAAGCTAAATATTATGAACATGCATGCATGGGATAGTGTCTTCTAATACTCCGAATAATAAAAGGAATAATCTTTGTTAACGGAAAATTTCGCAGCATTAGCATTTCTAGAATTAGCAGAATGATTCCTCAACCGAAATATCTAAATGAGCTTAAATTAAATTTCTCAAGTGAAATATTTTGAATATGTAGAGCTAAACTAAGCAACAAGAAAAGAATAATATCAGAATTAAAGCACTTTTGTCCGGTTACCGAGTTTTGACAAGGTAAATTTAGAAGCTAGAAGTATGTGTTTTACAATAGTCGGAGTAAATCTTTTCCTGTTTAAACTGTAGGATAGGGATATGAGTCAGTTTTATGATTCCAAAAGACGCATCCTAATATGGCTGGATTGAGGAAGATCATACATTATTGAGGGGAAAATAAAGATTTAATGAAAAACGCCTTTAGATTGATTGCTTGGGCATTCCCGATTTAATTGGAAGAATTGATGAACAGAAAATAACCGAAACAATGTTATTTAGAGCGTTTAAAACCTCATAAGCCAATTAGCAGTAAAACGACAGGTGATGATTATGGTTGTAAGCGGCTGGCGAGAAAATCTCCTCTGAGTTCAAGAGGGAAATGCTAACTAAAAAAAATAAGATCTATTTCAGCGGTGACGGTCTACTTAAAATCGCATCGTCCTCAACCCATTCTTATCGACAGCCAAATGTCCTCCGCTTGAAACCGAGCACTTTTACGACTATAGCCTCAGTCGCAGAAAAACCGCATGATCCGCCCCAAAAAAATCCCGGGAGACCTTTCAAACCATCCCACATCACAGTTCCGCGGCGACTATTTTCTGAACTGCAGCCGCTCTCACCGCAGATTCGACACTGCGCCAAAATGTCGGCAATAGTCCATGCGATTAAAAAGTGGGAAGAGATCCGCTGTGGAGAAGCATTCTGTGGATCGCTCCGGTAAGCTGCGGCGTATTAGGGATATATGCCAGTCAGATGGGAAAGGGGGGAGGTGTAATTAGATGAGCTGCAATAGCGGAAGGTTTCTACGGCAGGAACAACGCCAAACCGCCCCAACGTGGAATTATTAATGCACTTGACGAAGGAGGGCTTTTGGTGAACGAAGGTCGGCGAGAAAGGGATGGAGCAATAAGATTCTCACTCGGTGAAGATGAATGAGGAAGATCCGGATGTATTACTTCCTAAACATTCACATTTCAAAGAGTGAAATACTGCGATGACGCGCGTACGAAGGCGTTTGACTGAGGAAGCACACTGTTCTTGGAGTCAAATCTTAATTAGGATCAAAGGGCAATTTTACCTCATACGCCAACACAAAAATATAGCAAACATGCGAGTTTTGATTTCTCAATCGCATCCTTAATGGTGTAAGACGTACCCCCGTTGGTCAAATTTACGTGTTATATGTGAAGAATGTCCAGCGAGAAGGAACATCGATTGAGAAATGAGTCTAGAGAAAGGCTAGTATTTTAAGAATTGAGCAAAGGTAGGCGGAGAAATGTTTAAGGCGGCATGACGGCACGTTACCATTATAGACATCAAAAATCGCCATCTTTACATCGTTATAATAGTTTAGAATGTATTTCGTTATTAGTTTTATTATCGTTACTTAGTTTCTGAATGATGATCCAAACTGTGAGAAGCAAATATTAATAGAAAAAAGAAAAATGAAAATGATCCAATAGGATTCATTGGAATAAAGCGATACGATTCTTCTCATCTATTCAGTATTTTTAGGAGTATTTAATGGGATAAAAGCTTGAAAGAAATTTAGCGAATGAATGAAGGAACACACTCGTACTCCACTAATTACGAAATAATTTTAATTAAAATCGTCGCCAATGAGTATCTNGTTGTTTCAAGCTTGTTGTACATCGCGAGTCTGAGAAGTGGATGGTTATGGGACTTGCTATCTTGAGGGAATAAAAAGAAGAGTGGGACGTTAAATACGGAGGGAAGATGAAATGTGGCAGACTGAGAGAGGGGGTTTCTTTCGTAAAGGAAGCTAATGCGGGAAACTTTTCAAAGAATAAATGGAGCCGAGAAGTAAGGAGGTGAAACAATGATGCAGTTTGCAGAAAGCTTGAAGATAAATCCACAGCAATATTTACGACGACGATGGGTCTAATTACAATCTAATCTTCCCATCATGGCGGAAGGAACGTGTTTCTGTTTTTGCTTCCTTTGCAGTTGATTGTTTTTAAAAAGAACAAACAGTGCAGAAATGTTCATGTCTTGATTTTATTAACGCTGACGCTAACGTGACGCTGACGTTGGCTAACGCTGGAACCTAAAGGTCTCGTACTAGAATTGCGAGTGTATTATTAAATAGATAAATAAATAAATAGATTACTTATAAATTTTAAGAGTGATATGATCTGGAATACCTTGGTAATTTCCAGATTTTTATCCTTTTCGACTGACTCTTACTGCTGAGAATGAACTCACTATTTACAACTTTCAGGATAAAGAGGATGAAAACGAAATGTAAATATCCTCACATTCCATTCGAAACGAAGCTCATTGATAATGAAAATACATTTAGACACACTTGGTTCATTTAGACGCAATTTCATTCGGCAAAACACATTCACTTAAGAATCGGGTCGATTTGATGTTCCAATGCCTTTACATTAAGGAAGTTTAGAAATTACCTACACGGGATAGGAAAGTAATAAATATTGAGATACCCATGGAAATGCAAATGTATTATTAGAATATTTCTGTAGAACTCGTTTCACATTTTGAATGCTCTCTTGAGACAGAGTGCTTCATACAAAGTGTAGCTGACTTAGCTGGACTGGAAACTGAATTTATGCCAGTTCTTTGCGGGATATGGGGTCAAGGAACTCCCGATTATCTTCACTCAATCGCAGAAAAAGGAAATAAGTAATTTTGAGTTCATGAGTTCACGTTTGATATTTAGGTTCACAAATACAAATCTATAATAACGAGTGTAAGAGAAATAAAAGGTTCATTTCCATGGCAACTAAAAAAATATTCAATCTAAGGAAAATATTATTTTACTGAAAAAAATGTATTTTTTTTTGGATAAAATATAGTAAAGCATAATAAAAGGAATGATCTTTGTTAACGGAAAATTTCGCAGCATTAGCATTTCTAGAATTAGCAGAATGATTCCTCAACCGAAATATCTAAATGAGCTTAAATTAAATTTTTCAAGTGAAATATTGTGAATATGTAGAGCTAAACTAAGCAACAAGAAAAGAATAATATCAGAATTAAAGCACTTTTGTCCGGTTACCGAGTTTTGACAAGGTAAATTTAGAAGCTAGAAGTATGTGTTTTACAATAGTCGGAGTAAATCTTTTCCTGTTTAAANTTACAAATAGAACAAGCATTGAATTCTTCACTCCTAAAAACATCGAAATTGGTTAGCTCCTTTTCAAATAGATCAGAAGCTTTTATTGAAACGTCCACTGCCATCGAATTAGATTGAAAAAGCGATATTATTTACGCTGTTTATACCGTGATCTCACTCATTTAAGCGGCATGTATATTATAAAGCCAAAATACGGATATATAAAAACAAAATTAAATAATGTATGACCATTCCTTTGGATTCCCGTCATTACTGAGGAATAGCTTATCCATCTACAAGAATTTGAAGTAGTAGTATTATTATAAGAAAAATTAGGTTGGAGCACGGGTGTATATGACTCAGAGGTTAAAAACACTCCGTAAGCCGCCTTTCGGCAAGCGGGACTCGCTCTCATAGACAAACGGGAAGCTCCGGATTACCGATTTCTGGGAAGCGCAATGATCATTTCGGAAGCAAGGCCTCCATCCTCAGGGGGTGTCCACAAAGGAACTGACTTCCTCTCTTCCTTTCCCACTTCCTTTAGGGACACCTCCTGAGGATGGAGGCCTTGTCTTCGAAATGGTCATTGGGCTTCCCAGAAATCGGCAATCCGGAGCTTCCCGTTTGTGTCTGAGCGCGAGTTCCGCTTGCCGAAAGACGGCTTACGGAGTGTTTTTAACCTCTAAGTTGTTTTATTGTTAAAAGTGCTTCGGCAGCTGTGGTCATTTCGCACGTTGGCTCCCACTGGGAATTGAACTCGAGACCGTTTTCACTTATGTCGAACGCGTTGCAAACTTGGCTACCAAGGACCCTAAGAAGTTGAAGTAGTTCCGGGTAACCAAGTGGGTAGTGCGTTCTCCTTTGAAGAAATCAAACGGTTCGATTCCCGGTGAATGCGCGAAACGCATTTATCAGCATCTTTTAGGATAATTGCAACCATGATAGTATTTTTCAGAAATCCTTAGCATTCGGAGTCTAAAAAGATTCGTGAGAAGATTAAAAAATCACGCGAAGGATAATTCTAACCCTTTCCAGACTCTTGCAGCGGTCGAGACATTTTTCGCAAATTCATTTCCTCTCACAGCTCATTTCGGTAACCAGCACTGAGTAAGAGCTTCGTCATCGGGATTCATGCCGGTCGCTCTGGCGGGCGAGATATCAAGAATCGCGTAAACTTGATTACACTCCAGTCCCATTCCGAAGAAACTCCCGAACCTGCGGTCGAAGTTTAAATGAGAGCAGAAAGAGAAAACGCTCGCCACAGAAGCGAGAGAAAGTTTGATTGTTTCTCGTCCTGCTCCTTCGCCATCCGCCCCTCCCCTTTTTAAGCATCTTTCCGAGAAAATGACGCAGTGCGCGAGATGGCTCGGAAATCGGAGTGGTGTCGCATAAGAAAGAAAATAAAGATCCTCGAGAACGAACTGCATCCGGGAATAGCGACGCTCCAGAAAAAAGAGCGCTGCGAGGCCGTAATGAAATTTGTATGATCTCGAATATATCTCCCTCACGGATTCTCGAGTACTTTATCTGTTTTCGCAGAGCGTAAATAGCGGAGGGATTCGAGTCAAATACAACAACTCGGCAGAGGCGTGTTGTTTCAAGCTTGTTGTACATCGCGAGTCTGAGAAGTGGATGGTTATGGGACTTGCTATCTTGAGGGAATAAAAAGAAGAGTGGGACGTTAAATACGGAGGGAAGATGAAATGTGGCAGACTGAGAGAGGGGGTTTCTTTCGTAAAGGAAGGTAATGCGGGAAACTTTTCAAAGAATAAATGGAGCCGAGAAGTAAGGAGGTGAAACAATGATGCAGTTTGCAGAAAGCTTGAAGATAAATCCACAGCAATATTTACGACGACGATGGGTCTAATTACAATCTAATCTTCCCATCATGGCGGAAGGAACGTGTTTCTGTTTTTGCTTCCTTTGTAGTTGATTGTTTTTAAAAAGAACAAACAGTGCAGAAATGTTCATGTCTTGATTTTATTAACGCTGACGCTAACGTGACGCTGACGTTGGCTAACGCTGGAACCTAAAGGTCTCGTACTAGAATTGCGAGTGTATTGTTAATTTTACGTAATCATTACCTAATGAAGAGAATTATTGGGGAAATGATTAGCAGATAGGTACTGCTAAACAGATAGTGGGAGTACTTTCACTGAATTGATATCATTACGGACAATACTGTTTCGGCTGTTCTAAATATGAGCGTTGAAGAAAGACAGATAATAGGTTGATCGCTTAGTATTTTGATTCTCTGTCGTATACCAATAGGTGGCTTGCTGTATATTCATGTAGACACAAACTAATTGCAACGCTTCAGGGCTACTTTCGGTAAAATATCGACGGCATATTTTAGTAGATGAAACATCTTCAAAGTGAATGTGAACAGAGTTTCATAAGGATCAGAGATAAAAGAAGACATCAGGGATAATGGTTTATTCGCTCTAAAATGCGTTTGTTGGCCTGGCATGATTGCCTTTGAAATTGAATACAATGTCTCTCAGTCCAGATAAAGAACGAAAAATTTCAGTACTGTAATGAAGCTATTCTTTATGAATGTGGTTATTGTGTTATGAACTTCTACTTCAACTTTGCATTAGTATCTTTAATGCTTTAACAGCGGAGTCATTTCGCACATCCATCGAGAATCGAACCATTTGCTTTCTCAAAGGCGAACGCGCTACCCACTTGGACATCCGGGACTAATTTAACTACTTCAACATGGCTATGCAACACCATAAAGTAAACCACAATAAGTATCTCAAAATATGTATTTATTTTTTTAACTGTACAACGTTGCAATTTGGTTGGTGGACCAGGTGGCAACAGTGCTATCCACCTCTAATGTACTATCTATTCTATGTATAGTATATACATTCTTCTATATATACTCTATGCAATATTTTATGTACTATCCACAAAGAAAATAACAACAGAACAGCTACCGGTAGTAGGTCACGACTACAATACAAATGTGTCGAAACCGGTAGCTGTTCTGCTGATATTTTCTTTGTGGATAGTACATATTTCGTGACACATACTGCTGTTTTCTTTATTATATAAACATGAAATTCCACCTGATATCGTCCTCTCAAGTTCTCTTTAAGTTCGTAATACTCAACGCTCAAATACAAAAGCTACCTCTCGTGACAAATTATTGCTGGTAAAAGCATCGATACATTTAATTCGCTGATAATGACTTCCATGCTTAAGTCATTGCTTTACAACGTCTCACCGACGGAACAAGATAAAGTAGATTGCGGGTGAGAAGACGTGATGGTTGCAGTTAAAAATAAAAAGCCTCCGGAAAGACTTTCGATTGAAAGGAATCCGAAATGCGGCGACGGAAAAGCGTCGAAACTATTGGCTCGGAATCTATTTCATTCGGGCCTGCGGCAAATAAATCTGCCCGAGTGCTGAAAGATAGGATAGATCGCCGCTCTCATTTAAATCGAAATCCAATTCACTGTCACCTTATATTTTTGATGGAAATAATAACGCGAGGTGTCTATTTCCATATTCCGGAAAAAAAGGGCGTGCAACTAGGCCATTGCACCAGCTGCCAACAGAAAAATGATCGTTATATTTTGCACTTTTGCCTATGCAGCGAATATCCGCGTAAAATAGATCTCGCTAAATTCGACACTTTCGCCTAAAGCAACTGCTACGTAGCGAAACATCCGACACGAAAATTCGGAAAAGTGCCATAAATTCACACGTATCCTTGCCGAAAATTATTCCTATGTACCTTTTCCATGCTTTCGAGGCCTAATCAACAGATTGAAACATGCAAATAAGTATTCTGGTGACACATTTACTTTATGTACTCTAACGGGAAGAGATATATTATTGGGATAGTCAAAACTCTTTTACTAAGTTACAGTTTTAACCCCTTCCAACTAGGACAACATTATTTAGCTTGAGGAAAATCTCGAAACATTATGGAAGTCATTGAAAAATGTTTTCCGAACTTGGGTGAGATGAAATGGAGGAAGCATACTAAACAGCGTGCATTTTAGGACTTTCCTAATACGAAAATAATTCTTTATTTTTAGTCTCTCCTGAAACTTGGTAAAAACTGTAAATTTTTCGAGTCAGGGATAAACTCTAGTAATGAGACCCTGACAGGGTCTCTCCGGGAAACAAATAGTTTAAGTAATAGTTATTCCCAACAAACAGTTTCAGTTTCCTGCTATCTAATAACATACCCCATTTGTTACACTTCCAAAACTTTTCCCAATAATTCGTAAAATTTCTATCGTATCTTTAGAATAGTTTATTTAGTTTTCAGTGTCCATAACAAAAAGAATATAATGAACAGCTAGGAAGTAACAATATAAGGAAAAGAACAATAAGTTAATAAATACTTCGGAAATTTTACTTTTATTCTAAGAATTTGATGAAATGTAAATTCCTTATACATTCCTACAGTTCTACTGCAACTTACATACTAATGACATTTTGGATCCTTTAAAGAACACCACCGGTGATTAACACAGGCATAGAGCATTCGTTTTCGTTCCAATATAAGATGAAACTTTAGAAGAATAAACCATCCATTTTCAAACCTAAACTTTCTAACGAATTTGAAAACCAAAAATTAACTCTGTCTAAGGACTTGCGTCAAAGACGGGCCTTAGATATTTTTGCGTAATCATTTACTGAATTCGCATTTATTTTCCTTGAAATTAATTGTTTTAATTAAAAAATTAAAAAAAAAAACATGGCGCCGTCGAAAATCCATTAAAAAATTTCTCTCGTGCCACTTAAGCACTCCTTGGACGCACCCGAGATATCTCGTAGAAGAGAGTGGTTTAAAATCCACTCACAACCGAGATATCTCGTATTCAGGATTCTCTGCTTTTTGACCATTTTTTACTTTCTTAGTGATGCTGTTAAGCGTGTTGAGCTTGTCAAGAATGCTTTCTTGCATTTGCGTTCAATTTGTACGTATCTGTTGCTTCACCCGTCATGCCGCATAAAGGTTAAAATTTAAGACATTCAAAAAGTGAAGCTATCCAAGGGGGAAGACTTTCTCTCCGTTCTTATTTAAGTGTAAGCACGCGAATTAACAAATACAGATACATACTTTTTTTCCTTGCCCAACTTTTACAGAAAATAAGTCAGGGATGGGGTTAATGTTAGTTCCCCACCCAACAAAAGCTTTACATTTCTTCAGATTTGAAAATCATACCTTATTTCAATGAAGTGCGTAGATTTCTGCATTGAATGAGCGACGCGAAACCCGGTAACCTCATTTCTTTCGGATTCCTCACGTTTTACACCCTCCTACTTAAGGGCACAACTCGCAAACTCGATCACCACCCAGGATAAAAGAGGCCCACCTAAAACCTTGATAGTTTAATTGAACCCTCTCGAGGCGGGATAACCTCTCGAGGCGCCCTCAAAGACGAGTGGAGGCGGCGGTTGTTTCCCCAATAAGGAAATAAGGAGGCTTCAGATGAGGCGAGGAATACTTGTTTGCCGGTTTCGAGATATATCAGCAGCTTCGGGAACGAGAGGGTTGAAGAGAGTCGAGGAGGTTGCTCGAGGTTCCGGAATAAAAAAGAGAGACTGTTTGCCAGTTTGAGATTGGAAGGCTGTTGAGTGTGGAAGGGGAGAAATTGGCTCCAAAGATGAGGAGGAGTCGTCAGGAAATCCCTCTCGAAGTAAGGCTAGAGAGGTGTCGAGAGATGAGAGAGAAAGGATGATGATAAGGAGAAAGATAACGGAGAGAGGGCCTCACAGAACGAGAGAGAGTCTCCCTTTTCTCTTGAGAGAGAGAGTGGGAAAAAAGAGAAGTGCGATTTAATCTCTGGATCCTCACAGGCACCGCTATGCAGTCGAGAGACGGAGAAGAGGCAAAAAAGGAAGAGTAGGAAGGTTACCGGAAGAGGAGAAATAAGTTGGTGACGTAACGCGCCTATAGGAAGGAGTTAATATCGACGCTGTAAAGGGATTCGTTTCATCTCTCGCAATTACGGCGAATTCGCCGTTTACTCGTACGCGCCACTCGAGACGACTTTGAAATGAGAGGGTTATGAAGGCGGAACGGGGTGATACTCGGGGTGCCCGACCACTCGATTGCGACCTGCCGCTCGATGAAGTGCTGTTCCTTTTGGTAGGTCTCTCTTTCTTCCTCAATTAATGGAAACGAGAGCTGTTAGTCTATCCACATTACTGAAAGAGAATGAATTAAGTCAGTCGTGCTTTTAACAGGCAAAACTACAGTGAGTAAACAATAACCTCCCTATAGTGTTTACACAGTAGGCAAGAGGCTTCGTTTGGTTTCATTAAAAACTTGTTGCCTCCTGTTCCACTAATCTCACAGACTATTATATTCATATTATTATGTATTTATATTGTATTTTATGGTTTATCTTACAAACATACCGGCCACGGTGGTGGAGAAGTTAGCGTGCTAACACACTGGAGCTCCAACCCTATGGCCCTGGGTTCGAATCCCGGCTAGTCGATTTCCCCGGTTAGGGAATGGTCGTGTGTGTTCCCCCTTTGTTATTGTTAATTAATTATGAAAATGGATATAACTGGGATAGCTGCTGTGTCTGCCTGTATCCATTACAGAAGTTGTTATCCTCATTATATGTTTTCTGATGTTTAAAATATTACACAATGTTTTAGTTGACGCCATTTCAAACGTAAATCCTGTGGTATTGTTATATTTTTTTAACTATAAATATTAAATTTGACTAATGTATTCACAATTGAGGTTAGGTGGAGGAGAGACCAACTAGGCCTAACCTCGTCTCAGTAAAGAGTCTATTCATTCATTCTTTAGTTTTTCATTGCTAAGAAACAACCCAGATACAAATAGCATCAAATACTCGAAATTTTTCGGAAATTTCAAAATTTAAGTGATGGTTGAACGTCGAGTGAACCTTTCGAAAATTCATCGAATTTTTCTTTCTCTTTTGATGTTTATCGCATTAAAATCTCAGCGAAGTATTTATTCCGCAAGAAGCGTTCAGTTCCACTCTGGTTTGCAGCTGCATTTTGAACTATTGTATTTAATATAATGAAATAATTAAGCAGAGTGTAGAATATAGAATTAGAGAACATTTTCCAATTGAATATTATTTGGAAGTGTTTCAAGTAATCAGGGCTCACGGATAACCAAGTGGGCAACGCGATCGACTTCAGTGAGAGTGGTCCCGGGTTCGATTCCCGATGGGGGCCTACGTGCGAAATGACCTTAGTTGCCGAAGCACTTTTAACAATACTACTACTGCTTCAAGTTTTCAAAAGACGTGAGCAGCGGGTAATTAGGTCTTTCTTTCGACTTTTTCGAGATCCAAATGATAATCATTATGAGTTCTTTTCTGTTCGGCAATATTATATCAAAAGTTCAAAATTAGGATGCACTCTACTCAACGGTTAATCGATAATAAACAACATCGCAAGGTTGATACTTTACTATGGATGGCCATTTTCAAAGATCAGTGAGTTTCTGATGAGACGGTTTCGATTTTGCCTTCTATGTTGAAGTCGTCTTTTTGATCGCTATTGCAAACTTTAAATGGTTTTGGTTTGAAAATTTGTCATACTATTGCCTATTTATCCATATTTTAATAATTACATTCTCTCTTCTGACCTGCTAAATAATCTCTGAAATTTCATTCAATATTTCTTTGATGTAACAAGTTCCAGCGTCTCCACGCATGCACTCTTGTCAAGTAACTCACTTGCGCTAAAAGGTTGCGCCGCCCTCGAATAACGCATCGATCTAGTGACGGAAGGGCAATAATATATAAATTGCGGGCTTGGAACGAGAAAGCGTGGCGTGTTTGTAGGTCGAATGCTGAAATTACTCGATGATGTTTCCATAAATAGGGGGAGCGGTCCAAACGAATGCGACAAGCGGGGAAATACACTTGGCGTGGACTGAGGTCCATGTAAACCGACCCGTGTAAACTAGTTTACCACAGAATATTGCCTCTGTGCCCGCTGAGTTACAATTTAAAAAGGATTTCTACGGAAATAGACCGCCAACCCTGAGTTGTACTACCTCCGTCGACAAGCTTGGGAGTTATTGCCGCTGAATTAATTAGCGATCTGTTATGGACTGTTGTAGCAACGAGCAAACACACATTATCGAGGTTCTATAGGCGTAAATGTTCGTGTTTAAGACGCATGAACTTCTGTAATAGGGAAACATTCTAAATATCAAAGATTGCCTTTATACAGTCGTCGGAAAAATCGTTTTTTTTGTCTTAGGTTCGATATTGGTCAAGCACGACCATAGCGCTACCCATATGAAAAATGGTATCTACTTCCAACAAGCATACCACAATCTTAGAGCCAACGTAGAATCGTAATTAAAAATGCTCTTAAGTATTACAAAATGTAGAATACGTAAATGGGGTTAGAGTAGGATGAGTGGGATTGAGGGTGGGGTATGTAAATAATTTCATTATTGGTAGTAGTGATATTTCAAAAGTGCCTTAACGGCTATGGACTTCACCCGTGAGCCCTCACCAGGAATCGAACCCGAGACGGCTTTCACCGAAGTCGAACATGTTGCCCATTTGGCTACCCAGAGGCCCACCTGTTTCATTATTATTAATATCCTGAAAGCGGACCCAGATTCGATTCCCGATGGGGGTCCTCGTGCGAAATGACCATAGCTGTCGAAACACTTTTAAAATTAACCTGTCTTTTAACCTGTCACTTTTAAATTAAGCTGTCGAACAATATTAGCCACTATTAAGTGCCGCTGATGTGAAATATAATTTCCATGTGATTTCTGCTTCTAGTAAAGAAAGGTTTCAATTCTCAAGGCTCGAAAGATGCTAGCGGTACTGTAAGTTGAACTTTGAGCCACCTATAAATGTATCCTAAATGGAAAAGAGATGCCTAAAAGACCCACCAGAGCGAGCTGATTAGCCACTCGACCGCCTAGGGCGACTAGTAATCATGAACCCCAAATGGCCATAAACGTTACGTATCAGGGCCTATTTTCGGAGGTCATAATGGGCGCTTGAGTGGTCCACTGTCGTGAAAATGGGAATATAGGATAATTTGAGAAATCTTTTCCATGAATGTCAGCCATTTTTGGACGATTTGGGAGATTCGGTGATTTATGCCGGAAGGACCAACTGGAATTTCTTCGAATATCCAAAATGGCACACTGTAACGTAATAACCGCCCAAGAAGTTCAAGTCTTCCGGGAGATATTTCAGAGAGCTTTCTCACGAATTCCGGATAGGTATAGCCGTCTGGGAGCTCAATCTCGTCCGCCATATCATTAAAAATTTAAACGAATAGCTGCCTTGATTCTAATATTCCACATTTATCTGAACCCCGGAAACCCATTCGTCGGAAACTTCGTCAGAATGTTCATTTCGCGAAAGGGAAAGAAATCTGCCGGGAAGCGAAACGTTCGGATCCTTTCCGTTTTATATATATCCGGATAAAATGAAGCATCTCGATACACAAACGACGGCATTTCTCTTTGTTTCCCGCGAAGGTCAAGCGATTCATTTTTTCCCTGACGCAATCGTTACGAATAATTATCTCCAGCGGGAACGGGAGAAATGGAGAGAATGCCTTGAGGCCGCAGGGGTCCCCCACGCGGGCGTCCCTCATTCATCGGAGGGAATCAAAAACCCACAATCCGTAGATGTTGTCGTAAACACGGGGGAAAATCCAGAACGAGAATGACGCTAACGAGGTCGAGCCGGAGGTCGGTCGAGAATGGTTCCAGTTAATGATGGTTAAGGGCATTGGTGGCGGACTTTTAGGCTCGATTCCACAAAGAGCGGCGGCCAAGACTGCAACAGATTGGTCGATGGTCGATAGAATATCCACCTGCGCTTTCGTAAGGGTGGTTAGTCCCGATCGGGGAATAAACCTGGATGTTAACCGAGTTAGCGGACGGGTTGCCATCTCGTAGCTCCCTAATGCGGTGGCTGCAGAAGCGGTGTCATTGAATTCCGAGAGATCCTGGGGGAGTTTATGTGGTATCCGAGGGATAAGAGCAGGGTTACCTCCTTAGGATACTTATCAAACATTAGGATTTTGGATTTCGATCAGGAGATTTTTCTATGAAGGCCTTAAGACTTCACAGGGTGATTTGTAAAGACTTATTAAAGAAGGGTATTACGTTCCTCTACGGCTCCCAAGCGGTGTGTGGTGTTCAATGATGTGACACAGATAAGCTCTTGGTGTCTCTCATAACATCCAAGAGTAACATACGTTTCTATTTTTATATAATGTGTACTTTTTATTTCCTAACATATTTGTTCGCTCGATGGGATTTCATAGCCTAATAATCACGAATTTTCCGGTCCACAAGGTGCACTTTTTGCACGAAAATTTAATCTAAAATCGGCCTGCGTCTTGTTGGCCGAGGGTGAAAATTTTTTCTGACGTCAGGACTAGCCATACAATAGTAATTGTGAACAATGTTGCGCTTTGATTCTAATCACCGCGGACGCCTTTCTAGCAATGTTGTGTTTCTCTCCATTCTTCCGTAAACAAGCTCTTTTACGCATCTCTTCTCTTTATTTCACTTATAAGCAGCTTACGTTCCTGTACGTACAATCTTTGCGTCGTCTACCTCAAAAATCACGGTGCGTCTTATAGACTGGTGCCTCATATTGGCCGGAAAATACTCTATTCTTCTCCATTCCACACACCAAGTTGTCCTTAATGTCCATTTCGAACAAATGAACGGGTGATTTGGCAATGAGTTTTCGTGAAATTCGATCATTTCTTTTTCCATTACGCGATAGAGGCTGAGAGACATTTCGCCCATTGCAGTCACATTTCGCCCATTGCAGAACGACCTCGTGATGCACACACTCGTAGAAGATATCATTTGAGGCATCCGGATAGTCAAGTGGGAAAGCGGTCCCGGGTTCGATTCCCAGTGGGGGTCTACGTGCGAGATGAACTTAGCTGTCGAAGCACTTTTGACAATACTACAAGATATCATTATAACAAAAATTCATAATAATAGTTAACGCAATGGCTCTTGCCTCTCTACATTCGTCTTCGCGAAATAAATACCTTCTCTTCCCTCAATTTCCAACCGCGCTTTTCTGCTCTAAGTAGTTCCTCGTGTAATATATTTTACGATTGAGTCATCATCGACGTATTCAACTCATCGGAATCAAAAGATGCCGAGAGTCCTTCCTCTGATAATAAGCAGAAATTTTCGTCGTTACGGCCGCAGAAACTGAACTTACAGGGACTTAGGAATGTGGTATTAATAAAATATGGGGATACTGTCCGTTTGCAAAGTGACTTGGAGGAAGTCACTTTACAAACGAAATCGAAGACTATCGCGAGAGAAGTAAATTAATTTCAAAACGTGATCGATCACATTTATAAATCAAGATACTTAAGAATCTAGTTTACCAACTTTTTGTACCTCTTCGTAGAAACATGGCACAAAAATTATTAGCGCCAGCGTATCAATATGTATTTACAATTCGGCACCGGATAGGAAAACTGCAAAGAGAACAGAGTTGAACGAAATTTAAAATCTGATCTCCCGCTCTGTAAAAAAAAAGAAAAAACGAAAAAAGTGACTATATGCTCTAAGTAGAATGTGTCAATTTCATCGCTATTTGCGGGCCGCATGGGTATGATATGTTATTATATAATGTTACTTAATCTGCTTTTCAATTTCTACAGTTCTTTGACTATTTATTTAAAGAAATGCCAAATTTATTGAAAGGTTTAAGAATTAAATATACTTGTTTCGTTCCATCATCGAGACGCTACATTTACGATAAAGATAAATTCATATATCTAACAATATATTGAAAGAAAGGATACTTAGTAATTTCTGCATCATCTTCAACTGAATGTGTCAACTCGTTGACTAAATTAGTCGAATCTGCTGTGTAAATTACTAAGTGTTCTTTCTTTCAATGGGTGTTGATTTCCACGTATTCACGCTTGGACGTATTGATTTTATCCACTAAAATAATTCCTTCGGAATTATTTTAGTGGTTTCTTATTTCTTAATAAAGGAATATTGGTCTAACATAATTATTTGTTCAATGACTGACACAAATATAAAATTTATGATACTCTGTTTACAGCTAAATTTTGAACATGTACAGTACTCGTATCTTGTGCTTTTTCCGAAAACTTGCCATAGTTTGAAATTAGTTAGCTTCTCAAGATTTGGAGCATATAATTTTAATATAGTTTTTGGCGAAATGATTTTCATTGGTTGATCTGTGATCTATGAGCTGTTTCATTAACTTTCATACGCAAAATTGACTGCTTTGATAAGTAGAAATCGTAGAAATTGTGCGGCAAACTTTATGATCTCGAGGCATTTTGTCCTAAACAAAAATGAATGGAAAAAGAGGTTCCAAGGTGAAAAGGTGATTTTAATGTGTCATATAATCAAAACGACGTATCGAGTCGCATGGGAAGACTTGGAAGGCCTTATCCAGTCTGTGGGCTGACAATACGACACTCCTGTTGTTAGTAATAATTCTAAAATCACAACGTACACTCTTACGACTCTTCAACGAAGTCTAATAGAAGATATTTCCGCAACCGCCGCAACCTACGTAAACAAATGAATATTGATACGCGAACGTGCTTTCAATTCGACAGAGGAGCCCTCCTCCCCGCCCAGGCGCCTCCATATCTCTCTTTACGACGCAATAAAAAAGCCGATTTCCGTGTTTTTTTCGAGCGAAACACGGAGAAGGGTGATCCGAGACGTGCTTCCCTGCGATCGACGCCGGCCCTCTGCCGTGCTTCGCGAGAGCGCGTCATAACGCGCGGTAAAGAAACTTCATGAAACTCCTTCCTCCCGCCCCATGGCGTGTAAAGTTTTTAATGCCTTCGTACCAAAGAGGAAAAAAAAGACATGTCCAAGTAATCGAGCGCGCGTAACGATCGCCACGGAGGCCATTTTAAGAACTTTGGGGCGAAAGAGAGAGGAGTGGAAATAGGGCGAAACAGATTACCCGTGGTCTGACATCCACCGACAATGCTCTTTTTTCCGAGCTTTTCCGGAATAAAAAACTAATTCAAAGTTCCCTCCCTCGGGGTGGATCTATTTGACTTCTCCAATAAGCGGAGCCGCGCTAATCGCAGGGCGAGGAGAACAGGGTAGCCAATTTGGCTACGGGGTCGTTACTTTCCGGGAGTTTTTAAGTTGCTGCGAGGGTTAGGAAAGTCGGTAATGTGGACGTTACGAGTTAATCTCCCGCGCAAGTTGGACGTTTGGGATTGAAAGTTGGCGATGAGATGGCTAATAATGTGTGCTCATCATAATTTTCGATTAAGTCGGAGCAACACTCTGAGGCTCTTTCTATAGAATAACGACCGTCCATTTTCGATTTTCGGTTGTATTCCGGAAATTCTCTGAACCTTCGTAGCCTTTCGATCCCCTTCACTAATGATATCGGCTGTTAATTGTGACGATGAAGATTAGTAATGAGGATGAATTTGGCATTCTTTTTTCTAACTCCTTTCCTCCAACCTAACAGGAATAACACGTCGTATAAGCAGATGAAATAACTATAAAGAAATATTTTTTGAAAGTTCATAAAACGCGATTGCTTTAGAGCCATTACATTTTGAGCTCCCCGATAGCCTAGTGGGTAGTATTTTCGCCTTTGGTTCGATTCCCGGTGATGACCCATATGTGCGGAATTACCTCAGCTGCAAAAGGGCTTTTAAAGTACTACTTCTACTACTCTTAAACTTTTCGTTTATCATTATCATATAACTGATATATTGGAATGGGCGCCAGCTTACTGAGCGAATGTACAGCCAAATGAATACCATTTCGTTGCCAAAAAAAACTCTCATAATTCCTTATTTAATATGACTGAAACTCTGGGAAAAAAACTGAAATGAAAAGCCAGAGAAATACTCGTCTCAGCATTTTTATTTTGCTACGTGCATTTCATGGATGCCCAACGGAATTTATTAAGAAAATTTTCTCTGCCGAATAAGTAGAACATGATGACCTTCCATAAAGAATCTTCTGGTGTATTTTAATTCATTTCGGAGGAAACAAGGTCGAACTCGACGTCTTCTTGAGTAGAATTCCATAGCGTTAAGGCATCCACGGATCCGAATCACATTTCATTACCAGGTTATGTAGCACTCCGTCAGTCACTCCTTGGGTCACATCTAACTTTTAAGTGAGTAAACCAGCACTCTGCAGTAAATCAAAACTTCGGAATTTCGGCACTTCCTTAAGTATACCCTTCTTAAAGAAGGTGATACTTAAGGAAGAGAGATTATCAACAATTATTCGCTTATTCGGAGCAGCTTTAGTAAATAGATCTGAATATACTGTCGTAGCAACGAAAATCTCCTCCAAATATTTTACTAGCGGTACCTTCAACGCCAAAGGAACAGTATTTCCGCAGACTTTAGCCAAACTAGCTAATTTTAGCTCGTTTCATGGAGTAGTTACCTACTAAATTGTTCCGTTAGCGAAGTAGCTTCTAACAATTTCACGATGGTGAACAGCTACTGAAGAAATCTCTTCCAGATATTTTACTAGCGATACCTTTAACGTGATAGGAGGAGTACTCCTGCAGATTTTAGCCAAACTTAACAATTTTAGCTAGTTTCTTGGAGTTACTAAATTGTTCCGTTAGCGAAGTAGCTTCCAACAATTTCACGATGGTGAACAGCTACTGAAAACTCATTCTAAAACGTCACTGCTGTGACGGCAGAGATCCTGAATGGACATCCACCAGCGGAATTGAGCGAGATTGCACCCGACCACTCTCTGGTAACAGGTAACAGAGCGACTCCCGGAAATGGATCCCGCGATATCTTGTCCACTCTTTCCGTCGGGGGACAAAATAGCGTATGAACTCTCTTCCGCTCCATCCGCAGAAACTTTTAAATCCCCACCGACGACGCCGCATTTTTTCGCGACTCCCACCGCCTACCTCAGACTTCCGCCCGCTTGTTACCGCTCAAATTCCAATTACTGCCATCCTGCCGTGAAATTAACCGTCGCTCTCATATTGAAGGATGCACGGTGCCTGGGAAAAAGGACGCGTCATAGATCGGCCATTTGGAGCGCCGTCGCCCCCTCGCTGGAAGCGGGAAAAAAGGGTTTTTCGAAGGGGACATTTCGAGGGGAAAGAGTCCCGTGGGGATACAGAGAATCGCGTGAGCAGCATCGGGAGGGGGTGCTAAGGATGAAGGGCCGTGGAAGGGTTGGGAAAGAATATGAGTCGGCGGAGAAGGGGCGACAGAAAGGAAGATGGATATTCGGTCGGCGAGGAAAACCACCGCAGTGCGGCGCTGGAGGAAAGCCAGGGACACGTTCCCCCACCCTCGTTCTCCCCCTCTTATCGTAAACGTTCCTCTTCTTTCCCCTTTCGGTTTCCCTTTCCTCGTTCCCTGTCAACCCTGCCTCTCCTTCCAAGCGATCTTTGTTTTCTCCTCTTTCCCCGTTCCTTTCCTCCCTCGTCCTCTACATTTATCTATCTCGGATTCTATCAGCATCGTCCGCTCCCTGCACTGGGTCGCTTTTCTCCCGTGTTGCCTCCTCTCCTTTCATGTTTTCCGCCTGCGCTTTTCGTGCTGTTCTGTATCCATATCCTCCTCCTTTACCCATACCATTTCCGGTTTCCCTATGAATTGTAAGCTGTTTCATTACTGTAACCGCACTGCTTTTCCCTGTATGGAACTCTTCACATGTCTTCTGTCTCTCTATCCTTCTTCATGTACCCATTTCCATCTTTCTCTTTTAATAGACTCTTTCCTTCGTGTTTTTCTTTTACCTCCTTCCATCTTTGACCACTTCTCTCTGAGCCTCTCTCCTTTTTATGCTTTCTTACACTTCCCTTCGTATTACTTTGTATTTGTACTTTGTAAACCACGCTGCTTTTTCCTGTATGGAACTCTCCACGTCTTTTTCCTCCCTATCCTTCTTCTATTTCATCTATCCCTTTTAATAGATTCTTTCTTCCGCTTTTTTCTTTTACCTCCTTCCAATCTTTGACCACTTCTTTCAAACCTTCTTCTCTTTTTCACTTTCTTATACTTTCTCTCCACATTAAATTATATTCCAAAATGTAACAGCATACTATATCTCGTTTTTCCATGAGTTACTCGATATATTCTTTCTTTCATCTCATACTTTATATTTCTTCTTTTATCCCTGATATCTATTTTTAATTCATGGTTCTCATATCTATTTATTTGCCTATATAGATCCATTTTTCTTCCCTGTCATAACATTCTACCTCGCCTCTCATTTTTTAAATCTCTCTCCGTTCTTTCCTCTTCAAATCTCTCTCGATCATGTCCATCCTGGGCTAACTTTTCTCTCTTACGTTATATTTTCGTTTCCATTTCGTACCCCACTCTCTTATTCCAGTATCCCGCTGTTCCCAAATCACAGGATGCCCTGACATATACGCAGAGCTCTTGATCAGAAGTATTTTTTCTACCAAAGTAAATTAACTCTAAGCCACGGTTTTTCTAGGCCAGAAGACCGGGCAGTTGCCCAATTTATTTTGCAATAGCCTCCCGAATACTTATTGAAGAGCCCACAGCTTTCTGAATAATTTAAAAGTTTTCCAGATTTATTTTTTTCAATTTCCATGTAAAAAGTATTATTAATAGTTATGAAGGCTGGGAATTCATTCCACCGTTGATTTTCTTATTCGAGGGACTAAAGTCTAAAATCGTCAATTTGGAATCTTTCCTAGCGCAATAATGTAAGCAGCCATTCTGTTGTGATTCTCGCCCATGGGCCAAAAAAGTAAAGGCTGCCCGTTATACTTTAGAATATATGAAAGGGTAAGATACAAAAATGGAGAAATAAAAGTTGCAGAAGCTGAAATTTTAGGGCTAAAAATTGATGTGAAACTCTTCATCTATATCTTGTCGCATTCAGGCGAGGAGCAAGGGCCGTATACGTCCTACGATATGTTTTCCAAGTCGTTCGCATCCACGGAAATCATAAATCTAGTTCTGTCGTATTCCCATATTTTTCGCGGCATATGACCAGCCTATCACGTAGGTTAAACGTTTGTCAACCACCTCTTCCTAGAACGCAAAATCTCCGAATCTTTGAACAATTCCAACCTTGGTTTTGATTTATTTACTTCCAACGGTTCACATTTTGCGCCGAGAAGCGTGTAGGTATCGATGAAGCAGAGCAACTCCTAACAAATCTACCTTTAGCTTCCTATCCCTCGAGGATACCTCATGTTCTATGCATCATTCTTTCCCCATATCCTCCTCCCTCTCTCTCCGATTGTTTCCCTATTTATCTCCTTCCCTGATACCATATTACACCGCTGGAATTTAATCTTAAAATCCATTTTCTCAACCCGCATTTCGCCTTTGTTTTCCTCTTCCATCTCCTCATTCCATCCAAATAGATCTCCGCATTCGCTCCACATTCGAGTTCCCTGTTCCTTCGTCTTCTCCCTTTCGCAGTACCTTCTTCTCTTTCATCTCCCCTCACATAACGTTAACCTTTGTTATCCCGTTCTTTTCATACAATGTATTCATCTCTCCCCGATCCCTTCTGCTTCACCTTCCGCCACGCTTTATTCGCCGTAATCTCGTATTCCTATATCTTCTCCTCCGAACTAAGTTATTCGCTGAGGAGAAAGAAATCCAGCTTTACATTCCCAGATGCCAATTTTTCAAACCCAAAGTCACCGCATAATAATCGTCGCGAATATCTTTGGACTTACCGAGGTAGATGGTATTCGGAACTGTGGAATTGAGGTTTGCGGCCTCGATACAACCGCTTCCCATATTCGATTCTCTCCATCCACCCTGTATTTCTTTCTCCTTGCCCTCGAAACCTCTTTTAGCTCAGAGGAATAAGCAAAATTCTGCCAGAAATCCGAAAGAATTTTCGAAAGTCCTAGTTTCTTCATTAGAATTTCGATGGGATAATGAATCTCCTTGAAAATTCTGTCGCCAGAGCTCATAGCGAATAGATAGCGTAGGTTTGAACAGATAGGTAACTTCCGCCGCCTTCCTCTTTCGCTTTCTTCCATATATCTCTAATGTTCCTGACTGATTTCCATTGATTCCTTCTAATCTGGTCCAATGTTGGTTCAATATATTCATCCTTCTTGTTCTACCATCCATCTTCTTGTAACTTTCTCTAATACTTAGCTCTTTTTTATCCTATCTTCTTCTTTCTTATAACCTCCAGGTGTTCAGATCTAAAATTCTGGAACGCCATCTATCAATAATAATTCCAAGACTTAATTCGTATTTTCCACAAATTTATTTAAACACGACAACCATCCTCATACACTTCTACACGAGGAGACCTGGTCCAAATCGGTCGTGTTTAAATATATTGTGGAAAATACGAAGAACTTTTTGGAATTATTATTTCTACTTTCTTGTGGTGTTCCCTTTCTTAATCTTCCCTTTCATCTTCCATCGCCACTTACTTCTATACACGCTTCTACCATCTCTATCACTGCTTTATTCCTTTTTCTACTGCATTTGCAAACTAAATAATAAATTAATTAAAAAGAATACATTAAAAAAGCGCTACTATTTCGTGAAAACGTTTTTCAGCTGTTTATTTGAAGTAATTGATTTTTCTTCTTGCTTTCCCGTACTAGCAAGAAAGTTATCTATAAGAAACTACTCCTCAGAACGTCCTACTGTCCATAGTAGTATTATCAAAAATCCTGATTCATTTTACATTTGTCTAATGCCTCCACAATTTTATACTTCTTTTTGCTTATGCCACTACCTTCTGTCATTTCCAACTTCTTCTACTTATTTCTTACCCTCACGATCTCAGTTACCCCTCATTCATTCCTCATGTTTTCACCTCTCACCATCATCCTACCCTACGTTTACCCCCATTCATCAGCCCTCCTTCTTTCATCTTCTTTATTACCTGCTTTGGTCTCTCCTCACGTTATCGCCCCTACGTTTTCCTTGTCCCTTTCTCGTTATCTTTCCCTTCCTATGCTCAGTAAGCTTTATCTCTTCTTTATCACCCTCCTTCCTTCTCTCCCTGGGTGTATATGTATCTCTCCTGAATTATCTCCTTCTTCTTCTGCCTCCTGCACCATGACTCTCCTCTTTCCTCCCATCTCCTCTTCTTCAATCTCCTTCAATCAACTCCGCTCTACTTTTCCCACGGTATCGTGGGGAAAGGGAGTCGATCGGGTATTCCGGGAAGCAGGTTGAGAGCACCAATATATTCCGTCATCGACGTGGAGCCATGCCGCGTATGGCAGAAGGCCTGCGTGGGGAAAAATATGCCGAAGGATTAGCGATTGGATCGAACGCCCCCGCCTTCTCCTCGATTTCCGATCGCTATGCTCCCGCCGAACATTGTCTACGATCAAGTATTTTGGGAGGCTTTTCAAAAGACCATCCTTTGCTGTTTCGACGCTTGGTCAACCAACGGACCATGGAATTGTGGAGAACGAGCGGCTTGACGAATCCTTGGGAACTATTTGAGCGGCGAACGGAAATATTGGTGGATTAGTGGAAGAAATGAAAGGGAAAAATTTGTTCTATGGAAGGCAGAAATGAATGATTGAATACGAGAATCAAGCCGTCCAATATGATACGAAATTAGTTGGCCGAGATAAATCACCCCCACTTTCCTTAGGATTAAGGTAAAAGGTAGAACAGGCAGTTATCAACGTGTGGAGTTTTCTCTAACAAGTAAGATGGAGGTGGGTGGAGAACTGCGTCCTCCAAGCCTAATGCGGCCCTACCTCTACTTCTTCAAACAATTATACATCATGGGTTAGATTTAATTAGAGACTTCATAACCTTAATCTCGCTCGAATAAAGTCGCATTAATTATATTATTATCGTCATCGTCATCTCCAGAGCGTGAGAACAAGCTACAGGGGGCCGAACGTAGAATTTTCCGTTCAAATATCAGCAATTTTCCAAAGAAAAACAATGACTTTTGTTCGAACTACAGTTCTAACGAAAATTTTTACGATATCCTTTACGTCATATACAAACCTTGGTTTACTTCGACCGCCAACGTGCAATTTTGGAATCGATATCAGTTAGCAGGGCCGGGTGAAAATAAAAAGTTCCCCACTTCAGAACTTGGGTCAGTAATAACCCTTGGGTCGGCAATTCTGACCAGGCGTGAAGGGGTATGGCAGATTGGCTTAAGGCCCACCCAATGATTCTACTGATATTTCATTCAGAACCAAATTCTCAAGAGTCTTATTAGCAAATATTTGTAGGCTTAAAAAGTGCCTTTGTAAACAATACCTTCTTATGATGAGAATGGATTATTTCACATGACATCGTAAATTGGAAGGAGTTCGAGAGATTATTAGCTACAATACTTGAGTTCAGCCCCCCGAGCAAAAATTCTGGATGCGCCCCTGATTCTTATACAATTCAGTGCTTCTGTTTATCAGTCTTACTTATCACACCAAAAAAGTAAAATATTAAATTTTCTCCTACAATATACTTAGCGATTGAGCCCTGTCTCTCTGCTTAAAATTTTAATGCAGGACTCTTCAGGTACGGCCCAAGTAACTCAAATGCGACGTGACAATTTTGTATGCAGTCCTAGAGAATAGCAAATGGTTCTCCTCCCATATAGTTAAACATTCGTGCCTTAAAAACATGATCTTAGATACCAAAAAAAGTGTTAAATTGGACTGATACTCACTTAGGACTTCGGAAAATAGTAATCAGATAAACAATGGGAGAATTCAAATAACTTGATATCAGCGAACCTAGCTAGATACAACATTGTATGGACTCCCGGATAGCCTAATGGACAGGGCTTTTACCTTTGGAACCTGGTTCGATTCATGGTAGAACCCATCCACATCTACAACTACATTGATACCCTAGCCATTGAGGCCGCCCTCCGGTTTGTAGCAAGGAGTGTAAACACAGAGACTTCGAGTTGGTTTATGGTACTGTTATCGCGGAAAGAATGAATCTTTAAAACGACCTTTTGTAGCATCCACGGCTCTTATTTACGCCCATTGTCAGTCCGAGTCCACTTGTGCGAAATTACCTCGACCAAAGAAGCACTTCTAACAACACTGCTACTAACATACCCAACGTGATTGGATGATACCTGGTGGAACGCCATGACTAAATAAAAAGTACAGGACTTCGTATATTCCACAAATTATTTTTTTATTAATTCGTATTTCCAAAACTAATAAGTCCTGGTCTTTTTATTTACTGCTACTAACCTTTTCGAGAAACCAGAAGAGTATACCTGTATCCAGGGTAAATAAAAGGGTAAAATATAACAATTTTAACCTTGGAAAGTATTACATCGTACGACATTTGGCTTATTACCAGTGGGTATAGCAGATCTTATTTCATGGCTGCCGCCTCAAGGAACGCGAGATCTTTGAGCTAGGAGAAAGTTCCTGAAGTCATCAGTAACGCCATCTTAAGGGTTTTTCGCAATGCTCTTGTAATAACATTTACCAGCGGAAGTGGTTCAACGTCACATCTCGCCAATGATCTAGCGCTGTTCTTGTAGTTCAGTGTTTCCTCGTACATCCCACCGTTGAAGTCTCCCACGCAAACCAAACCTTTAAAAGCCACTAGATCCTTCCGCTTGCACCATTTATATACATTCTTTTTCTTTGAAGTGAGCAGAGTTTTTTTCATCTCATCCCTGTTTGTCTCCTCACTCTCTCTCTCTCTTTCTCTTTCTATCTCTCCATCTCTCTCTATGTCTGTCCATCCCAACGCAATGCGTATATAGTAATCATGGAAATATGTTTTTTCTTTATTATTGGAAAAAGATGTGTAATTTTTGTGTGCGTGTGTTAAGTGTAAGTGTAAAAAGATACATTTGTGGGTGTGTTGCGGGTGAGGAGACGAAGGTGATTTGCCGGGCCTCTTTACAGGTCACTTAGGTGTCGGCGATGGCGAGGCAAGACCCCGAGCCTCCTCACCCCCCAAAAATATATATATATACCATCACCAAAAAAATAATAACCCACCAACAACCGCATAATCCCTGACCACACCCGCCATGAAACCTTTCAAACACCCAACCAAAAAAAACCGAAAAACCAATAAAAAGGAATAATGACGACCTCGGGTGCGCTGGTTGCGTCATCCTGGGTCAGCCGTCCCCTCTCCGGCATATCCCAACCTCGGAACACCTCCCCGCCAAAAGACCGAGAACAATCCAGTAAGTTTTTCCCCCGTGAGCCGCCTTCGACAACCACAGAAAAAGGCGGCATTTAAACCTATCTAATCCCCCGAAAATTCCTTCAATTACCTTAATGTAAAAAAGAAACCTCCCGTTTTCTTAAAAAAGGAACAAAAAAACGATTACGAACACACGACGATCGGCGAGAACAACTTCACGAACACCAATACCGGTCCGACACCAAAAGCCCAGTCCTCTGAGTCCAATAAGAAACACTGGGTGACTCCAGCGAAGCGTCCCCTCTAAAAATGTAATAGCATCCCCGCGAACCCCCGTAAAAATATACAGAAGGAGACACCACATGCAGAAGGAAACCCGAACGACTTCTACAAAAACCTGGGTATGTCTTTCGTAGAGAGAACACCAGACCATGACGGTTTAGATTATTTTGTATATATCTCCAAATATTTATATTTATACAGTGGCAGCTAATCAATAAGGCATTGAATTGGCACCCAATTCTTTCTCTCAAATCCCCCCACTACCCCTGGACTTTAGACACATCGGCACACTACCGACCACGTAACCAGTCGACCAATGAACGGGTCATCCACAAGGATGGCCCACCGGTAGGGCTACCCTTTCTTCTTACCCAAAGATCCTATGTCCTATCTGAGACCTTCACCAAACCATTCCCTTCTCCGAGACGTCTGCGACTTATTCTTTTGGAAAACCGCACCGTACCCCAGAGGCGCGATGTTTGGTAGCAAAGAAAAGAATGGTCTCGGAGTCCTTCTCTGTAAAACTTCCATCTCTTCCATAAACCATCCGCATCACAAACAGCGGCATGAGTTGCAAGAGGGGCTGGAATGTAGAAGTTGTGGGGAGATGGAAACCCGGCAGTAATTGAGGAGCTTGGGGATTCCTCCAAAAGAGGTTAAGCCAACCTCCCTCAAAGTCTGCAGCCGGTTTCCATCTGCCGCCAACTCCCTGATAACCTTCTGTCTCTGTCCGTTCAATCCCCCAAAAGAGTTGACCAAAAATACATTGAAGGCACGGGTAACTGCACGACATGACACGAGCATGGCGAGTTTTTTAGTACTCACCCCTTTCGCATGCATGATCAACGTTTTGTTCGTAAACATGGCCTAGCTTTCCATCGGAAGGGTTTGCCTGCATAAAAAAGGGACCGCCTTTCGTTCCATTATTCCTCATTACCGCGTACGTTTTTGCGTCATCCGCGCACACTTCGCGAACGCGGTATTTCGCTTATTCGGCCCCGAAACGGCCCTTTTATCCAGGCAGACCGTACCTAATGGAACACTTATGCATTAGCTCCGCATTAGCAATGAAATGCATATTTCACGCATGTTCGGTGTCGCTAGTGTTGTCGTGATTGTTCATAGGAAGAATATCTTTCGTTCTTTTCGTTCTCATAATTGACGTAGTAGTTTAAAAGTTTTTATATATCTCTTTCATTGATGAATTTTCAAGCTGTAAATAATTAAAGATTAAGTTCGACTTATCTTCCTTTTCTATTCTTTTTCATTAACTCTAGTTTCAATAAAGAAGGAGCCGCGCTAAGATATATATGTATACGTAGAAGACCCTAGAAGTACATTTAATAACGTGGGTCGTGCACTCCTTCCTTGATGTAGGGAATTTTTTTCAAATATACATACATGCTATAAAATATGATTGAATCACTTTATTTCGGATCGTTATTATTTTCTATCTTTACTCTACCTTTTCCGCTTAGATTTTTATAATTAGAGTAATTAAAACAATTTTCTGAGCGCCTGGAAGAGCGAATGAGGTCTCTGCCGAAGTAAAGATGTAAGACGGTGGAGTGGCTTTGAGGCCCCAACACCGTCCGATTCGGCTTGAGTGAGTGGGAGTGCTTGGGAGAGAGCGAATGGACGACGACTTTCTCCAAGGTTAGTCTTTCTAACGCTCTTTTTCTCTCCCTCCCCCCTTCACCCTTCTCTTTCTCCCTTCCGCCGGCGACGAACGAAAAAAACCGTCGATTTTCCAATTTCCTTTCGACGCCCGAATCTTCGATATCCCTCCGCTCCTCCTCCCTCGTCGCAAACTCGCAAACCCGTGAAAATGGCAGGACTTCACCCTGGACTTCTACTTCAGACAGTTCTGGACAGACCCTCGCCTGGCCTTCCGCAAGAGGCCGGGTGTGGAGACCCTCTCCGTGGGGTCGGAGTTCATCAAAAACATATGGGTGCCCGACACGTTCTTCGTGAACGAGAAGCAGTCATATTTCCACATCGCCACCACCAGCAACGAGTTCATCCGAATCCATCACTCCGGCAGCATCACGAGGAGCATACGGTGAGGGAAATCCTGTGTTTATTTCTGCTCTTGCGATTTGAATAGCTCGTTAACCGACTTGTCCGGGTTGGTTTGTTATTAAAAGGTTTCTCAAAGATACCTACCCATTTGTCTAAACTAGTTTTGGATATTAATTCTAGATTTTTGTAAAGCGTATGCTGCAAAGAATCGGTCTATTACTACTGGTAGATTGTTGTTTTTGAGTCGATAGTTCCGTACTCTTCCAATATGTGACCTAACTTCCGCCAACCTACAGTGGAGAACTGGAGAGTTTCGTTGTTTACCCTTCTTCGTTCACTTTTTTCTTAAATAACCAAGCTTTACAACCCAAATCATCCTCTAATATGATAGTAGATAGTTTCCTGGTAGTGGTAAACACATAATAACCTGGCGTTAGATCACATTCTGGCAGAGTACCGCTTGTCTAACATCACGTTGGGGGAAAAGTAGTCGGCTAGCCATTGCACCTCAGCCATAAAAAAAGCTGGTGCAATGTTTTGTTTCTTTTCCAGATTCCTCAACTGGCACAGAGAAATGGATGTTTCTGGTAACATATGTAATATATAATAAAAGGCTTGAAATGAGGGTATTGTAGCTTGGAGGGTTTGAAAGCATCTCTCTTATGTCTTTGTATAGACACAGACTGTCACGTTGTTAATAATTCTTTGCAGTGCAAACATTATTTTACTATGCATAAATCAGTTTTACATGATGAGAAATAAACCACTAAAACACTCTAAGAAGCTGCGAAAGATTGTGCAGCTGTAAAGTGGGTGAACTTTAGTAAGAAAGATTCCGCCCTAAAAGTGGGGGCTAAAGTTGTAATTCTGTGGAACTCTTTCGCTTAGGGAAATAGCCTTGATTCCTCTAAACGCCATGAAGTACTTCCCGCTTTCTGAATATACCTTGGTGCCATAAGCATTATCGCTAAGAATTATTTCATCAAACTAAAAATATTAATAATTTAACTTTGTTGAATATGAGCTATGATAAAATTATTATTTGTGACTTTTAAGAGCTAGGAAAAAAAATCTTTCAGGATTTCTAAAATATGGCTTCTATTCCAAGTGCTTTACACTTAATGCTTTTCCTTACAGCATATTGAATAGTATATACGTTATGAGATGCAAGTCATCGTGCTCTGCATAATTATCATGCGTAATGCATTTGTATCGGTAATACAATCGGTAACAATCTCTTGATAACCCAAATAAAACATTCCAATATGTGTTTAGCATTAAATTTGAATTGCAGCACACGATGTGTTTTAATAAATGTTACGTGTTTTATAATTCAATTAATTCTTAAATGTTCTACGATACGAAACGGCCCTGAAACGCCTTTTTTACCATTTTATGGCAGCTTCTCATAATTTTATCCTTATGTTGGAATATAAACATTTGATCAATTAAAAAAATTTAAGTGAGTAAGTCTATGGTAATAAATTGAATGAAATAGTAAACGAATGTTCAGTTTTGGCATGAACCGCAGAAGTTAAGATTTTAAATTGAATATCTGCAGCAAAATGTTTTCTGTGATTCATCCATTGCAGTTACCGTAAGTACATTCCCACAAAGCACACCCATTTATTTGTTTTCTTTTTCCTTCGAAATTGATTGAGCAATTTTAAAATTCTAAATGTACGCCTTTATCATCATGAAAATTTAAACAACGTTTGATGGTAAAGAATACAATTTCAGTTATCCTAATATTTTTGAGGAAGCCTGCTCCGCACTCATTACTACGTATTAATTTAGTAAGCATGCATTAAAGGAAACCTGCAAAACTCAGAATAAATTGGACAAAAATCAACATCGGAAGTATTCTTTTGAATTTACTATGATACTTTATTAAGAAAAGCATTACGATACTTTGATAGTATTCACACGGCTTGTCGCAATGATACATTTAGAGTCCTAAGGAAAAACGCATACGAAAAAAGCCTGATAAGAACGAGACTCGAACCCGGATCTTTGGAGTAGTATCCGGGTGGCTGCTATAGCCATTGAGGCATCATTCTAGAATATTCAGTTATGTTTGTTGGGGAGATTATCTCAGATACTTTGTGTTCTATCACCTTTCACTCTTTTCTTAATTCCAGAAAAATATCCATTTTACTTCTTTTCATTTAGATATTAAGAATCAGGGAGATGATGAATTTTGTCAAAAATCATAATTAATCTAGAGTTATCATAAATTAGTTTTGAGTGAAAGTGAAACTCTAGTTGAATTCAGAAGTTAGAAGTAATTGAAAGTGGTACCCGCATTCTGGGGCATCCAACCCGGTTATACACGAAACCGGTCAACCGGGAAATCATCGACTAGAAAACAAAGCAACGTGCTTCGGTTATTAGATTTTATTTCATTTTACAACAGCGCATGAAAGTGCAAACACCGATATTCAAATCATTTTGTGGAGATAAAAAGCTATAAAAATATAAAGCATTTTTACTCCCGATAGTGCACGCATTTTGTCCGTGAAATTTTTAGCATGAACGTATCGCCATGGACTTCATGTTAAGAACTAAAAACCCAATTTAGTACTAAAATTAAGAACCTGTAACAGCTATTGACGTAAAAGCGTTATAAAGCTCACGTTGCCGAGAGCACCGACGTTTTGCATTACAATTGTAATCCATGAAGATGAAACTTGATCTGCGTAGACACTATTCGCGTAGGTCAAAATTGTTCTGGGAGTAATTGCGTTATTCCTGCCCTGAAAAGGATTTTTCCTCTTTGTTTTCTGTACCCCGAGTTATCTCCACAAGAATCTCTTCACATTCTCTACACATTAAGCGCTTTATCATTCGTTCTCTTCATATCTACAATCATTATCTTGCAGACATCTTATCACCAATGCGTGCATTAAACGATCTAAAAGTTTGAGCTCTAATACATGAAGAATATTTCTCGGTAAACCAGTTACTTAGCGCGGCTATTACCGTTAATCCGGTTTTTTCAATTCACGTGTTTTTGATTCCCCGCCGAATACAAAGTCGCCATTATGGATGATAAACCCTACTAGATTAAATTACATACAGAAAGAGGTTAGTCGTAAATTTAACAAGACCCTAAATCTAGATATTGTTATATTGGAGAAATAAACGAACTTTCTCCAGAATTTTGTTAAAAAGTAATACATAAATCACGTTTTTATTTAGAGCGAAATAGACACTATGAATTCTCCTCTTCCATTTAACCCGTCGTCAATGTAACTTACAATTAGATCTAATTCATAAGCAATACTGACTACTTCATCCTCTTCAAAACAAACAATACTAACCACTACATACAATCACAGTCCGTTGAAATGAATATCGAAGTATTCCAGTAATTTTGTGCACCGCGTCGATATCAGATCAGTGGAAAGAGCACATACGCCTATTAAAAATCGGCGATTGATAACCGACGAATATTTTTCCGAATCCGTTCAGCTTCCGCATCAAAGGCGAAAGAGGCAGAATTCGACGATTGCGCGAAAAAATTCATCTCCGCAAAAGGCTTAAAAATTAATGATTTTCCTCATCCGCGTTAATTTCTTCTCTTTTAGGAATTGGGGCACCCACGTCAGTTTTAATTATGATCGGAACATCTCCCTTTTAATCCTCTTTTGATACAATAACGTTCTTCCATCGCGAGAAAAATATGTCGAAAGCACCCGAGTTTTTTTTCCTCGAGAGCCCATCATTGTGGTGCAAGATCTTCCGATTCGAGAGTGATCTTTGATGATGATCTGAATTAATTCAATCACGGGGAAGAATAAGTTACTAACGGTGAATAAGAAAGGGATTTTATTTCATCTTTATTTAACCTCTTACGAAAGAGGAATGCCGTATTTTGCGAATGGATTTTCCCGCGCACTGCGATACTGTTTTACGTTCCCGTAGGACCATAAGCTTGGTAGCAAGCAATATTATCTTCTCAACACCAGAAGAAAGGAGGATAAAATGCGCCAGAAGTCTTCTTTGTTAACCAATGATTCTGAAATGGATCGAATACTTTCCATTTCGTTTTACAGTATTCCAGTCGATACAATAAATCATTCATTTACAATAGGACTACCACGTGAAAGCACCGCATTCCTCGCAGAAGCGTAGCCAAAGGTGTGGTTGTCCATGAGAATAGAGACAGCAATAAACGGAAGCATGCGAGATGATGGAATTTTGCAATTATACCATACAGACACCGCTGGAGATTCGAAGGGTATACATGTTAAAATATATCATTTTATACTTTCATTAGATTTAGGAGGAAGAATTTTTGCCTCTAGATTCTAGGTAATGCAGTTTTTACTCCATGGTTCTAAACTCCTCCATGGACTACCCTGGCTACGACCCCGATTCTTCAGCTCATTTCAATACCATTTTCTGTGTAGTTTCGGGCACCCTTTACAACATTGCCTTAATAAGTAGTTTTCTTTATTTCATCACTTAACTCGCTCATGATTAACTTCTCCTAACAATAATTCCAACAATATTCACTCTATCGGCTGTTTTACTTGATTTCTTAATTCTTTAATTACCCTTGCTCCTCTGATGAAACACATATCGACTATAGCTAAACTTCATAAATTTTTCAGTCATTGATATTCCACATCGTTGTTTCTTTCCTCTCATCCATTTCTTTTCTTTTCCATTTGATTAATACTGTATCAGAAATGAAACCGAAGGATATTGCTCAGAAAAGCACATCTCCGAATATATACCCTAAATTTCAGGTGACATCTATTTCATCCATTATTTTATAGCATCTCTTAAGCTTTCAAAAACATTATCTTTGAAATCTTTAATTTTAATTATTTATTTCAATATATATAGGAAGAAATTAGGTTATCTTGGCGTCCGGGAGACTTTGTGGGCAATTTGTGTGGCCGGTGCTTCAATGAAGCCGTGACTGTTATCTTAGCGTGTTTACGCTTGCCATTTTATCACTTATTCTGCATGTTTTACTAACAAAGATCCAATTCATTTACATCACCTAAATGTATTACTCTACTCCAATTAAAACCAAAAATCTCAAAAATATGCCCGTTATTTCCTTAACTGTATTCATAACGTATTTGGAGAGCACGATTGCAGAATATTTAGCCATGCTGATGTTTCTCCTTACTATTTCACCATAATTTATTATTTTTTATAACTGATTTTCATTATTGATTTTTATTATTAAATTTTATTATTTTTAATGTTAATTTTTGATACTTGTATTGTTGATTTTTATTATATTTATTATTTATTTTTATTATATAAACTATTTCAGCTAATCTCACCATTTAAATCTGCGAACTTAACCCCACAAAAGAATGTACTGAAGCCGTTCGTGCCCGTACTCGAATATCATCGATTCCCTCCTTGTATGCACATTCTCTGACGTTTACCTCCCAAACACCCAACTGCACACTCTCGCCAAATACTCCCATTGTATCATAAAAGCATCTCGCGTCCTTTTTCTATTATTTTCATCCCTCCATTCAGCCCGTGTTCTTCGAATAAGAGAACTCCCCCACCTGTTTCAGTTTCTCCTTCTTTAATCTTTCGTCTTGCCTGCCCTCTGCGAGTGGAGCGAGAGAAGAAAAAAAGACTGTAAGAGAGCGTACGGCTGAGGGAAGAGTAGAGTAGTTGAGAGCAAGTATGGATTAAGGCTGGCCAAGTCATCAGAATATTTACCCCGCCGCCGTGGCATTTAGAGACCTAGCGCCTGAATAATGAATCTCCGGGATGAAATTACTATCCCATCCTCAGCTGATGGCGAAGAGGGGGGGCCGTGGAACGAGATGGAGCGCATTTGAGGTGCTAAAAGGCTGAGAGGAAAGAGTGCGCGCACGAGGGAAAAAATCCAACGAGGGGTAAAATTGAGAGCGCTGATGAAATGAGCGAGCGGTTACATTACATACTGATACTGATAGAACATTCGCACCTTACTTACGGAGAGTAATTTTCCCTCTGAACACCTCCATCTCCTCGTCGATCCGTGCATTAACTACAAAGAAGTAGATGTTGCTCGCTGTGCCGTACTCAGAGATGCGCATACCTGAGCGATTTCCAACGAGTGCACGTGGATTCCCTCGCTATCGCAATTAAATACCACGGCTACATCCGATTATAACAGAAAACTAAATAAAAATTTGAAGGAATGCCCAGGTACTATTCAACGTCTGTAATACTCACGAATCATCGCGATAACTCATCCATGTGGCCAGCAGGGGAGTAGCCGCGATGGAACGGTTTAGAGCCGTGAAGTAAATACTGCATTGCCTACAATTCTGGGGCAGGAATACTCCAGCCCGAAATCTAATGAAAATAGGAACTAATATATTTTAAAATGTATACCCTGCGAATCTCCTGCAGTTTTTTAATGGCATAGTTGCGAGAAGTCAACCTCTAGCATACTTTCGTTTATTGTTGACTCTCCTCTCATAGGGAGTTAAACCCACCCCCTTAGCTACACCTCTGATGGGTAGCATTCATTCCGTAGGTCGCTTTGAACCTCATACCCTCCAAATTTCAAAGAGGGAATGAGACCTTCTTGGCGATATGAGGATTAAAGTAGTTGGAACAGTTTTTCCTCTATGCGACAGAACGCTATGGTTGAAAACGTAAAAACGCAAGTGAGTGAATGAGTTTTTATAACGTTCAATGTGGCAAAATGAATGTCGTTATTCAGCATCATTCTTACCTCAGTAGCTTTCGTATTATCACAACCATAAACAAGACCGATTGTGATGGAATAGCGAAAGGAAGATACACATTATTCGACCCCGTACCAAAAAATACTTCTAGCGTACGTATTCTGTACAATTCAGTATATTTTTCGTTGTCCGTAATATCTGCTGGGCGAAATTAGATTCCCCGTATGATGCCACCGTAAAACACAGAGTCACTGACAGTTCATTGACTCACTGACGCCGACTAGTTCCACGCTCTTTCATACAGTATGGACACTTGGAAGCCGAGGTAACACTCTACTCTCGACGTGGCATAAACTTCGAATGTTTAAAAATCAAAGAATCATTCGTATGAAATGGACAACATCTGCGTTAAAAAAGTGCGTGCGACGTCGATGTGAATATTTACAACAATTTTATTTAATACTTCCATCTTAAATTTGCCACGAGCAGTATATTTGTCATTTGATCACCTAGCTATTGAGGGCATAGGTACCCAAAGACAGTGGAAAACAACAGTGTGACAAATTAATTGAGAAGAGTATTAACGAATTCGTTAGCAGTATCGAAGCCAAAAATTTAATTTAGAGCTTCAAATGCAGGGTCGTACAGACTGCGGTGCGACAGTACTCCCACGTTTTCTTGGAAAATTTCAATCTTAGATACGTATCCGTGAATAAAATGAGAGTAACTAGATCAAAAAAATGGGTGTTTACACTTATAAAGATATGATTTAAATTTCCGAACGAGTATATTTGCTTGACGGAGCAAACAAACTGTTTCAAACATAGCCAAGCAAAATTCTCATTTGGATACTCTTCTTGCAGTTCTTTTACTATATATTCCTGTAGGGTGGGATTGTCCAATTTAAGTAGTGCTTGTTGGCCAGCGAAGTTGATGAAGTTTTTGGCCCTGTCTAAAAGTGCTTTCACTGTTGTTATCCTTTTCCATATTGAGCAGTGATTTCAAGTGCTTGCAAGTTAACGTGATTATGAAAATACATTGCCAAGGATGTGAATAAGAAAGATTCTATTCTAATATTTTAAGGAAAATAAATAAAAACACCTTAGAAACGATATTGTAGAAGAGGGTTTGTAAAATAGCTGTGGAATTACTTGCAAAATGGAACAACTGCAATCTCATCACATGGCAATGCAGTAGATTTAGTGTTATTTTGCTATTAGGTCAATGACATTCTAACCTATAGTTTTACACTCTTGAGGCCATAACCCAATATAAATTTTTATAATCTAACGCTATCAATAATTATTTATTCCGTCAGTATTTGCATAAAAATATCCCAAATATACACCAAGTGGAGGGAGCGAAGTAAAGTTTGCGATAAATGCGGAATACTGGAAAGAATATATTCGCATCTGTATACAAACATTCCCTTGCACTCTTAATTTATGCGTTTGACATCAATTTCATCTAAAATGACGTTATTTCCAGTCATATACAAGAAATAAATTATTTTGATTGTCATACTCGTCAAATTCCATCAACTATAGTGCATGGATTTGTATCATGTTTTCCCAGAAAAAAATCCGCAATATTTAAGGCAATGAATTGATGCGACATCGACAAAAACACGGAAAAATAACTAACATCATTATTATGATGCTTATCATTCTCTATAGCAATCCTTTAACGGGAGACATTACGCAGAAAAATGCCATATTGAAGAATGTATGAATAAACACGTTAAATTTGAAACAAAAACCCAACTCACGGTGTATAATGCATCATATTATTATATGATCTCTGATCGTAACTTATGGATTTGGAACGTATTCATGCAACAGGTATTTCAAGTTATTTATCGTAAGCAAGCGTCAAAAAATAGCATGATGTGATGAAAAGAATATAGCCATAGCAATAACACATAGATATAGACATAGAAACTAGAACATAGACTATAAATGTCTCTTCGATAGAACATACAACGACATTGTTATTATATTATTCAAGATTACCATTCATTGGGGACATAATTCCCCGCTCACGAACACAGTTCTTGCGATTCGAATTAATTTTGAACCGCTACTCGGATACGGCGGAAGAGTCGGCGTTAAGGGGATTTATTTTCGCCCTTCGTTTGTCTTCCTCATCACCTCTTGCGCAGCGAAGATTTTTATCCCGACGCCGTTCTCAATGGAGAGCGGCTCCTGACCTCGGGAGAACACGAGCACGCATCTTATCCTTTTTTTCCAAAACCTCCCTCTCTTAGCACTGATTACACGGAGAGTGGAGGAGAGAACGAGGTTTTGCTCCAATTTGCGCACGAAAGAGAGTGGTTATGCGGAAAGACGGGCGAATGAGTGAGAGGGAGAGAGAAAAATGAAATGGGAGTGGACAAAGGGGAATTGGAGAGAGGAATTAGGGGGAGGATAGAGGGAGAGGAGCCGCTAATGGGAATGGAGAGGTGTGAAAGAAGGGGGAGAAAAGGTCCTTTTTTCCAATTCGGAGAAATAATGATGAAGAGGTTGAAGATAATAGGATGAGGAATTAATAGGATGGCGGAGGAGGAGAGGCTGAAGAGAGAAGGTGTATGAGGAGGAAAAAGTGGGAAAGTAATGAGGATGGGATCAAAAGAGGGATGGAAAATGGAGATGGAAGACAGGTTCAACTCGCGAGAAAGCGAGAGTTTAAAAATTTCCATTTCGCATTTGACCCTCGGTCAGAAAAGTGTTGTCGTATCCCATTGAAAAGGGGCTTTCGTCATACTCAGTATGATCTCGTTTTATGCGGTGGACACGTTTCGTAGAAAACCGCATACGAAAATCTCGCAAATGACGTAACTTACGTTAATATATTTTAATATATTTAATGACAAAACTTGTTCAAAATGTATAGCAAACGATACCAGTTTCGGCGTGAGTTTACGCCATCGTCAGAACAGACAGGAAAAAAGTAACTCATGCCAAAAAATTTGGGATTCGTTCTACCATTTTCTGGATGTAGATAAGGCAGAGCTAATCAAAATGAAATTTAAACGAAAAATGATGGAATCAGCCGAGACTTTGTGAAACTCCGGAAAATTAATGGTTTAAATAGCTTTTTAAGGATTAGGGAAAGCTGAATAACTTAGCTAGGAAAAAGCCGTGCGGCTGAAATCCAAAGAATAACAGGTGTGAAAAATAGCGACATGACTGGGACACGAACCCATGTCTTCCACTTTCCGGGCAGATATTCTACCCACTGAAGTACCATGCCGTGTCTCTTCCACACTGTTTGGGAATACTGTGTTAGTCATGTCGCTATTTTTCACACTTGTTATTTCTTGAATTTCTGTGTAACTTAAGTACAGTTATTTTAACTACTAATGACATTCAAACAGTAGGAAAAGATCTGTTGATCCTAAAACTAATAACCTCAACTTCTTTGAGGCTTCATTCGTTAGTAAGAACAACCGAACTTCATGGTAAAGGCTATAGAACTTTACAGGCAGGTTTAATTTTCCTCCGTGCTGTATCGTTTTGAAAATATGATCGGAGATTAAGCCCTATAATGATGAATTTTTATAGCTTTGCCACGGGTAGTATCCGAATGCGCATGAAATTGGGGTAACAGAACTTCAACAAGTGACGCGCCCAAAAGACCGTCCTTTCCCGTAGAAATACACTTGAGCGCTATGCCACTGTGAGTTGAAGTCAATTCATCCTCAAAACATTCCCTCAAAATGTGGAAATCAGTGCTCGCAGCCGATAACATTTGGCTAACTAGCTAAAAATCCAAAAAAAAATGGATAAGGATAGGTTATTTGAGAAATAAACACATTCTTAAATAGAATTATCTGGCAGGAATTAATTAACCTTGTGCATCACTGTTATCTAATTCTTTGGAGAAGCCATGTCTGGAATATAATTAAGTATGTAAGGTTCGTTAATGTGAGATATGAAAAATGAGGCCTTGACCAACATATCTTTATAAAATCCACATTTGAGCGGATTTTAGACCTAAAATCGTTAAAAAGGATGCAAAAAGTAAAAGTTTCATTCGCCTTCATTTAAATTAAGTGAAATAGTTATTCGTGGTATTAAGCATTAAAATTTTCAGTGAAAAAAATAGTCATGCAATGGGAATGTTTAATCAAATACTAGTGACTGTTTTTCAATTAAACCGAGTAACAGAGTAGATGAAAGCCAGGTTAAACAAAAAGAATACTGAGAGCTTCATTAAAGGAGCATTTGTGGAGGAAATTATTAGTTCGAAAGCTTTTAGTTGGGCTTCGAGCTGTCAGAACTGATTAGCAGTTAAAGAAACAAATTAAAGAAACATTTTGGAAATATTTACCCGTGGCTTCTCGGGGAATTTTTAGGTCCATTGCGGTCTCTCTCCAAAAACATATTCTGTTTACCTAGCCATCAATATAGAGAAAAACACAACCGACGAAACGATTACCGACAATATTACCGAAAAGATTACCGACGAAAGCTTTTCGAAAAATTCGTCCAGAATTTTTAGGTGAAGTAAAGGATATTGTCATTCCGGTGAACAGCGAGCGCGATCTTCGAGAGGCGACGACCAAGTGTTACAAGGAAATAATCGCCAAAACAGATAGTTACTTCTGGTCGTTCTTCCGAATAGCATCAAAGAATCTAATAGGGTGGATTAGGTAGAATGTTAATACAACCCCTGCCATACGCCACTGGCGGCTTGCAGCGTACAAATCTAACTCTAATAAAAGAGGATACGAAACTTTAATTGAGATAAGCAACACTCTCATTGAGGAAGAAAAGATACTTCGTATTTTCCACAAAAATTTTACTTTCGACCGGTTTCGACTCCCGCGAGTCTTTACTTTTTATTGTTTCTTAAATGGAAACAGGAAGAGCCTAATTACATCCATTTTAATAATTATTTATGAACACAAGCAACCATTTCCTAACCTGAAACATCCGGCTAGCCAGGATTCGAATTCGGGACCTCAGTGTAGGAACGATAGCACAGCTACCCGCCACCGCGGCTGGTGATCAGACCAACGTAAAACTCTACAAAGTATCTTTTCTTCCTCTATGGCGTTCCAGCAGGTTCATCATCAGATACTAAAGGCAGTCGCAGTAGCCTCGTTTCTTTTTCCATTGCTGCTTCCTTCAGGCTAGCGCATGACGTCAAGTCCATCTCATTCTCCAAGTTCTTGAGGAAAGCAGCTCTGGGACGTTCTCTTGGTTGCTTTCCTTCATTTTTTCCTTCAAATGTGTTTGTTAGGAACTGATTATGCCTCAGTACATGTCCAATCAGTTTAGACCTTTTTCCGATTTTTTTCGACGTCTATCTATTTTCTTTCACTACCTCGAAAACCTCCCCATTGCTTTTCCTTTCCACCCAGTATTTTTTCGTCAATTTCCTCCAAATCCAGATTTCCATCGTCTCGAGCTTCTTTCTTTCCGCCTTCCTGTTTGTCCGTGCCTCACAACCGTGCAATAATACACTCCAAACAAACGTTTGGATGAACTCTTTCCTGATCTCTATTCTTATGTAGTTATTAACTAATAGATTCTTCTTGTTCAGAAATGTTTTTTTTGCCTAGGCAACTCTTCTCTTGATCTCGGTCTCACATGTAATTTTGTTGTTAATAATAATCCCTAGATAGCAAAAATTTTCAACTTGATCCAAGATAGAGTTGCCTATTTTTATGTCAATTTTGGCACTTTCTCTTCTCTTTCCTATTACATTGTCTTAGTCTCCTTCTTCCACCAAGTTACGCGACGATTATAGACATTTCTTTTGGATATAAATTATAAAATCAAAAACTACGTCAAAAAGCAAATTATGAAATGATTTCCCAAACGTCCCAGCACTGAAACTAATGATACGTGAAGACGGCACGGTGTGGAAGCGACAAATAATGATGGATTGATTGTCGATCAGAAAAACAAGATGGTTCTCGTAGCGGAAGCTTCTTCACAGAAGCTATGGGTAAAAGCGTCACTTTTTGCGTCTCAATTTCTCAGGACAGCGAAATCTAAGACGATCCTGTTTTTCACCTTTACCTCGAGCGTCCTAAGAATATTTATAGCCGGCGTTGAAAATAGAAAACGCTAGTTTGAGAGGCGCATGCATTGTTTGCTTAAGATAACTGGAGAAATAGAGAGGGGACCGCAATGGCACGGCAGAACGAGCAAAGCGTGTAATAGAGTGTTTTATAATTACGAAGGGACGTGGAAAGACACCGCTGATGAGTGGAGCAGGAGATAATGAGATGAACGGGTGAATAAATAAAGGTTTTTAAGAGGGAAGGGTCAGAAGAGTAGGAAAGGGGTGCAGAGGGGAGAGGTGGCGGGAGACCATGTCATTGTCTCCGGAGAAGAAATTCATTAGAAGGACATAGCTCTTCAAATTAGAGGAGGATATGGAACTAGCCACGGTCTTGCAGCCATGCGATTTCAATAGCTAGTTACTAGATCTTATGCGGGATATCCACGGTCTAAAAGTCCTTTTACTAATTTGTTCCCTTCCGAGTTCGCGGAGCATAACCTCATTAATGTTATGTGTCTGAAAATGAATGCTGCGCTTGATGACAAGTGACCCGGAGGCTACCGAGGAGAAATATACCAGGGTAAATATTTTAGGCATAGAAATCTCCGAGGTTTGCTCAAAGTTCACCTGGCGAAATTTACATCATGTAGTGTACATGGAACGGACATACATAATTTAAAATGTATCGTAGCAATTAATGCTGTACACTAAATTGATTTTTCTAAACCTAGAGCTGAGTTATGCGGGCCGCATTCTGTCCCGCGCGCCAGAATGTGGCCTGCTGACAATCTTCCTACCCTTTGATTAACACATTTTGACCATAGAAACCCATGTCTTTTGATGTAATAGCTGACAGCAATTAATGATTATCCTCTATCAACATTCATGAACATTTTTCTCCTTTGACCAAAACTGTATTATCGCGATCTTAATCGCTTTCCAATTATAATATTTGTTTAATATAATTATATAAATGTTATGCAGATATTCGCTTGCTTTGTGTAAGCAATCAAATTAAACATAGTTCTGCGATGAGAAAGTCTTAGAATGAGTACGGAATACAATGAATACTTAACGAAGGAGAGGTTGAATATGTATTAATGCAAGTGGTTTCAGCTGGCATAATACGATGAAAAAATTAGTCGTGCTGTTCTCCAGCCAAAATTTTGGACAACGTTAAGTAAATGTAATAAGAAAATATCATCCAAAAAGTGATGCTGATTACAATATAAACTGATATGAAATAATATCGAGGGAGCTAGTTATCCTACTTGGTTATAAAGATTCTAAGTTGACAGTTAAGGAAAATCATACCTATTTGAAAATATATTTCTGAGGCCCAGTATCATAATATGGATTTGACTTTAACTTCCAAGTTAAACTCCATGCAATTAGTCAACTCTAGCAAACAGTATTATAAAAGATAGTTAAGCCTTAATCGATAGTTAAAATTATGCTAAATGATTAGCCAGACTGAGTGATGTTCAAATCTTAACCTTATGGTTTACTGCAATCCATCATCGATGTGAACATACATTGCGGCGGATGCGTTTCGGAGTTATCGCCTCAGTTGGTTTAGAGAGTTGGGAGATTATTTCCAACACTTGTAATAAATACTCCAAACTTTTACTATGAATGTTCCAAAATATACTTGTGATCTCCCCACACCAAATCTCTAATCTGGTCATCCAACACATTAAGTGACCGGGAATTATCACATTGCGGCAGTGTTCTAAGCCTTATGTCAACAGAAGTCAGAATAATTCCCAGTCAAGGTTGAAGTGGTAGCTAACTAACTGAAGGTGTAAATAGTTTTATCAGTGGTCAAGATGAACCTTCGGGTTAATTAATTACGAGATTTGACTAGACTTAACCAGAGCCGTCCTATGGGTGCAAGGGGTGTATCGCACCCGGGCGGCGGCATCTAAAGGGCGGCAACAGAAGCGTAGCTAACCGTTATTATTATTACAACAACCATTATTATTACTTGTCGTTTTGTGTGTTATACACACGACTTATCTAGGAAAGATTATGATGTCAAACTAAAGATTGGCAAACATTTAAAGGAAAGAATTACGGATAACTCAGGACGAGAAGGAATATTTGCGCAGTGGTTTCAATCGGAGAATTGGAATCAATAAAAGATCTTCTGGTATCAATAATAAACCCTCTTCAGGTTTCGGAATATATATTCACCGGAGATTTGAACGGAGTATTTCCTAATTTGCAAATAGTATTGCGTGTTTTGTTGACGGAGACTGTTGCTGCTAAGATACTGGAAAGCAATGTTAAGCATTGATTTATAATGACCATTCACTATGTCAGTATACGGAATATGCACGACCAGTTGTTACTGATGTTTTGTGACCAATGTAATCTGGGAAACTAAGTCATAAAACAATATTTTTTCAAAGTCCTACAAAATAATTTTTACCTGCAAATAAGGAAATGTATGTAATCAATCGTTTCTGGCCGTACTTCGTGGAAAGCCATTTCATTGAATGAAATAAAGAAAACTCGGTAATTTCAGGTGATGATGGCGTCATCATCAGGTGATAATTTCGTTCAGTCGAAACTAGTCGTCGAGAAATATATTCTTTGGAAATTAGGTACCAATTTTTCTTTATTTCATTCAAGGAAATGTATGGTTTTGGCACATAATTTTAAGGGGGCGGCAAATTATCTTCGCACCCGAGCGGCAGATAGGCTAGGCGTGGTTCTGACTTAACAATACCAGACCTCAGGAGTTGTGTTACTCGTGGTACTACTTCGCATCAATGTCTCCAAACGGAATTGCTTAATAAATCTTCTAGCAATAGAAAAGTAGTTTTTGCTTTACTTTTTATGAAAATAATATTTGTCAAATATTCGGGACTCTATAAGTAATCAGCTCATATGAATCTTCAACGCAGAATGCATGCTAGAAAGCGAAATACGGTCTAAATTCTTCACATCAATTTTATCTTTTTCCATCGAACGGGATTATATTTTTTCGGAAAATTCTACTCATACCAGAGAGAGAAAAAAAAATATGCGTCAGCCAACAATAACATTTCACCACTCCTAATCAGTGGAAGATGAAAACTGAAGTCTCACTTGGGAATTTCATTCGTTAATTCCGCCTCCATTCACTTCTCCCCCGCGCTGCAGATAATTTAAACAAATCGAGACCAGAGAGATCAATATTCGAATTACTTAAAATGTGAATTCAGTTCTACGCAACGGAATACTTAAGTGCGACACACAAGCGAATATGCAATTAATCGGGGGAAACTCAAACTTTTGGAGGTGACCTAGGTTAACCATTTCATATAAGACATTAAAATAATTCTTTAGAAAAGCGAAAGTTTTCCTTTTTTACGTTTCTGCCGTAGTTCGTTCCATGTTGAATACATATATAAACACATATACTCATATATTCGTAAGCAGCCCATTCAAAATTCAAGTTGTTTACGGTCACGTGTGATTTGTGCGCGACTCGACCGAAATGTACGACTTTCGAACGCTTTAAGGCTTTTAAGCCCCACTCTGCGGATTGCCGTTATATTTAATGGGACATAATACATATTCCCTTCCCGTGATTGTATATTAAATAGGCTTAAAAAGTAACTTCGCGAAAAAAGGGCGCACTAGAAACTTTCCTCGGCGGCATCGTTAATTACAACCGAATAAACTCATGAATATGAATGTCCGCATAATAAATTACTCCAATTCTGCGCGTGGGAAAATCCTCCGGAATGAAACGCAAACCGTAGCTCGAGCAACTTTGGCGCTTTTTAATTGAGCGGCTCTTGTACTGGCTTTGAAACCTTTAAGTCAAATAGATGACTTCCTAGTAGTAATGGCGACCCAAGTTTGGGTCCTCGTCGAGTTGGAGAAAATCGTGTTCTACGTCTAATCAGATACAAAACGGTTCGGAAATCAGCCCTCGTATATAATTCGAGCTAGCCGGTCGATGATCGCGCAGAATAAGGTCTATAAGATGTTTATTTAGGCGAGATCGAGACGAAAAAGTCTCTTCGTGCATCTAAGCTGTCGTCATCAATATTAATAAAAGAATAAATGAATGTGTACTTAGAAATGGAGAAGAAACCTTAAGAAGGATTTGTGGAAGTAAAACACCTAAGTGGTTACTTAGCAAAAAATCCACCGATTAACCGATGAGGGGCTCCAAAGTTTCTTCGCTTTGGACGAAAAAAGACCTTGTATCTTTCCTGGTCAGCTGTTGACACTAACGTTGACAACTGACATTTAAGACTATCACTAGATACAGAGCCGCGATGTCCTATGGATGCACCTTCGCACCCTGGCGGCGGGAACAGAAGCGTAGCCAACCATTATTATTATTATAACCAGCCAGTCAGTCCAACGACATTACTTGTTTTCCTTGAGGCTAGGAACTTATCTAGGAAAGATTATGGAGTGAAATTAAAGACTGGCAAACTGAGAAAATAATGACGGATAACTCAAGACGAGAAAGGAATATCTGTGCAGTGGATTTAATCGAAAAATTAGAGTCAATAAAAGATTTTCTGGTACATAGCAAGTTTTGGAATCTATATTTATTAGAGATTTGATCGGAGTCTTTCCTTGTTTACTAATACCTTTGCGTGCTTCATTGACACTACCGGAGGCTACTGCTTCTGTGATAATGAGGTCTTTATTAAGGCGAGATTGAGATGAAAACTGATCCCCAAAGATAATCAAAACCAATGTGAATTATTAATTCTTAGTCACAATTTACTATGTCAGCAATATGCATAACTAATTGTTACTGATGTTTTGAGACCAATGTAAGCTGGGGAACGAAGTAATAAAACAACGGTTTTTCCAACCCATGCAAAATAATTTTTACCCGCAAATCAGAAAATGTATGGTTTTAGTATTCAATTGTAAGAGGAGGTAAATTATGTTTGCACTCGGGCGGCAGATTGGCTGGGCGCGGCTCTGACTATATTCTTATCAATCATTAATTCTGATTTATTTTTTGATCATTTTACGTCATTTGCCTAACTGAAACTTAATCATGGAAAGCTTTATATCAAATTTTTTGATGAAATCTATCTGAAGAAAAGGATATATCAGCTCAATATAATTTTAGAAATATCGCTTTGTCCCTTCTCTCGGAGACAATGTCTACAGGAGACTACTTTGATAATCTGCTAAGTACCAAGCCTTTTTTGTATTATAAGAAGTTTCCCAACTTTTCTCATACATTTCTATCAACGAATAATTTTTCTGATAGACTTAAATAGGAGAGAAAGAGGTCCGTTACGCACCCCAAACAGCAATAGCCCCCATCCCCTACTAAACGTCCTTAGACCAGGGGCGGATTTAAGCTATGAGAGACCATGGGTGCAAAGATGTGACTGAGGCAGGACTGAGAAATGATGAGTAAAAATTCGAATATTTTCATTAAGTACACAAATATACATTCCTCAATCGCTTCACTACAGCAAGAATAAACGAACAAAAAGGTTTGAATTACAATACAGTATTTGTATAAATTACAATGAATGATGGATAGACTTTAAAAAACTTATAGACTTTACATGGAGATGAAAACAATGTAATATGTTCTATAAGCATGCCATGTAGGATCAGGCTCTAAATAAATATAATATTCTTTACTGAAGCGACGAAGTAGAACATTTTATCATTGATCTATTAGCACAGTCTTATTGAGGTTCCCATAGGATGAGGTCCCTAAGTTAGCACCAATTGTGCCTAATCATAAATCCACCCCCGCCTGAGGCGACTGCCTCGCTTTTCTTCTGTTTAAGTCGACCCTGTGCCGAATCGACAGGACAAACCGAATGGGCGAGGTTCATCGCGGGGGTTAAAAGAAATTCAAGCAAGCGATGCTTCTAGCGGTTAAGTGACACGAGGCAAAGTTTTTCGGGAGCGGAATAAAAATTAAATTGAGTGTTTGCGAACCCTCGAAAACCCGATGTATTATTCAACGAGATGCATCCCGTTGTCTACCTATTAAAATTTCCAACGCGGACGTGGTCGACTCGAAATCATTTTTGCCGAAAGACCCCGGATCAAGCGAGAGTTAAATTAGCATTGCTGATTCACGTTCACTGAGCCGAATATGCGCTACTCCTACATAATTCGATGAATGACTGGGTGGTTCTACGGACCATCTATCGGCATACTTAGAATTTTTACCGCAAAGAATGAGAAGATGGATTTTATAGAGTAAAAAAATAGAATTAGAATAGAATAGAAACGTCTTCATTGCGGGCGAGATTGTGGGACTATCAAGTCCCCTCCATCATGTAACGCATTAAATTTAAAAAAAAGGAAAAGATAGATCAGTAAAAGAGAGAGAGTAAAAGGAAGAAACTACTATTTTTGGATAGAAAATACCTAAGTCGTGAGCTTAGGAAAATATTTCCGTGGCAGGAAAACACCCACAATTGTGAAGAACCTGTAAAACCTACCGAAAGTGATAGCTGAATTTGAAACTAAATAAAATTATTTCTATAATCTGAAAAAAAGAGAATCGACAAAAAACTCAAAAAAATTTATATCGACATGGAAAAGTTTCCACACCTGAAGACATTAAAATCTGAAAAATACAAAACAAATTAAATAGAGGTAAAAAAATATATAACACAAATTCATGTTATAGCTATATAGAATTGGAGATATTGACGCAGATGTTTCAAAGCCTCGAAGATACACAAGGCGAATGAAAATTAAATTTAAAGATTATGTAATTTAAAAAAAAGCCGTTAAATATGCTGTGATACATCTACTAGCGTATTCAATTAAGCATTTCATCGCCATATCAAAATAATAGACGTAAATAACTATAGTTCTCCGGGAATATTAAAGTTTTCAGCAATGGATAATCAAACATTTTTTTACTTCTAGACAGCACATCAGATGGAATTGAACCTATATACTTACACGTGTTTATTTCAAACTGCTCCTACTAAGGAAATTGCTAAGATACTGAAAGCCTTATTAGAATAGTCACTCCATTTAAACTAGAGTTAATTTAAAATAGAGATATGATTCGTAAATAAAATGCTGTCTGTCTGAAGAAATATATAAATCTCCAGCATGAGATGATGATGTGAAAATGTGGATTGATTTTGTGTTCTCTTTCAGCTCATATGACGTAAGATGTTTCTCTAATATTTTATTTCATATTTATTTGTATCAGTTACATTTTACATCCATTATTAACCTTAAAAGATATTTTCTTAAGATACATTTCTATTGTTAGTAATGGAAATAAAAGCATTAAGATGTAAACTAATCCTTTGAAGTAAAATCTTAATTATCAAATATGAATATAAATCATCCCTGCATATAAATGTATAGAATATAATTTGAAATTTATAAGGTTATTAACTGGAAATGATAAATAATAAAACAAAACGACATCGATGTTTTCAGCGTAATGTGTTCACGGAAAGGGGTTTCCACACTCCATGATTCGCTTTTAATAGTATGAATATGTTTCCATTGCAATTTTTTAGTTATAATAAACAAAATTATAAAAAAAATGCATGCTTATTTATGACAATGGTTAACAATAATATCAAAAGACTGATAAAAGGAACATACTAACTTAGTGTTTCTTTTACATCTGTAAACTAACTTCGATAGCGAGATATTGAATTAAAAAATATAAATAATTATAGCAACTTAGTTGATAAATGATAACATACACATCCATTATACATCACTAAATCCTTTTCTATTCCCGTAAGCAAAGCATGATTGTTAATTGGGTTAAATAATTTAAGAATAAACGTACATGGCAAAGCTTGTTTAAATATACAAAAGACAATAATTCACTTTCGACAAATCTAGTTGATTTCCAGCCTTATTTGTCAACTACCGTTATCAAGTGAACCAACTAACCATTATCCATCTTCCTTTCTCGATTTGTGCGACTATGGATCTGCCATCTCCAAGACTGACCATCACAGCTTCCTGCCCAATGAATCTTCAGTACTTTCCAATGGACCGGCAACTGTGCCACATCGAGATTGAGAGTTGTGAGTAGAACATAATCCAACTTTTGCCCACCCCAAATCCAACTTACTCCACTCTCTGTGTCGAGTAAATTCAATCTTACATTAATCTCCTCCTTCACGCTGAGCCAATCGTTTCTTGTTCCCCCCAAACTGATCAAGTGCTGCGTCATCCCCAGAGTGATGTCCATTCTTTCCCACAGTGTGCGAGAGGTAAAAGATTCTCGCGAATCACCTTTCGTATCCAATTTGGGCTACGTCAAAGCATGACACCGAGCCTGTAAGAGGCGTTTTTAGGCCTCACTGCTGGTGCGTGTCTTTTGATTGTGGCACAAATGGAATTTCCCAATTCCGTCTTTCTTTCCGACCTTCAGCTGTCCGGAGACGCAGCCGAGGACCGGCGACCCCTTCATGGAACTAATCCTAATTTCTGCCTTCTCTTGAAACACGCGATAGCTGTACTGCAGTGGCCTGGACATTGAATTTAATCAAGATATTTTTGGAGTCCTTTCGATTATCCTGATATATATATATATATATTGGAGAATTTATTGACACCTTGTGAATTGGATCTCTCGGGGAATCGACAGTTTAGATAGAATTTACGGTCCAATGCAACATGAATTCGTCTGTTTTCTCGGGTTGATACAATTCGTGACGCTTCGAAGATGGATTTACAATACGACAGTGATTGGAATTTATTAACAGGGATTGGCGCTACTGCAGAAGGATGAGTACAATTGACGAGTAGGGTTAATAACACAAATAAATCAATGCTTATTTTTTGGAATGGCAAATAAGATATGCGAGATGTATTTTCAGGGTAAATATCTTTGTGCATGAAACACAGACCGCAATTAGATATTTCTCCTCTTGATCGAATGCTTTTGCCTATGCTTCAGCATGAAATCATGTTGTCAAAAATATGTAGTCCAGATTGAAGACTAAGAAACGAGGAAGTGCTAATAAATCCAGTAAATACATTAATCTCCTTGCATCTGCATTATGGAGTTAATTTCGTCAGTCTTCCGTATTTCGGATTGCGATTCAAAATTTAATTTTATAGTATCACGTATTTTCATTACTTTTAGCAATGAAAGTGATATTTGGAAGTCACCGAAATATCTTGGAATATTGTTGTTCTTCGCTCATTTTCCTGCATCCATAAGTTTGTTTTCCATTAAGATTCCGTCTAAAGTACTCTGATTAAGACATACCATTTGTAGAACACGTTGGCAGTTAATTAATTTAATTTTTTGAGGATCGCAAAGACATCCAACCAATAAAAGTCTTCCGGTCAAACAATTTGCTGCAAATGGTTGTACTGATAAAATTTTCTGATGAAATGGATAATACAGTTGTAATGATTTATAAAAACCTTTTGAAAATTCCTGTTTCTCTTTCTATTAAAAATTCCCTCATAAAATATTCTTTTTTGGAGCAAATTTGTATGTAGCTTCATCACGAGCCAATTTGAAACTCAAGGAAATATCTTCGTTTTATGTATCTCTGTTCGTGAATCAAGAGGAGAAAGTAAAATGATCCAAGAAAAAAATTAAAGTGAATGCGTTGAATTGGGACACTTTTCATACATTTACTTTAGATTTTACAAAATATTTCCGAGGAAAAACAACGCTTAATAAATGACAAAAATCGCAAACTAATGCAGTGCTTCGCATCTACTTTGAGCTAGAAGCCGATTTAATATCCATTTTACATGTGTAAAGCCGACATAATAATAAGAACCAAATGCATTTGAGACAGCGTAAGATGATTTCTATATTAATTTGGAGGCATTCGTGCGTTCTTTGCTGCAATTCCTGATACGTCTCACCGAGAGGCATAATCAAACGGGGCTTGTAATTTCACTTTTCGATAAAAACAAATCTTATCTTTTACATCAAAACATAGGATTCTTTGAGAGCGGTTTAATCAACAGATACGCATTGTCATATATCTGACGTAGTCAAAAGATAATTTAAAATATTACATTTTTAGACCTGGGTGTCTATTTATTCAATGTTAAACGGCTACTTTTACTAATTTTTGCTTCTTTAGTCTTTGACACGTTGTTTTATGACGAATCTCTTAGCAATTTGACTTGAAAAAGTTTCTCTTTTCTACTTCGAAATTTCGAAAAAATTAATGCTTTGCATTCTGATTTATCTGATCTAATATTTTGATCATCGTTTCCTTAATACAGATTGGATTAGAATTATTAAACGGCATAAAAATGCTCTCATTCTATTGCACAAAGAAAGATAAATTAAATTAAATAAAAGGAAAACATCACAATATCTCTCTTAGTTACGCAAAATAGATTAATTACATGCATTTTACGAATTGAAATTATTCAATCATGTAAAAACTGAATAATCGTATATCTGTAGCATCGAAATATAGGTAAATAGTCATCCCAGCTATTACATTTTGTCATTACAAAATCTATATATATAAAGCAGAAATGCTGTGGGTTTGTTGTTTGTGGGTTTGTGTGTTTGTTTGTCTGAGATTGGAGTCCACACAGTTTGTCCGACTTGAGTCAAACTTTGTATACATGTCCTCTAAGGAAGGAAGTACTGTCACGTTTTATTCGATAACATTGTTGGGTTTGAACCAAGATCGTTCAGATAGATTTCCATAATAAATACATGTGAAGTTCGCCATTATCGGTTGCAGACTTAATTTCTTTAGCAAAATTAAAATAGAAGATATAGTCATATAAAATCGAGGTAAGTATCAAAGGAAGGAAAATTGAATACAGATTTTTATTACTGTCGTGAAATATCGCTTTCGTTTTGAAGTTGCGAGAATTTAGTTAAAATATACGAATATTTAATGAAATTTTGAGGTTGTAAACAACCCGTCCCCCTGATGACCAATGCGATTGTTGATTTCGTGTTAATGCATTTTCCCGTAAGAATAGATGTGTTTTTAGGCCCATTTAAAAGCAATTGACTATATGAAGAGGAGGAAATTTTTCAGAGATGTTTACTGTTACAGTCACGAACAATGAAAATTTGAAAAATAACTTCACAGTTATTTCGATAGAAAATAGTAATTTAAGGGTTAAGTATATAGCAAGCCACGTTCAAAATTTTAATTTAATCTAATATTATAGAGAAAAGCTACGCGGAATAAATCGTTTCGGTTTTCACTCCGGAAGAATAACGCTTTTGCTGTTTCGGGTTACTGTTCGGTTCCGGCTAGATCCCCCGTCTGTTACAACATGATCATGCGGGGCGAATTTTTCTCGGAAATTATCTTGTACCCAGAACTCCATACCGCCCACCGAAACATTATCTTCCACTCGTGTCGCGATAAAATCTCCAGGCTTTAATGATCCAAATCCTCCCCGCGGCGCCATATTGCGAGCTTAGATCGTGAGCCAAAAAACAAACATCCTCCGAGGAAACCATCTCCTGGACGACCGCTCTGATGAAAAAAAAACTACGGATCTTAACTACCCTAGACCCACTTTGCTAATCCGCTCAGCCACCTCAGAAATTGGTCTTCTCCGGCGCGGGATTTGCCAGATATCTCCGCAAACCGGACGGCCCCCAGAAAAACGAATACATTATAGAGATTGGGCGAAAGGAGGTCGGAGCTGCGTGGGAGAGAAAAAATGGCGGGCGGGAAGATTGGGGGAGTAGGCGTGTGAAAGAGGGAAAAAGGGGATGTGACGTGAGGATGCAGAGAGAGAAAGAGAGAGCGGAGGAAACAAGAGGAGTGAGAAAGACGGATGACGAGAAGTGAAAGGGAAAAAAGATGTTGACGCTGAAGTTGTGAGGATAATCGCAGGGCGTGGGTGGAGAGAGCTGAGGAAAGGTTACGGGGAAAGAATGCGAAATGTAAGTCGGAGGAGAGGCTGCGTAGATGAAGAGAAGGTATGCTAGGATTCGTAAGAAATGGAAAATTCCGAAGAGACGCAAGAATATACAATCTGTCTGTACAGTAACCGGCACAAAGGTCGTCTTGATCCTCAAAATCTCTACCATCACCAATTCAAAGACCTGAAGGAGGAATGAGGCTGACTAAGCTAGATGAGGAGTGAAGTAGTTTTCCTATACTTTCCGTGCTGAGATAGAAATGCAAGAATCTACACTCTTTTTCCAAAGCACACGGTACAAAGGTCGATTTGAACCTCAAAATCTCCATCACCAACCCAAAGATCTGAAGAAGGAATGACTAACTTAGATGAGGAGTGAGGTAGTTTTCCTCTACTTTTCTCACTGAGCTAGAATGTCATTGGTTAAAAATATCCACGTATGTGCATTACATAGACCCTATGAAAGACACAGTTCATTACAATTAATGACTTGTGGCAAAAATTATTAGGTACTATTTTTCAGCACCTTCCTTCAGTAGCTTCCATATTAAAACAGCCATAAATAAGATCGAGATAATAGCAAGTGATTGACTCAATTTCTTCTATCCTGTTCCGAAACACGAAGTAAAAAATATGAATCTAAAGTAAAACCACTATGTTTTGAAGTTCAAGAGACGTAAAACGTAAAGGTAAAAATTCAAGTAAAGGAAAATCCCAGCCTTACCCTCACTCTTAGCCATACTTTGAAAACTGACCACTGCAAATTACTGATAAATTTTAAGAAAATTTATAAATTCGTGCTTACTTATGAGGCAATCTAAAACTGCATAATAAATTACACCTCAGAAGACTGGTAGTTTTCAAAAGCGATCGCGAAAACAAAAACTCAAATCCCTCTTTAACCTCGTACATGTTAAAGTAGATCCCAAGGTTTGAGTATCAAATTTTCTTTCTTGAGAAATCATCACGATTTTGAGCGACCATTATTTCTGGTTTTATTTAACGAAATAATTAAACTGTACAGACGATTAAATGAACTTCACATGCATTTTTATAAAAGTGTTTATAGCCGTCTGGAAACGAACTCGGAATACTTTTAGAAACAGTAATTATGATGTTTAATTGGGCCCTCCCATAACTTTATTTTATTTAATAATAATAATGATTTATTTCATCACAAAACATCCAGGTACAGAAGAAAATTCTGCACTGAGTATGTGACGTCAAAATTAAAATCAAAAAGACCATATTACTGGAATTACATTACCTAAAAGTACATATTTTAGAGACACAAAACCTTTTACAAAGAAAATTTACATTGTAAAACCTTTCAAATACTACTATTTAGTACCACTCATCACTATATCCAACAGGATACATCACTATCTAATAGATATTCGTCGACTAATTAATAACACTTGTTTGACAATATTTTTTTAAGTGTCCTGAAATCTTTGTTCGTTTGTATCGTATTTTTGCAAGAATGTTTTAGGAATTTTTTAGGTTTCATCGGAAACGAAAACGAGCTAAAGCTCAAATAGTGTCGCAGTGCTTTTCTTTGGGACCGTCACTGACCTCGCATAAATGAATATATACACCAAAGTGATTATTATTTTGATAATATTTCTAGCTACGAACACGAATACTATTGATAGACAGAATCTACGCGCATGCATAAAAACTGCTTGGTTCTTTAGCAGCGTTCGTTAAATCCAATTATGGCCGACTACGCCTGTACCGGATATTTCGCTACTTAAAAGCAATTCGATGGGATAAGATGTGCCAGAAGAACTTTTTAAGTCTACTTACGAAGTTTGAGACATGAAAACGCTCCTATGCTGCGGCAAGACTCAAAAATGTATAAAAGGAAATCGATGGAATTTAAAAAAAGGATTCCGACGTGAAAATGGGTTCCCCGATGTTTGGAAAAGTTTCTTCATAACAGCATACAAACGACGAGAAGAATTTGACCAAGTTTCTATTCATAATGGCGGACTAGGGATTTTCGAGAGAAAATGGGAAGCGACGTCACTGCGAATAGAAAAAGTAGTTTAGAAGGAATTCCGATACGAGAATAGGAAAGGGAAACGTCAACTAAAAGGAAATTCCTGGAGGTGTGTGAGAAGAGAAAAGGAAACCACGGAATGAATGGAGAGAAGAAGAAGCCTCTGGTTAATGGTTGTGAAAGGAGAAACGCAGAAATATTTTCGAAGAACGGTAAGGAGGGATCAAAAAGAGGATTGAGGGTGAAAGAAAACTAAACAGGTTAAAAAAATGATAAAATTAAGAAGGGTAAAATAATAAATGTTGGAGAGGTAAAACGAGTGGAAAGAAAGTGCCATTGATCAGATTAAGAAAGTGATAATGCTGTTGAATATTTATCGTGAAGAGGTAATAACAATGCAGAAAATACTTCAAGTAAAAGAGTAAGAAACAGACAATACAGGAGAATTCATACAGCAAAGCGTTGCCATCTGGAAAGGCCAAGTTACGATGTATATAAAAATAATTATGCTGATGATATATGATGCATACATAGGGTGTTACGTACAACAAGAGCGCAAGATTTGAATTTTAAATAAAATATGGTATAGATTTTGCCTTGATAATTAAATGTTAGTCAATCGAAGAAGCCTTAACCTTGTTCCATAACAGGAAGCATGGTAAATAACTGTGTAAATTCTACAGAAAGAGATTTATTAGTGATCGCTTTCGAACAATTCGTATTAGCTTACGGCAGTTGGTCTATTAATATCTTCCCTATAGATCATAAATGGTACTTCCGAAATTAGTGTTGTCTTGAAACCAGTCAGATAGAGTTAGATATGTAAGTCTCCGCAAATTGCCGGTGCATGACGGTGGCAATAACATTGGCATGATTGTATACATATCGATAAAAAATTTCTATTTTCGCCATTCGATGCTTGAAAGATGTTGCTACGCTTGCATAGATTCTCCGTTAGGATCATGCAAACCATAATGGAGGAATTAAAAAGAAAACATACAGAAAAATCGATCCCTTTCGTTGTAGCGGTACTCCGCAACAAGAAGTGCTGCGAAATTCTTCTTGTACAGAATTTTAGCTTAATCCTTTAACTTCTAATCCCGGCACTTTCCTAGTACGTAAGTTGCGCGCAATTTCCGTAATTGTGTAATTCGAGCAACGTATCCAGCGGATTCCGCAGCAAACAGATTGAAAGAGCTTCGGCGCTACAGTAAGTCGTTTGAACCATCGCCCTTCCTGTTTGGAAAACCCCACAGCGGCATTTCTTCCAACTAAATACGGAAAGCGCGAAAGACGGCTAAGTTTAAATTGTATCCGACGCCCTTAAGGGGGGAAGGGGTCTGGACCCCACCTGGTTTCGCCACTGATATATATACATATTTATTGAAAAAGGTGTAGGCTCTATGTGATGATGCCGAACGTAAATCTTGTATGCCTGAAGTGAAACGAGAGAAAATTATTTGGGCATGTGGTGCCCAGACGGTTATATCCTAGTTACAATGATTCACTTAAAATAGTTGAGCTTCAAAGCAAACCAATGTGAACTTCATCAACTAATTTTGGTGTGAATCTGTTGCCATAGTGAAAGGAGAAATAAAACTTATTCTCACCTCCATTCATTTTGATATTTATTAATTTGAGCTGCTGGTAAAAATACGTCATGTGTTTTTTCTACACCTATTAACTGAGACATTGAATTATTCAACGGGGAGTGTTGGAGCACCAACCTCTAAGCATCACCAGTAACATAGTCTCAGTGAAACATTAAATGAGAGGAAGAGGAGCGCAAGGTTATTCTTCGCCGGATTTTGGACGCGATGAGAAAGTTTGTTAACTTCTTAGCAGCGAGAGGAATAGAGTAAAAAAAATAATAGGATCTAGGGGTGGGCGGAATAAAGGATTTATACAAAAGAAGACTGGCGAGAGAAAGTTTAAGGTATTAGTAAGAAAGAGCGACGAGATAAATGGGATTATCGCGAAGGGAGAAGAGGATGCAAGAGAAAAAGGGAGTTAAATACGAAATTAGAAATGAAAACGCCAGGGAGAAGACGGCGAGACAAAGAAGGTTAGAAAATGATTGTAACCGAGCCGGAGTTGGAAAAAGAGGGAGGAAGGAAGAAGTATGAAGAGATTAAGAGAAAGAAGGCGGAGCGGCGAGGGAAGGAGCTGAACAGGAGAATGGAGTCTGCAAAATCGAGAGGGAGAAAAAAGAAAGAGGGAGGCTGGGGGAGAGGAACAGAAGATTCAGAAGGTTATGACGTCTGGAAAGCGGTCCTCAAGATTCACTACGAGTCTCTATACCCCTCAGGCGTTTGTTTTGCACTTCGGGACAAGAGCGTGGAGGGAAGCACTCAGGATATGCCGGCGAGGCCCCCACATCGCCCATTCTCCCACCCACGCGTCCGCCCCCGCTCACCTGCCGGGCCCCGCCCCATTCCAGCCCGCCCCCGCGCCAAACCGGGAAAAGTCTCTTCTCCAACTCACGTACGGCCGGCTGCATCGATTTGTAGGCCTCCACACCGACTCCTCCTACCCTTGCAGAAAAGGGCCCCATTCTGCATGCATACCTCCCCCCTCGTTCCACCTTTATCGCATTTTCTATCTCATACCCAATCTCACTATTTACATCAATGTACACCTCTGTACATACATTTCCACTACCTCTGTTTTTATATCTCTTCCCCCATCAACCTCCATCCACCACCTATCCACCCTTTCCTCTCTCCATTTCTACCTTTGTCCTACTACCTTTACCTTCCTTCCGCTAAACCGCCCTTCTTCCGTCTAGATTCACCTTCTCTCCTCATCATTTTCCTCTACGTCATTACCATAGCGTTTCTCCCGATTTACAGTGATACCCTCGTAAAGGAGACACCCTGTTAGCGAGTGTCTCTGATTACGAAGACATTTCGTTCTCTTCCTACTCGGCTAACAAATGCTCAGGAGGATGCTCGTGTATTCCTGTATTCACAAAATTTAGGAGAGTTTGATATACATACAATGGTTACCGCCCACCAGTTAGAACCAGTAAAAGAAAGAGGTAGATAAGCAACGAAAAAATCATGATGAACATGCTTGATTATTAGACAAAAAAAGGAGAAAAAAAGTCTTTATTTGAAAAGAAAAATTACTTTTCTCATTCGTTCTGCGTCTAAAGAGGTTTATATTCAAAATTAATACGTTTTATTAGGATTTGATAACTCGTATACCATTTGCAACTCGACAAACATTAGGTATCGACAGACGAATAATTCTGGAACGAATTGTCTTTGTCAGCCGAGGTATCATAGCATCTGCCTTCCGCCATTTCAGCCTTTCTCTCGCTGTCTCTCTCTTACCTTCTTCATCTTTCTCTCAGTTCGCCAACCTTCTCCAGCAATCATCTTCTTTCTTTGCTTATTTCTATCTTCTCACGTATCTTTCTTTCCCAGTGTATACCATTCTGCGTATCCACCCTCATCTCTGTATTCCAAATCTCTTTATTCGACCCCTTCCTAAAAATTGGCTATACTCTCCTCATTTTTACAACATTCTCCTCCCTGTTTCCAGTTTCATTTAATTTTAAGGTTCTTCTAAACTTTCTCAATACCTCTGACTTCTCTGATAGTATTAACTTGCCTTCGCCTAAGACCATGTTTCCTAAATATGCACTTGAATCTCTCTTCCTACCTTCTTCATTCATTGAATTATTTTCTCTAATATACCCTAAATAAGGTCTTCACCATCTTTCACGCCATGCGAGCCACTCTGTTACCAGAGTCTGCCCTCGGATCTACATCTGTACTAAGAGAAATGAATGTTTAGAATCTGTTTTAATTTTCGCTTATCCAATTGAGTTTCCACGCGCGATAAGGAATTCCTTAATTCATTCTTAATTGTCAATATTCACAGCTCGGTTGTCGAGTTTGTACCATTTAAGCTTCTATATGTATACTGTTAGTAATCTTTGTCGACTACGAATCACAAGTTTGAGAGCGAAACTTCCAAGAATCACTAGAAATCAAAATTACTGGAATCTTTTTGTCTATCAGTAAAATGTTTTACACATCTTGGCATTTTTCTACGTCATCCTATCTCACATCTTCCTTCTCTACTCGTCAATTAATTGTTAAAATTAAGACTGCATCAATAAATAATCTGGGATACCAGATAATCAATATCAAGCCTCAATTCCTTCGAAATAAAAACTTTTATGTCTATGATTATTACATATATTTTTTTACTAGTAAACGCCCCCGTCAAAATTTGATCTTCATACGCCAGAAAATAACAATTGCTGGTATTTAGTAATGATTATGATGATGATGATTAAATGATGATGGATAAATTTGGTACACATTTGCCCATGATTCAATATATGAAGAACTGTTTTGTCAATTTTCATTATGAAGTCAACATTCATAAATCTTATGTATACTTCAACTTTAAGCCATGAAATTTGCAAGAAAAAATACTATTATGTCGCAACCATTAACTCTCCTTTTAAATTTCAAGCGCATTCTTGTAAAATAACAGATTTAGCTACTTATCGATAATCGAGTTTATTAAACGCCCCCGTCAAGCAGGATAGAATTATGATAACTGGATAAGTTATACAATTTCACATCTTTTATCTCTACTCCTCCCTTAATTGTTAGAAGTAAGACCGAATCAACCAATAATCTGGGATACTGTATAATCAATATCAAGCCTCAATTATTCCGTAATAGATCGTGTTTGTCTGTAATTATTACGTACATTTTTCTGTATAATTCAATATCACATATTCAGTCACTCTGCTTTCACTGCCTTCCGTTCACTATTTTTACCGTCATATTTCTATTCTGACACTTTCCTTGAGATTTATACCTTTAGTACTATATTTACCCATATTTCCTCGAGCATTTCCACCCCCTTCTTATGACTGTCTATCTATACCTTCATTCAATTTCTTTTCACCACTCTCCCCTTCTCACATTGGTCTTCCTCCGAGTATTTTCCAGTCTCTCCTCCATCTGCATCTCTCCCTTTCTCCACATCTCTCTCCTTTCTTCCACGTCTCTGCCTCCCAGTCTTTCTATCAGCTTCCTGCCACTCTTTCCGTCACTCTTCCTGTCACCCTTTCCATCGCGTTTTCTATCTTCCTCGATTCTTTCGCCGTCTTGCCCTCTCTCCATCTTTTCTGCTACCTTCAGATGCTTTTTCTCCACACTTTTCCATCCTCCCTCTCTCTCCTCCTCCGTTCCGTTCCATTCCCCGCTTCACTTACTACATCTTCCTTTACCCTCCTCCCTCTCTGCATTCTCTCTTGTAAACAAACCAAGCCCATCTTCCTGTACCACTTCTTCCATCCTGCCACGTTTCCTCCATCCTTATCTCCCCCATTATCTTCGTGCCTGTTTTGTTCTTCGAGAACTTCCCTCTCGCGTTACCTACCTCTTCCTTTATCGCCTTCCCATATCCTCGCGAGGAAAAGATTAACCGGGAGGGAATTAGATAACGGGCAAAAAGAAAGCGCAGGATGCGAAGAGCCGGGAATGAATCTGGGAGACGAGAACGCTATGGAACCGAAAGTAAACCGTTTTGAGAAAAAAAAAGAAATCGGAGGTTGATTGATGAGAGATGAATGTCGTGGGAGTGTGAATGGGCGCGCCGGTGTATCCATCTCCGGGAGATGGATGGTGCGGCGACACCTGGATGGCTAGAGATACGCGGGAAGGACAGGAGAATGGAGAAGAAGACGTAATCTCGGGGCGATCAGCTGCGATACTCCTCGGGAGGCACTCCCGTTCAAGTTGCAACGGCTGTAGGACGTGGAGCCGCTGTCTGGAGAACCGGGGACGTCTTGAAGACATAGGATGGCGGTCTTCCGTCGGGCTCATTCTCTCTTAGGAAGATGGAACAGCTCACACAAATAATGACTTTTGTACTGATATTTTCGGTCCCGGGACAGTGCAAGATATATGATTATCGTAGTCACCGGTTTAGGTACATTTGGTGCAATGTGTAACACTGGAGTGAATCATTCCATACAATGTATATTCCAGAAATGAACCATGCCTGAGCGACTGTAGCAGTGCCGATCCCAAGAGCAATTATTTATTCTTCTTGAACTGAGAAATAATTAAAATAGGACTCCAGGATATCCACATTGAACATTCGCAAAGCGCGTTACTCCGTATCCTCAGTCAAGATCTGGAATCCACATGAAGTAGGGTTAAGTCCTGATTTAGAGATGGTTCAACGTATAGGAGCCCCTTTCAAATTGTGAACTCCGTTACTGAGGCTTTGGATGGCGTCAAACGAATTTAAAAAGAATGAAAAGGGGTCATACTCCTGAAGGCAAAATCCATTACTTCGTAAGAGACGAAAAATGGGGAATAAAACTAATTCAAAATCCGATTAGGCCTCGAAAAAAAATTATGATCACCACGAATATAGTAGGAGTGAAATATTCGATTTTCTTATCAATAAAATCCGCGGTAATTTTTCCGAATGAATGAATACTGACGAGAATTTATTTATGAATTCGAGAAGGTAAAACAAAAGACAGCACGTTTCTTTAAGCATAGCTAAGATACATAGGTAAACTCAATCAGGCTCTTGATTTAGGGAGGGAATCGTTTGTGAAAAAAAAAGATTTTCTTATCAATAAAATCCGCGGTAATTTTTCCAAATGAATGAATACTGACGAGAATTTATTTATGAATTCGAGAAGGTAAAACAAAAGACAGCACGTTTCTTTAAGCATAGCTAAGATACATAGGTAAACTCAATCAGGCTCTAGATTTAGGGTGGGAATCGTTTGTGAAAAAAAAAGATTTAAGCTCGAGGAAACTTTCCTCCATAAAAATACGATATACAAAGATGTAGCAAATAATTCGCGTTCGTGCGGTTACACAAGAGGATGTGATTATTGGATAAAACTGAGGAAATGTACGCTAAGATTATATGGTTGCTTCCAAAATTAATTTTTCCGCGAGCATTACGCGGCAGGAACCGGATCGGAAGACATCACTAAAGGTGTGATTAACCCTAGCAGGGTTTATACATAAATATTACTTTTGAATGATTCATGAATAATATTAGGCACTATCCTGGATAATTTTAATGACGATTTGCAATATCATTTTTTTCAGAGATAAACACAAGATATATACTTTATTTTTCACTCGTAGCCGTTAGTTGCGATAATCGCATTGTCATTGAATTATGAATAGAATATTTCCATGATTAATAATCAACATACCTGATTGGTTTGTTCTAATAGAAGATAATCTATCAAATGCTAACGTCATTCACCTTTCCCTAATCCTTGTGACTTCTCAAAGTGCTCTCTGGAATGAAGAAGTTTGAGATGAAACTCACGTCAATGAATGACAGGTGTGAAAATTAGCGACATGATTGGGACGAACCCAGGTCTCCCACTCTTTGGCTTTCCCATGCTAAGTCATTCCCTTTCCAGTTATGAGGTCTTTCACACTGCCATTGCTATTGCACTGTATTAATTGATAATCGTAGGATAGCATAGATTAGTCTCTGCCGTTAGCCTATGTATATATGTATAAAAAGGGCATAAAAATACAATTTACTGCAGATAGCGCCAAAGAATATACTTCGCAGAATTTCGGAGATGTATATTTCCTCACGGGATTGTCTTGTGAGGTGAAGCCCATTTTTTCCTTTAAAGGGTAATTGTTCGTCGAAATCTTCAAAATCTTGTATATTTCGTGCACCGTCTGAGCTACTTTTTCTATTTCAGAATAATAACTTTAAGTTAGTTATAATAGACGCACCGTTAAATATTAATGGGTATTGGCAAATACATCCCATGTTGATTGATTGTGAATCTAACGATATGTGATTTCTTTCATAGCTATCGACCTTTACCATAAATGCATTCAATGCCATGTCTTAACTAATCGTTTTCTCCATTTTTAACCAGGAACTAGGAGGAAAACAAAAAAAGTGTTCTTGAACAAATTTTGGTTATAAAAAATTATGTAAAAGCAATTACTTAATTGATAAAATCAAAATGTGCTGCACAATTTGCTATTTAAAATGCTATCTTATAGTTCATCTTATGAAAAGCTTTGAATCTAGACCGACTTGAAATATAGTAAAATAGGCACTTAGTCAATGTAACAACACAGTAATTAGGCCACTTTAATCACATGTATGTTACACCAAACTAGTAAATATCGATGTGCGTATGTACATATGCCTTCACCTTAAGTTTTAAAAGATATAAAAACAGAGCTAATTCTTTTTTTAATTCTGAAATCAAAAATCACTCTTTAGATGGTAAGATGAATAGCAATGTGTGTATGAATCAAAATATAAACTATTGTGAGTCTCATTTACGAAATGCAAGTGTTATTTTCTTATGAAAATCTATATAAAATTAAGCTAGTTTTTCTTACTAATTCCTTAAATTCACCAAAAGTCTACTTTTTGAATATTAAATAGTGTTAAGATCATTTCATTGCATATTTCATTATTGTATAATTTTTCCAGTATAATATATTTACTTTTGCTGATCTTTCAAGATGATTGTAATCATGAAATCTTAAGTGAATGTTATGTGTGACATTTTTATTCATATTCTATAAGTTTCTTCTAATTCTTTGTCTGTTATTAAATATCACCATGTCATATTGACCGCTTCTTGTGGACACTTTCAAAATACATGTCACGTTTAAAATTCTTAACTCCTGTCCAAATTCCGGAGATGCGAGGTTCATTTTTACGAACATTTAAAAATGATTTCGCATCTGCGAAAAACAAACCCGACTGATTTTCAATTCTATAACACACCACATCAAATGCGCCGATAAAAATTAAAGTTATTATTCGATTGACTAATTTTAAATTATATTAGGTAAATTTGCATACAATTTTAATCTCTGAGAGAATTTACTCTCAAACGGTTACAAAGCATGGAAAGAAAAGAAATAATAAGCTGTTCGGTTCGAAAACGAGTGTTGAAAATCAAATTTCTCCATCTAGAAAGCGTTAAAATAGTACATAGATATCCTTGTCTTTCGTGCCTCAAGGATCACTTCTAGGACTCCTTCAATTAAAACAACATTTCTTGTCTGGAAAGCCTCTTATTTCTGCACAGCTCTATGAGTGGTGTGTTATGGAAACCGAAAATCCACCGCCATCAAAATGGGTATATTTTCATGAATGAATAAATGAAAAAATGCTGGCAATCATTCTGTGACGCGCCCTGATTGTGACCGTGTTTCTCTCTTGACCAACCGAACTGCCCGCCGCCCGCTAAATATATCAAAAATATTAGTCGGGTACACAATGCGGGATATTCGGTACAGGTGGAACGACGGAACAAAGTCCGTGGGTATCTCTCCTCAAGTGGAGCTCCCACAATTTCGAGTACTCGGCCACAGGCAGAGGGCCACCGAAATTAACCTGTCCACAGGTAGAGTTGTGGTGGGTGTCCCTCACTCTCACCTCCCTCCCCCACTTCTTCTTATTCCCAAGTAAAACGATGCTCCACCCCTTTGAAAAGGGAAAGAGAAACCCGCCTCATCACCCCTCATCCCTTTCCCTCCCTTTAGTCCAGAGTTCGACTCCCGGAGAAAACATTTCCCCACCGAGCGCACGAAACCCCGAGCCCAGAACCCTTTTCTTTATCTAAGCTGCAGCCCACCAGCACCGCCAACGATCACGACGCCCTCGTGTGAATGAGTTGATGGGCGAGTGGAATTGCGTGAGTGCTTTGAGTGAACGCGCGTGTACATAGTAACCATGGCGCGATGAAAGGCGACTCGGATGTCACCGACCGCAGCACTTGACGGTCTTCCTAGTGGCGCTGTGCATCACGACCTCCTGCGCGTGGTTGAAATTGAAATGCCTTGCGCGATGTGCTATTCCGCTCTCAGAAGTGGTCCAAGGATGTGCTAAGGCATCTTAGAATAAAATGACGGGTTTTTAATGGTTAGATGGAGGACGTTATAAGAGCGTAGCTCCAAGATCGTTTTATTCAAAAGAATATGCTAATTTTTGGTGTAAAGTAGATGTATGCGAAGTAAACAGTTCTCCTTTTATTATAATAAACTATTCAGAAACGTTATAAACAAACATAAACAACACTAATTAATTATTGCACTACAAAAAGATCCATCGCAGAAAAATCGATCCCTTTCGTTGTAGCGGTACTCCGCAACAAGAAGTGCTGCGAAATTCTTCTTGTACAGAATTTTAGCTTAATCCTTTATCTTATAATCCAGGCACTTCCAAGTATCAACGGATTAATCAATATTTCTTAAAGTAAAATTTGTTTATTATTTATTTATATAATAAGGTTATTTAGTTTATTTAACCAATTATTGTCATAATTTTTAGATATGGTTGTTATGTGTTTTAGGTATTTAGGTAAGTCTATGAGGAGCTTTAGAGCAGCGAAATCCACTTTCCTCCTTCCGTATCTGTCAAACACCTTGGTTCTACATAGATTAGCTCTATTTCTGAGGTTCATACTTAATAACACGGTATTTTTTGTCACAAGGTTTCTGGCAAAATAGTATCTAGGATAACCACCTAGTGTCGTAGTTTCTTGCAAGTCATATAAAAAAAACGTTCATGTCTTGAAATAGATAAGCAAAAGTGTGAGTAATACACGAAGGGGAATTTTGTTCATAATAATGAGACATCATAGCAACTGTAAAACTTTCAAATTCAGCCTAGAAACATTTGTGAGTGGTTTACCAAAAACCGTAAAATATAGGGGACGCCATAACATGGACCAAGTTGTATTGTGTTACACGATCAGTGTTTAACATAAACGTTCAAGCCAAACATGTTATTATGCAATTTTAAATGTCCAATGTGAACAAAATATTTCACTTCGGCATTCGAAAGGGAGATACTTAAGTATTGACAACTAATCCTAACTTGATATCAATAATTCGCAAAATTTTTAATTACTTATGGAATACAATAAAATTTTACGAAACAATCGTGTAGCATGTTTAAATTAATTTTAAGTAATCATATTGCTAATTTCCACAACTCGCAAGGTTTCCTAGTTTGAACCAAGAGACATTGAGAATTTTCTTCTGGTAGAATGATGTTAATGTTTCCAACATTCGGAAATAAAAACCGATTATCAATAAGCCGGGGTATTGCAATAAGCACTTATTTTGTATCTCTCACCGCCGAAACTGATCAATAAATTATTAAAAGCTACACAATGGCCAAAGATGAAGGATAGGAAGCCTCTAGAAGTAGCAAACGTCATGCTGGCATGTCCAAAAGTATTTTAGTGTTAATAACAATAATCTTTTTCGCCAAATTTCTTCCGAAATTAACATAAAATATTTTTCTCGAGATTTCTATTTCATGGGCTAATTGTAATAAGGTAATCATCTTCTCTTTTTTGAATAAAATTCATGTTAAAGGGGAATAAGAACAACTTCTGCACGTTACCACAGGATTTAATACATACGACCTAGGTTTCGACGCCTGACGATGACGCTGCACGTCGAAACCTAGGTCGTATGTATTAAATCCTGTGGTAACGTGCAGAAGTTGTTCTTATTCCTCTTTCGTCATGAAGAGCTACCATAAAGTTGAGGTCGAAATAGTGAAACTTCATGTGTTGAGTTTGACAGAATAAATATCATACTACGAATTTAAAACAATGAGGATTAATATCACTAACGTTTATGCGGTATAAACGTTATTTACTTATCATATCATAATAATAATATAATATGTATAACCGAACTCAACAGCTTGCTTTCGAACGAGGAGCAAAGTCTATGCTGAACAAAGACCGTCAGATGCTGAGCAAAGTGCGTCCATGGAAGTCACTTCGCAGCCGCTAACCATGTGTGAATGCTTGGGCAATCGTCGTGATGAAACCTTCATTCTCTCACTCACTAAACCTGCCGCCGTAAAAAAATCTCTTCCTCTTCGAAAACTGTAAATATGTCCATGATGCCAGTTTATTTTCACTGTCGCTTGTTGTACTGTAGCCCTTCCTTTTGTATATGAGCTGAGCAGCGCACCTGCTGGTACTTGCGGTGGTATTTTAAACTAAACAGGAGAGGAATGCGCAGAAGAAAGACGGCTTCAGAGACTGCACCGTACTAACTATGATTCTTTTCTTTTGTGTTGATATTGTTTTGTTTGATTTGTCCAAAGCATACCATTGTACATGTATACTATTGTAAATACTCTACCATCAAAAGTTTCCTCGCTATGTAATCTATCATTGTCTCTCTCTCTCTGTACTTCTAGCTATTTGATTATCACTTGTAAAATATACCTTTTTTAGCCACTGTAAAATGCTGATATATATATTTTTCTTTTTTAAGCCTGTGCTCCCTTCATGTCGGCTAACATTATAAAAGCAACTCCAAGATTGCCACACCTCTTGTGCGATGCTCTTGTTTATTCCTTTTGTTTCCTCTGTCCACCTCTCGGACAGCACCGATTGATGCAAAGGCGGGGAGTCTCCATGTCCAGAGCCATGTACATATGTTCCGGGACTCGGGAACTGTTTCGACTCCTACCACGGAATGAACGATCAATTACGCGCATTGGCTTGACGAAACGGTCACGAAACCAAGGATCTAATAGAAGTGTAAACGTCGGACATAACTGGGACTCGAACCCAGATCTTCCACTTCCCGGGCGGATGTTCCAACCAATGAAGCTGTCATGCCTGTCCTGAATATTTTTCGGGTTTTCCGGCCACGGCTGACTTATTCCTCTCCGTATATTCCTTGTTGTTTCCAGGAGCAGACCTGTTCGCTCAAAATCCATCGTGATTCCTTTCCCTTCTGAATGCGGACAATTATCGCCGCGAAATCTACCTGCCACGCTTACCAACATAACAGCCCGCTTCCATGGTAGACAACCAAACACGTCCCGCGTCTCACCTCGCTTAATATATTATTTTACTGTCGTAATGTTGGCAATATTACCTTTGTATACTATTTTTCTGGCATGGACGACGACACGCCTCTTTTCTTCTAGTAAAACAATTTATATTTATATAAATGATGTACATACGTATTGCTCCGTAAGAACGTAACATGTCTTTATATATTAGACATATATATATATATATATATGATCTGCTTTGAATCATGTAAGTTTTTTTCTCTCCCCTTGATTTTTTTTACTCTCCCCTTATTTTGGATTTGGAACAATTTGGGAGTAAAGTTGCAAAGAAAATATCACTTGTGTGACTGTGTTTGATCGCCTTTGCATCTGTACAAGGTTTTCTTGTGAAGTGTGAAATGAAAAAGGGTGAATACCGATCGAGGAGCTGTCAATGTGTGTCCATCTGAAAATTTCTCGTTTGTCTTCCTTTGTCTAGTCGGGTACACTATGCGAGACATCCGGTATAAGTGGAACGAGGGGCCCAACTCGGTGGGCGTGTCAAACGAGGTCTCACTGCCACAGTTTAAGGTGCTCGGGCACCGACAGCGGGCCATGGAAATAAGTCTCACCACAGGTATCATTCAGCCCCTCTTCTCCCCCCTCTTCATCCATCCACCCGCATCCAGTCGCCAGACGGCGATCCGTTGGTATTCCACTCTTTTTTTATCAATCTCTTTCCGGTCCTCCCCCACTTCCGAGCACATAAACCGAGCTCGATGAATGTCTTTCGTCAAACGCTCGAAAGACACCCGTTTGTTCGGTGAGAAGTCCGTGAAAGAACAAATGATTGCCGCGCCCCCTTACAACTCGCGTTGATGACCCCCGATTCTTGGTTGTCCGATGCTAAAACACTCCCGTTCCCAAAGGTGAGATGTGATCTCGCAGCTTCCTGATCTGCTACCGAATATCGGAGCCTTTAATTCTGTTCTCTGCATTACTTTAATGCGTATGGAAAAAACACCACAAAATTGATATCGGATATTTGGTGAAACATAGACCCACTCAAGCCTAAACTCGAGACATAAAGGGTCAAATATCAAGAGTAACATAAACTGTTAAAAGGAAAAGAATGCAGTATAATTACGTGTTATGTCCCTGCATTTTCCAATTAATAATCCCAATGGGGAAGAGCAATAGACTGTGTTTGAAAAAATTATTTTGACTGTATATAATAAAATGTTTTTATTCATTTATTATGTCGCATTTAATTAAGTACGTTCCTGTATGCGGTAAATAAATTATTATTTCTTATTATTAATTCGATCTTCTCGAATAAAGTTCAGGGCATCTGTCACAATAAAAAAGGACGTGAATGTCACACCGGTCGATTAATGTCTTGGACCAATTGTCGGCTAGGTTACGGTTATCTAGAATAATGCATACCACAGAAAAATTTTCCAAGTGTGAATTTTAGACGAGGAAACATATTCCGGAAAGTAAATAATGCTTATATTAAAGCTTATTACTATAATTGTTTTGGACGGTTCAAAACTAAGATGGAAGTCACAAGTTGCAGGAACAAAATACCAGAAATTAGAACTTTTGCATAGTCTATAAGTATTTCCATTCTAATCTATGAAATTCAATAAAACTGTAAATTTTTTCCGCGATTTTAAATGGAATTCGACTACATACACTACCCTCTAAACTGTTAAAAGTATATCTTTGAAGGACAACCAAGATTCTCTCTCAACCCCAACGGATTCCCCTTGAACAGCTAACTCTCATTATCCTTCAGGAAACGTTAACTACCGCATTCCTACATAGACCTCCACTACGAGCTACCAAACCTCCGCAAGAAGGAAAGAGTGTGCCTTTTCTCATCCCTATAGAGCCAAACTCCCTTTCTTTTCCTCTTATAAACCCACTCCCAAAAGGAAATAAAACCCCGTGCATCCAAGCATGGTGAGAGAATCGCGAGGAGCCCACAAAAGCAGCCATCCTTTCCTCATGCATGCCTCCGGTACCCATTTCAAATATTCGAGAGGCACCCATTACACGCTAGATGCAGGAGGTAGTAGAGTGTGAGTGTTAGTAGAGCCGGCTGCCATCCTCTCGGGTGCCTAACTCACCTCAGAATCATCCTACGAACGACCTTTTATCCCCTTCTTTCTTTTCGACCCGAAAAAGTTTTCTCAGTGACCCTTAGTTTCCAAGATGCCTCTTTTTTAGAAATGCCCCGTTCAAGGATGTATAAAAGAAAAAAGAGCAGCCTTTTAGCATTATCTGTGTGTGCATTATCGATGTCATTCATGGATCTGAGTAGTCTATTGCATCGTTTGCTATCAATGGAATGCGCCCCCTTTTTACGCGTATCTAAGCCTACTTTTTTATCCACTTCCCAAAAGCCTTACGAACTCCGCAGCAACCTCCGTAAGGTCATTTCTTTTCTCTCTAGATCCATTCTTTTTTACATCAAATTTTCTATCATTTCAATCCTCTTATGTATTCCGATTATCTCCCTATCTCTCTCTCTTTCTCTTTTGGATTTTTTTTTCTCTACGCGCTCACTCTTGTTCATGTAGTTTACAACACCTCGCTACTGCCTGCTATCTCCGTTTGTTAGTGGCTGGTCTGATACCATTCTAGCCGTAGTGTTCGAGGGAGAGGCGCTAGAGAACTGTAGCCACCCGATTCACTCCTCTCCCGAAAAAATGCCCGAAACCAAAGGAATAGACTCAAAACCCAATCTCTCCTGGAATGCATCTGTGGCTGCGCCGCATATGCCCCCGATCCGTTTGACGCCACCAGAGAGGGGCTCGACGCTAGTGAAATGAATGCTCCTCGAGAAAAGTTCAACTACAGTCCACTACGTTCATTTTTTTTAAGCAACTGAAAGGAAGACTATTTTCCCGAAACTCAACCGAGAAAGAAAGTTAGAAATAGCAATTCTTCGATATCACGCATTTCCAAATCTCGCAATTCGATATATCGATGCGACACCTCGCACTTCGATATCTCGAATCGTGTCATCCAGATATATTGTTTTGCACTTCCGTATTTTCAAGTATATCGATATCGAACTGCAACGCTATGTTCCTTTATATCGCCATTCTCCTCATAATTGGTAATTTTCAATGTAACCTATTGTATTGGTATAGATCAATGGGCCGTGTTTACGTAAGTAACTTCTAAGGTGTTTACCCTTCTATCTTCTCAATTCAACCCCCTATGGTAGCAGATCACAGTCGGGTGGAGGTAAATAAAATTATAGCGGCAAGCCACACACTAGCCGTTTGATTGCACCCCGAAAGAGTGTCGATTAATACCTCGGGTATAAAATTAACAGGCTCTTGGGTATTAGCACACAAGCACAAAAATTCCGTTTCGACGCAGAATCAACGTCGACATCTCCATATAAATGTTAATCTTACCTTTCGTGCTCGAAGATAAACCCCTCGTTCAAATGCCAGACACTCAATCTCTCCAAATCGGGCCCGAGTTAAAAGACGTTCCTTCCGCATCCTTTCGGTCTTCCAAGGAAGACACGCTACCCTCGCCGGAATGAGGTTCCTAATGACATCCTCCAGGGATAAAGCTTCATATTTATGTCCAATCCCTATTCTATTGTGGCTGGAGTGACGAAGTAGGCAACCGGAGAGCGGTGGAAAAGTCGGGTCACAATACCGTCATTCAGCGGACGTCCCTCGGGTAAACCTTTTCCGTAGCATGCCCTTCGCGTTCGGAGCTCTTATTTTTTTTCTCCCCTTTTTCGTTTCGGTCCCATTCCTTTCCTTTCCCCTTTTCAGAGGTCATCCCTGCATTCCTGTGTCGATTCCTAAGCCTTCTCTCCCAGTCAACAAAGTCCTCCAGCTACCTCGCTGCGGATCTGTCCTTCAAGGACGCGAACCGCTGAAAATAATTTATCCTCGGTCCACAAGCTCTTCTGATGTCAAACCTCAAAATGAGAAGCAAACAGTGGAAAACGGCGAATGCAGGAAAGGTTCATGGTGGAAATTGTCTTCCATTCATAAAGGCACAATCGACCTTGTGTAGGTTTAATGTTTGCTACATAAACATGAAGATCTTCGTTAATTTAACGATAAAGATGACCTTTCAGAGTAAGAGAGAAGACGTAATATAATAAGATAGGTTTTAATTGACTATATGAGCATAACATTGGCATGATTATTATTATCTCGCAAGTCGTAGGCGTGCTATAAAATTTCAATTGTATCGAGGTATGTAATACCGTCAAGAGTGCGAGTTTATTATTTAACGATGTAAGTAATAATCGATAAATGTAATTCAATGAAATGAACGCGAAACAAAGGCAATGGGAAGGGAGGTCGTCAGGAAGAGATACTTAATTTTTCACAACAAAATATTACTAAAACGTTTTATCATTTTAATTCAACTCTATTCTTACATTCATTTTTCCTCTTGCTCGTAATTTACACAGAGATGGGAGTCTAATCAATCGTTGCCTGAGAATGAATTTTCAGATTGTGCGCGAAGTTGATTTTCTATTTTGTCTACGTTTTCTGCCGCACGCGCCCAATGAAAGGAGTTATTATGCATTTTCACTCTAACCATCTGCCGGACTGGCCAGTTTCGTAATGGCTAGCAAGCCAACCGACCAACGCCAACGTCCCGGGTTTGAGGCCCAACCAATCGAGTTTATCGATCGAGGGCAAGGTAGTTTTGGGAATCCTATTATTGCTCTCTACGTCCCTCCTGTAACTGCGCTGTAAATGGATATTCATCAGGGCACCGGGAAATGAAAAAGGAAATGAACTCAATCCTTTCAGGGGAAAAATACCTCTCTTAGAACTCATCCACCTTCTGCTGGCATAATAGCGATTACTTCTGCATGAAAGAGCGAGAACGCGGCATCCCGAAATGTCGATGATACTTATCAAAATGGAGATTAGTTGACAGGACAGATGACACGCGAAATTTAAAGAAAAAAATCAGTGAGCACAAGCCCTTAAGTGACGCTCAGTTCTCTTAGAAGTCGTTTAACTTTGGCTGGCAAGGTATAGGCGGTTTCAAAATTTTAAAGCCGAGACACGTGCTGCGCTTTCGCGAAATGTCGACGATACTCATCAAGATGGTGGGTGATCCACAAAATAAATGACACGCGAAACGTCGTGAGGGAAAACTCGGAAATTTCGGCGAAATATCTCAGAGCCCAGAATTGCGAAACCTCGGAGGGAATCCGCGAGCGGTAAATGACAAAAGCCGAACCAACGCCGCAACAATTGCGCCTTTCGATTGTTCTCGTTCGTCCCCTTTCGCTCGTCGAATCAATCGAGAGGAACCGGTGAGTGTGGAGCGCGAATGGGACGAGTGCTTGCGAGCGTGCTTGCGCCTGTTTAAGACTGATAGGGGAGAGAGAAAGGACGTGTGTGTGTTGTACAACCGCTGGCATGTTGAGAGAAAGAGAGAGAGAATAATAAAAAAAGTATAAAACTGTAGCTTTTTGAGCTGAACATTTTTTCTATACATTTTACTATCTGTGTTACTTGAAATTTCTTTCTCCGTTTTTCGTGGCCCGCTTTTTCCCACGTAGATATGCGTGTTGCATACTTCCTTTTGTTGTCGCTGTAATGTTTTTTCCACCGAGGAAAGGAATGCATCCTCGCTGTATTTTTGTCGTATCTTGCTGCTGACGCTATTTTGCACCCACTCTTATCGGCTGGCGCATGAAATGTTGCATCTCCAATATTGAGAACCCTTACTGTGTGTTTTGTCGGTGTTTGCTGTTTGTTATGTCATGGTTTCGTATGCTATATCTTTTTGTCTCATGTGATCGGCATTGTTTCCTACTTATATAAGATTTACAAATTACCATATATCTCTATATATATTCAATAGAAAATCGTAAAAACTTTTTTTCATTTCCCAAAGGGTAACGTATTCATTTCACCTCTTTCTCTAACGATATTAGTCATTCTCAAATTTTTTATTGAAATGAAATATGTATCTTTCAAGCTGAATGCAACATCCTAAACTCTACAGAGCTATTTTTTGTGATACATTTCAGAGGGTTTTTGAAACAATCCAGAGACATCTTCATTCAGGTCAGAAATTCACACGTAACGTACGTCTTGCTGTTTTGACAAACAGGAACAAATGATTTGTAAAGTATTCCAACCTATACATTGTCAAACACGATGAAATAAATGTTCAGAAAATTAATAAGGAGGATGCTCCTAAAGTTCATCGGCGAAACTCACTTAATGTACACTTCGTTTCGCTCTAACCTGATACCGCAACAGCAAAGACCTAAACATAACTCCCTAAGCCTGCCCTTTCTGTGTAGAATGAGAAAACTTTCTGTGGGCAGTAGAAAAATTGCATGTATTTTTAGTATGGCCGACTTCTTCATTGCATTACAAGATCTGTTTCCAGTGTGCGCTCAACAGGGAATGGAAGACTTTAGAATTTAAACGGAAATGTGTGTTTGCATTGGAATAAAAATGATAATATCTTAAAGAGGCCCACTACTAAAAAGGATGAGGTGCACAGGATTAGTGTCGGAGAGAAAATATTGTCCTTAGTGCATTGAGGCACGTAAGTTATTGGATAATAAAGTCAGCACGATGTTAGAAATTAAAATTCATTAGTGCAGCGATTTCCAAACATTGAGGATTGTGAGATTTCCCAATTGAATGCTATTTCCTTCCTAATTCGCTACCATTGGAACACGTGCGCTCGCGTGAATTCTTATATTTACATATGTTCCAGTTGAACTGCAACTAACAATTGTGTTTTACAGTTGCGAAATTTCGCTATATAAACATACATAGCAAAAATTCGTACGGAAACTTTTCTAGTTCCGCGTCTAGTTAACAATACCTCCGATGGAAGGAAACCAGTTGAGCGAGCAAGTGGGGCAGAGCTATGCCAGAGAGAGCACGTGTGTGTTGCAATGTTACCAGTTCATGTTCACCTTAACCCCAACCCTTATCTCTTCCAACCTGCCCTATCCTGCACCTCGGACAATGCCTCACCCGCGCGTACCCTTCACAATCGCCGAACGGTTTGGAAAACGCTGCTGTAGGATACTTGTACCGACATAATCGTAAAGCGCATGTTTTTTATGTTCGTTCCTTTATAATACTACTGTTCTGTTCTCCAGCTTCTTGCCATGATTTTTAAATGTGCCAAGCTGAAGTGAAAAGTAAAAAGAGAAATGAAAGATATGATGACAATAGCTTGGAAGGACTTTTTTGGAAATCCGGCTTACGTGGGGAGCAACTGTTGACTTGCCAGCTTTGTAACAGATCGTTTGTATGTAGAACTTTTTTCAGTTGAGCATGCGCAGTGCAGACGAAATGTTTTCGGGGATTTTGATAAGGCCCCCTAACGGCGGTATCAGGTTAGAAGGAACAGGCGTGAGAATAAGTAAGTATTCCATCTGTTCTCGCATCCAAATCACCCCTTTTACCCAGCAGCTTTTTTGGAAAAGAAGTAGATAACACCCTTAAAATAAAAGCCAATCTTTATCCACCTGTTAGATTACTCTTCTGGCATCGATACTAGATTCCTCACCACCAATCTCATCAACGAAGCATTGAAAAGAACCCTTTTCCGAACCTACCTCAGACTTCCGTGAAAGCATGTTGTTATAGGCAGTGGTTCCTGACGTAGATCGCGAAGTATTCCAATCCTGAACGCCTTTATCAGAGCCTTGTGAAGGAAACTGCTTAGAAATACAGAGTCTGCACGATTTTGATGCTTTATACTTAGAGAAGAAGTCGTGTATCACCGTAAATACTGTCGCCATAGTCCTCACCGAGAGAAATAATTTTTCCGATGGCCTTAACAGTTTTGCTGGAATGGTGTTGGTGAGTATTTGAAGTACGTTGAGGACCACTGTCGTAACAATTAGAAGAGATTATTTCCGAGATAATTCTGTCGGAAATCACGGTGCAGAGTTTTAGCTCAGCCTAATTGCTTGACTTGCTCTAAGCTAAGCGTTATCAGTCGGTGTTCAAAATTCTCGCTTCTGCAAGAATCATGTCAGCTGAAACCGGGTCTGACCGGATAAGTGTTGTGGTTGACTGGGCACTGGGAACTGGGACACTTACGGGACGAAAGATATTACTTCAAATACGAGTAAAAGTCGAGGACCGCCTGCTGAAAAGAGAAATAAGCCTCAGTAGAATAGCGGACACCTCCCCAAGGCCCTTTAAAAATCTCGGGGAGCGGAGATACACTTTTTCCCACTCCTCCAAGTAAGAATAACTGTACCACTCCCGGTAAACATTTATCGGCGAACGAATCATTGCTGGAAATAAAACGCTGCACCGTAGCTTCCCGCATTACGGAAAAGAAATGACGGGAAGTTTTCCGAAGAGAATGAAAAAATCAAGCTTTTTTTTCTAGAGAAATCCCCTCGGGTTACGTAAAAAGAACGGTACCATTCGGAGCGAGGAAAAAAACGAGTACCGGGGGTATGATTTTAGTTTAAAAAAAAAGAAGATACACTCTCCTCCCACCTTTTCTATCTCTCCTTTCACATCCATTCTTGAAACACATACTGTTTCTGCAATAATGAGTAAGAGACGTACATCACATCCAGTCTATTCCTTTCTTTCAACACGTTCTGAATTTGATGATTATTTCGATGTATGTCATTTTCCCATGGGTCTCAAGTAAGTATGCCCAAATCCCAGAGGGTTACTGAGGGGGATGAAAACCATACTTTCCCCAAACCAATTTTCCCTGTGGGAATAGGGATGGTGGAGAGACTACTAAAAATTAATCCAAAGTGTCAAACCTCAAACCCTCTGGGGATGTTGAGGGACTTGCTTTAGGCTCTCAAGGACTCCTTCACCTTTTTTTTTCGAGGTGCTACCTTAGTCCCCAGAACTCCCATTCCTCCGCAAAGACTTCTCCTCAAATAAAAACAACAGATTTATCACGTGAAAACATCAAAAATACCCAACAGAATTGGTCCATTCCCAAATTGTTTTTTCCAGTACAATTTTTTATGACTCCTCCCACACAGAAACTTAACCTCAACAGTTTTTCGTCCATAGTATTTTTTTTGCTCGAAGAAAAGAGTTTTGATATTACCACATCCTCTGTAGAGTCGTGCGATGGGTGTACTTGGTGAGAAAGATACAGCCATATTTTGTGAAATACATCACATTAACGGCAAGTGAGAGTTCCGATGGCATATATAATTCCCCTGGCTGGGTTGTCGGCATCCCGGAGTTGCCAGCGGGCGCGGCCCAAGAGGTGATTCCCCCTGTGGTTCTTCAATTCAAGAACAATATATCTCTCTCTTACGCTGCCGATGGCCGTGCCGTGAGGTTCGGCCTTGTATATATTGTACTATTTGTGTAAGCACTCGCCTCCTTTTGACTCGACGCCTCCAGCAAAAAAAAAAAAACAAAACGGGAATAAATTTAAAATTTTTGGTAACGGGGAGGCAAGAAGTTTTGGGAGGTGGGTGTATATATTTTGTGGCTGGGAAATGAGGGAGGGAAGAATGCAGACGGGGAGGGCTGCAGGAGGTTATGGTCGAAAAAGGGAGGCGAGGGAGGGGGCAGGAGGATTTGGGAAGTGAGGGCGGAGGAGAGAGAGATTTGCTAGTCAAACGTTGAAGTGGGCGGGTATTGGGAAACAAATAGGGAGGGGGTGGTCTGCTCTTTTGGTTTCGCATACCATACGCGAAGAAGCCGAGAGCCGTGGTTGGGTCGGAGGAAGGCGAGGAGATGTTTCAAACTGGAAGTCGAGGTATCTTCGGGCGTTAGGAAAGAACCTTCCGCTTTCGTCCCGGAGACGTTATGAAGCCGGTAGGGCTCCGTCCCCCCACCGGAGGACGGTGCCGAGCCGCTAAGCTCCGTCGCCGGGACGTCATCCTCTGGTTCCTGTTCGGCGTCCAAAGACCCCCCTTGCCTCCGTCTCCTTCGCCAGGGGGCGATTCGGGAGTTGAACGGATTCGGAAGGGTCGCGTGTGGTGGTGCTCTTGAGGGTTCCTCCTGCCGTGGAGAAGGTAAGGTGCCTTCAACCCCACTTTCGCACTCTTCCCAGTCCGTTGATCTCTGGAATCGCTTACCTCCAGTGGGTGGAGCGAGGCATTGGCGCGTGAGGTAGGGGAATCATTAACGGAGGTGCAAGCGCGACTCGGGAAGGCGCGCATCTGTTGGGAGTCGAGGCCTCGAAGAAAGGGGGGTGGCTAAAACTAGAGGATTACCGGAATGCGCGCCTAGCTTGATTCATGCCGGAGGATACCATTTCGGTGTCGCGAGCCTTTCTCCCTATCGTATAGTCATCTCAAAGGCGTGCGTCTACTTTAATTAACAGGAAACTTCAACGCTTGATGAAATGCAAAATGAACGCGACCTCCCGAACGCATGCATGCGAGGCTGGATTCGAAACCATGGGTCGAAAGTAAGCCAAACTCAAAACACATTAGCAACGGAAAACTGTATGTTTATACTAAATCACAAATGACATATACGCAATTGCTTGGGGACAATGCTCCGCACTGAAACCTAGGAATTGAGACTGCATGTTGTTTGTAGTTTAATATTATATAAAAGTTTTCCAAGGTTATTCATTTTCGATCATAGCCATATCAATGCTAAAAGCAGAGGAAAGTTTAAGCCTCTCACCAGAAAGATTCATCCTTACATTTAATTCCACTGTAAATAGCCTCAGCCCATTCCTTGCGTATGATGAATCCTTTCCCCATTGCTTCATTCACGGACAGAATTCCCCGCTTAAGGTACCAGGGATGTAAATAATATTTTTGTACATATTTATAATTGTAGCTCTGCCTGAAATCATAAAATTTCATTGATAGCTCTCAAATGAGATGATTAAATTTTAATGCTTCTACAACCCATACCGCATAATCGCTTGGCTTAATATCCTCTTCGAACGTGCTACAACCCCGCTTCTCAGCATTCCACCCCGTTGATTTTCAGCATTGATCCTTAATTACAATCATTTACGTATATCGCATCAGGGAATGGCTATTTTTGAAAGAAGAAATTATTAGTTGTAATGCTCGGGATAGTAATTTTTTATTTCTCAAACTATGAACCAAATACAAATACGAAAAACAGGCCAAATACAGGTTCCAACACTCCACTCATTCCACCAAAGTAATTCTAAATTCAGAGTTTATTGCTAATGGAGTGATATTTCAATGATGAATATCAGTACAGGCGCCCGGACGTTTCACCCAAAAGATTGCCCGCCAAAATAAAATTCATCCGAAGTTCTTTTTCTGAGGCATTACGCCCAATACTACCTAGTAGGTTCACTCAAAAGATACATCACCCGAATGATATTTCACCCAATGCATGTTTTGCCCAACTTATTTTTAAAATGCTGATATGGTTGGGTTGGGAGGTCATTGCTTACAACTAAGCTCGGCTAAGTAACTAATCTCTCGGGGCAATAAAAAAGAACTTCTCCTGCATTCAGTAGGGAGGGCTTTCTAAGTGACCTGGCCTTTGGACTGTTTGGAAGACAATATCTCCTTCTTGAGAAACGTGACATTTAAAAGTGAAAATTCTCAAAGTTTTAGGGTATGGGAAAATTTAGGGGAATTTCTTTGGGTGAAAAGTCCCCTGGGTGAACCTTCTTTGGGTGAACCGAATCTCGAGTGAATTGCTTTGGGTGAAACTCCCTGGTGTCTAAGTATGCGTTTTGCAAATTTAGAGAGCAATGTGTTTCATTTCCCGCGACCAGAAGTTCGATTTTATAACGACCGGAAACGACCCTTGGATTCGAGTTTGGTCTCGTATGCCCCGTACAAAGACCTCTTGCGGATGAAAGTTAAGTAAACATCTCTTCCCCTTAGCAAAATGCCCGTAAAAAAAAGCAATCCGCCTGAGACAGGAAAGGCCGCGCGAACTGATTGGCTATCTTTAGCATCTTAAATCCGTAACAATGCGAGTCGCGCTTTTAATTCCGCCGAGAGGGGCGAGCACCTCGGCTGCCCCCTGCCCCCGCCCCTTTGCCCTCCACCTCACCCCGCTTCCTCCCTCCCACCCTCCCTGTCGGCCTCTACCGGAAACCACCCCTGCGCCCCCTCCCTTTCCCACTCCCCCCCCACGTCCACTCTCTCCTCCCTGTCCCCCTAAATCATCCCCACCTCCCTCGAGGGTACCTCCCTTTCCAACCTCCCAAACCGAACCCCACCTCACCAATCTGCAAGACATTCCCACTCTCACGTCCACCACCACCTTGTACAGTCCCCTTAGTCATTGTAACTAACTCTGCGGTGCTCCAGAAAAATGCAGATTAGATCGCCACGAGCGGTGACCATCCCTGCCAAAAAAAATTGATCTGTAAAAATCCGCGGCACTTATGCGGTCTTAAAGAAGCGCAAGGGAAAGTACGGACATTGAGTCGGATGAGACGTGGGTCGAAATTTTTTCGCGGGATTGGTGAGCGAATGCACAAACGAGAAGGGAAGTCGAGGAGATCAAAAGTCTAATCGGTACCGAAATCAATCAGTCTGTCCCGAGTATTCGGGAAAAATAAGAAAGGGAAACTCCTCGTGATAAAAAAGCGTGGGGTTTTCAGAGGATCACAATGTTTATCCATCCGGAATTTCCTTGGGGATTTGGCTACTTTAAATGTCCCTCTGTTCAGCTTCCACCCGAATCTTGGCACGCTATAAAGTTTTAACCTCGCCTTCAAATGTATATTTAACTCCATCTATCTGAAGCCAAAATTATTAGAAGTTTTTATCAGCTCTTTTTATCAGTTGATGCTACCCATGTAACATAATATGAGCACAAGTTTATATATATACATATATATACGGGCGTATGTATGTTTATGTATGTATATATATACATATATATAAACAACTTTGCATTCTCGTGTTTTGTTAACTTGGCTGCTATATTGTATTGGTACGCTGTACATAATTGCTTCTCCTTCTCTTAAGAGTTTAATGATGACATAATGTATAAGGACACGTAAAAGTTGAATACAGGATCCCATTAGTGCATGAAGCATTTTTTTTTCGAATTGAGCTCCTATTATAATATACATACGTGTACATACGTATATATTTATATGTATATATGTATTTGTACACGCGTTCCGTACTTCACTTCCTCAATGGGCTTGGTCATATTAAACTGCATTTTCCAGGAGTTGTGAAAAAAACTGTGCACCGCTTAGAAAAATTTTTGATTCCCTCCCCTTAAAAAAAAAGGTATTTTCCTTTCGATGTACTTTTGATTAACGCATGGAAAATTCTCTCCCCGCCCTTCCTCTCTCCGGATCCGTTTTTATGATCCCTTGACATCCGCCCCGTCCTTGTGTCTCACCGGAAAAATTCCTCCGCAACGCCCACCTTGAACCCGTCCATCCCTCACTGTACCACCCTCGCACGACACCCACCCCCTCGCGGTCACCGATCGCACCGCCCTGTTCACACCCGCACCCTCCCTAACCCGTTTCCGCCGGGGGCCTCCCTCCCGCGGCCCCACGCATACCAGGCAACTATTCTCGGCTCGCATGTGAGATCCAATTCGTTCGATCGATGGGCTACTACCTGATCCAGATCTACATCCCGTCCGGGCTGATTGTGATCATCTCGTGGGTCTCCTTCTGGCTGAACCGGAATGCGACGCCAGCCAGGGTCGCCCTCGGCGTCACCACCGTCCTCACCATGACCACTCTTATGTCCTCTACCAACGCCGCCCTCCCTAAGATCTCCTACGTCAAGTCCATCGATGTCTACCTCGGCACCTGTTTCGTCATGGTCTTCGCCTCGCTACTCGGTAAGTCCACCGATCCCTTCTTGAACCAACCCTACCGGGAAAGACCACCGCCCACTACCTTCCTTAGGCTTTCGAATCCCTCCGGATTGTCAAATGCTCCCCAGTTACCCTCCTCATGCTCAATTTCGCCGGCACCTAGCGTAGGAAACCCATTCGTCAACCAGAAAATAACCCTAGGACCTTCCCTACCGAGGCAGTCGATTCCCCTCTTCCGACGATGGGTGGTCAAATGTTCCCTAGCTCCCTTTCCCCAATTTCACCCGCACCTAGCTGAGAAAACCCGTTTGTCGGTCTAAAGCCGCGCTGGATCCCAGGAGTGGAGAGCAGAGCTGAAGGATTTTGAGGTACGGTGGGTGCGGTGAGGGCTCTTGGATTCTTGAGGACTTTTTCTTTTCGGGAGGATTACGGGAGAGACACACTGTCAACCGCTCGAAAGCTACTAAAATGGGAGCTATTTCTCGGGCTCAGGACGCCATCCCTTCCGTGCTACGCTGATGGAGGGAATGAAGGACTTTGCGATGACGCGATACTTGGCCCTTTTTTGAGAGAAAAAGGTAATTAAGGTTGTCGGGAAGAAGAAGATGACTCGGACTGTGGGTAAGAATTTTTTTTTGGTTCCTTGAGTAACGACTCATTAGCTTCGATAGAAATAGCTGCTATAAGTACCTTCGCTATAGAAAAAATGTGCCGAGAAATCATTAATCCTAGTGCTTAACTTAAATTTCTACATTCGTTTAGCTTCTAAAGAGTAGGTATAAATGTAATCCTAATTAACTGTCATTTAAATTCGCTGTCCGTTTCTTTAAACGGGAAATTCGATAGAGCAAAAGAAAAATAATTTAAGGTGAAAATGAATAGTCCTAAATTCTGAAATTTGAGATAATGGCATAATTGTTAATGATGTAATCAAATCAGTGTTGGATAATTTCGAACCAACGGAATCAACTGTTGGTTACATATCTCTCACAATTTTAACTATTCATTTCGGTCGTTCATTTTTATCATTTACAAAAATCTACGTTCAAATCATCATTAGCCTCTTAATAGAGACGTGTTCATCATTCGACGTGTTCCTCCATCAAGCAGTTATCATTGACATATTTTTCATACAAAATCACCCAATGTTCTTATTCTGAAACCTGAAATTCTTTCCGATATTTCAACTATCACCCGAGCTTACAGTTTAAAACTCTTAAATTTCATTTTCAGTTTTTCCAAGAAATTATCATACACCGCACCCTATTTTTCAAAAACAACATTTTGGTCCATTATTGAGTATTTTCATATGTTTATGGCCTACTTCTAGTACTATTCATCTCACCAACATTTCTTTTAGACATGTACAGACTGAAATAGTACCACAACAAGCGAGATTATGGCGTAACTTCATCATTTATCCCAATTAAAGAAATATTCACAATACACAAGTCATATGGTTGATCATTCCATAATCTTTTACGGTCCTAATTTAAGTAAAACTCATAATTCTCTATTATTTGCCACATTTAAAACAGCTATCATTTATTAATATGTTTATTGATGAGGCTGAACTAAAATTTACTTAATTTAAAAGTAGACTGTATTCATCTATTGATAATTATCGTAAAAATGCTGACATATTTTCACTGCTTCATTACTTTATGCACTCAATTGCTGTGGTCCAATTCAAGAACAGGTCATTGACATTTTTCATTTCAGACTTGATATACATCTGTAAATATATCTTTCAATAAGAAATTCTTTTTTCGTGGATATTTCATAAATATGCATGAAAAAACCAATATCGATCATACGAAACTGAATTTCTCTCGTCATCTTCCTCTTTTCATTGCTTTCATATCAGAACATGTTATTTTGAAGTCTAATCAAAATGAGTTGTTTATGTGCGGACTGGAAGAGTTCTTAAGTCTGTTATTTTAATTACGCTAAATTTTGTGCTCAAATCGTTTCCCCGAAACTTCCTTTATCTCTTAGTTTTCTCCTGAAATTGGTATAAAAATTGACGAGACGAAATCGTTTATCGGGATCGTTTGTTCAAACCATGACCATCCCAGTTAAACGGGAAGCACGGTGAATCTACCTGTGGAGAAAGTACCATTGGTGGAAATACCGTGAAACGTTCACTTCCCTTTATTCACATCATTGCACTCCCTACACATTGAACTACACAGTCTCCAGTCCGACGTAAACGACTTACTATCGAAACTCTCTCTAACTTCTCTTGATAAATCTTCACTAAAAACTAAAGCTCTACCATTCACATCTCTTAATTGACTAAATAATATAAAGGAACTTCCTATTTGGACTTCACAGAAAATGTCTTAATTCGATTCGGGCACATACATACATACGTGCCGTAAGATTCGCTCAGATAACTATGCATTAGTATCTCTTGACCTCATCAATGCTGTCATTGTCACGTGTACACATCACAATGCTACTGATCTCCAGAATACGCTACGGTCGGATACATGGCAAAGAGGATCCAAATGAGGAAGAATCGGTTTTTGGCCATCCAAAAGATAGCCGAGCAGAAGAAAGCAGGCTTGGAGGCAGCATCGGCACCTGGAGGAGGAGGGGGTCATGGTCCATCTCAAGGCGGCCCTGGAGACAGCGATCACCACGCCCCCAAACAAACGGTTAGTGCATAGCTAATTAATACCCTAACTAATGACCCACGCATGTCGTGGATATAATTGCAATTATGTAGTGAATTAATTAATTCGAGAGTTTTTTTCATTGGGCAAATTTCAAGCTGAGGGTATGTACGTTTCACTCCAACTAATCTTGTTATGGTTGCAAAGTCAACAGCTATATAATATAATTCCTTGAGTTTAACGTCAAGTAAGTTCTCAATTAAATCCCTGATAATTACTCATGTATTGCATTCGTAGATTCCTGGGGTAATTTATAGCAATTTCTGTGATTTTGGGGGTGTGGTTTCGTTCGTCACTTAACATCGTGTATTACCTCCACCTGTTCTCCTGGTGAATTCCCTGTCAGCGTAGCAATGATCCAATAATAATTGTTCACAATTAATTTTATATTATTTTTTAATAATTAAGTGTTGGCAATCCCTACCAAAATATTATCTTCTGGAATGCCTAATTTCACTTCTGGTGAGTTTTTTTTAGTTTGTCATAAATACATATCATTATTAATAAAATAACTTCGTTGTACGTTGCAATTTCAACTCGAAGTCATTTATCTGTTTATAAAATTGATTATTTTCAATAATATGTTGTTGCGATGCTTAAATTTTATCTCTTCAGGAAAATTTAAACTCTCCACAGTTTAGTATCGAAAGGTGGAAAGCAACGTTTTTCCGGGAAGGTAAAATTTAAATGTAATGCAATTTAAATGTAATTTAACAAAATCTACCGCAAGTAAACAACACGAGGAGTTAGAATTTACTCACACATTCCGTAAAATGATTTTCAAGAACTGTAAAAACAGCCAGGCCAAAAGCTTTAATTTCTGGAGTCGAAAAATAGTAACAATTATCGAGAAAGTTCCATTCCCCTTCTCGTCGTTAAAAATCTCGCGCTTCCGCCCACGGCGCGAGAAGAGCGAAAACTCCGAATATTTTATAAACATTTCAAGAATTCTTCGAAAACGGTAAATTCCCCGACTGACTTCCTCCCAGCCCTTCGTTCCACATTTTCCTCTTCAATCTGCATCGGAATCGCAGCTCTTCGTCCCCGAGCCCTTTCCTAACTCTCGAACGCGGGAATTTCGCGACTCCATTTAAACTCGAAATAAAAAGGAAAAACGTCCACGGGCGGCGCCTGAAAGGGAAGGAAAAAAAATAATCTTCGAAAATTTTCCCCCACGAATTCACGCGCGACCTTTTTATCGTCCGACGCTTTACTCTTTTGTGTATTCGGAACTCCTGCGCCAAACGCGCCCGGGGATATTTGACGATGACATAGTTTCCGAGTCTTACGGAGTCAAGGAATGGCGGCTCTCTTTCGCTTTAAACGGCGGAAGAGCTTATTTCAATTTGGAAAGACTCTTTCGAAAGCGGCTTTGAAGCGAACTCCGTCGTAGATTGATTTTTGAGATCCTTAAAAAAACCTTTGCAATTTTGGAATGAACCGAACGCGGTCCTCAGCTCGCGAATTGGGAACTTTTTGCTCGCGAAATGCTTGACTGCCCGTTGAGAGAAAGTAAATTACATTCCTCAACTGTCAGGACGGCTTCTACCGAGTATATTGGCATTCAAATTCTGTAAGCCCTCAGGGATTTTTAGATACCTTTTTCTGTTCTAAGACACGGTTACTTCCAGTTTACTTTAGAGGAGTAAGAAAACTCCATAAGCCGGAATGTCGGCAGGCGGAACTGGCTTTAGAAGCAAACGGGTAGTTCCGGATTACCGATTTCTGGGAATCACTCTATGCGCATTTCGGAAAGAAAGCTTCTATTCTCAAGGGTCTCAAAATAAGCATTGATGTAATGCGTATAGTACGATCAGAGTAGAGGGTGAGAAACTAGAACAGGTAGATAAATTCTCTTACTTGGAAAGAGTTCTGTCACGGGATGGGAGGTGTGTAGATGAGGTTCGGAAAAGTACAGCATTGGCCAAGAAAGCTTTCGTGAAACGAAGGGAACTGATGACTAAAGGTCTTGATAAAGAAATGAGGAAAGGATTGGTAAAATCCTCGGTGTGGAACGTTTTGCTCTGTGTGTGAAATGTCGACCTTACGAAAGGAAGACATCAATTAAAGGCAATCGAGATGTAGGTATAGCGTAGAATGGAAAAGGTTAGTTGGGTTGCTAAAAAAAAGACAGAGGCACTAGAGATGGTTAGGAAGATAGGGTTTTAATCGAAGTAATTCAAAATCGACAGAGGAAATGGGTGGGCGAAACATTGAGGGGAGAGGGATTGCTAAAGAATGTTATTGAGGGAAGAATAAAAGGGAAAAGGCAGAGGGGAAGACAAAGACAAAAGTTGTTATATAATAATAATAACTTCTCTAGTGGATACAGGTTAACCCCAATTACATCCATTTTAATAGTTATTACTATTCACTAACACACACAGCCGGGATTCGAACCCAAGACCTTAGAGTCGCTAACCACTCCGCCACCGCGGCCGGCAAAAGAGTGGGGTGGGTTACAGGAAGGTGAAGCAAATGGCGATTAATGGAGAATATTAGGGCACATGAACCTACCGAAAGGTAGAAAACTTTCGATGATGATAATGGTTTTCATATTTGAAATTAAATAATGTCGAATTTTGGGATTCGAAATGCATCCACTTCCTTCGGTCGAAGAAACCGAGCCTCAATTCCATTATAAATTTATACCGTTTGCTGCGGCATTAATAAGAAAATGCCAAAGAAAAACATGGGCTGTGTTTTACCGCGAACGAATTCTACAACTCACATTCAAGCTCACCTCCCTTCTGAACGAGAGCTTTTAATCACGAAATAAGGTTTCGCGTATGACATTCCACGCGGAATTGCGCGAGACGGAAGCCAGTTTTAAGGGCGTTTTAAGGACCATCTCAATAAAAAAACTTGAACGCGATGCAGAGTTGGGTCATTTCAGAGACTCTTTCGTTCCGCAGCCGAAAAGATAAACACTTCATCACTGAGTGAAGTAGGCCATTTCTGTTTCGAATTCAATTAGGCAGATTGGAACTGAGGCGGAATCTGTCATGTTCATGGTTTTTCAAAGAAACAAGGAGACTTTATAACTAAAGTCCTGAGCAAACCTTAATCCCGTATTTCAATGGGTTTTAAGAAATTCTTCCGCCGAAGCTCAAATTTTTATTTTCCCGATTCCTTTGCGAGGTCAGCTGCTTTTCGGTTAAGGTTCTGCTGCTCCATACCCATTGGTCAGTCATATACTTCCATTTTCAAAGTAAAAATGCTTAAAAGTAAAATGTAACCGCCTTCCCAAATTCTCCCTTCGAGTTGCGAATTTAAATTCTTCTCTCACAAAAGTAAAAAAGAGCTACAACTTTGCTTCTTATGCAGTATTGAATTGAGTTTAATATTTCTTCCTCCATAATTGTTTATTTATTTGTAATTACGTTACCATTTGAGTATAACCTAATAATATTAATTTTGATAACAATAGCCTGGCTTTTGCCCAAAGACGGGAGGGAAACCCCTCCATAAACCGCCAGTACGCAATATATTACATATATAGTTTAAATATAAGTGACATAGTACAATAATTCATCTGTTAACAGTAAAATGTATAAAACAACCTATGAAGTGTTATAATATACATGGTAGATTATCCACACAGTCTCATGCAAAGTAAAAGTAAAATGAAAATACAAAAAATGCAGAAGAGGAAGCGATAGCCGTGTGTTCACGTATTGAATACTACCTAAATTTTGATGTAATCTTATTTTAAATCAATTAAATTTGTTGTTTAAATGAGAATTTCTCCAGGTAAAGCATTCCATTCCCTAATACCCCTTTTAACAAAATATAACACCTCTGCCGTTCCAGTGTTTTACGTTTACCGAGACCAGGATAATTATAACCAACGCCGTTGTTTCTCGTCTCATGAGTAAGGATCCTCGGCCTTTTTCCTCAACTCTCCCTGACTGCATTACTCTCCCACTCTTAACATTTTCCAACAGCTGGACATTTAATCTTATTTCAAGATAACGCTCTATCATCAGTAGCACATTAGTTACCAATAGTAAACGCCCCCGTCAAGAGTGACGGGACTTAATTTAGTTTAAAAATATATCTATTATCGTATATATCTGGTCCTCCTAAGCACAAAAAAATTCTCTAACTCAAGCCGTTTCTGAGGTAATTAAGGGGAAGGAAAGACGGACAGACGGAAGGGACGGACACTTATACATCATACCAGTTGCGTCATTTTGCAAACGGAGTGGCACCAAGGTACTCATGAATAAATATTCATCGGATGAATCTGCTCGCTCCCTCATTTATTTATATTGAGCATGGCCCGAACTACCATCAAATCCATACATGCACGTTAGCGTACAAGCACTTCATTGATGGAAGTTAGAACCGGGAATGGTAGACCCTACCCAGTTACTTTACTGGTAGTAATACCACTGTGAGTTTTACAGCCAAGAGCGTGAGGTAAGACGAACTAGGAAAGAAAAAATGAGGTAGGTTTCTCCATACGTTAACTTGCAATTGCAGTGAATGTAAGGGAAACGTTGAGAACTAAAGTTGCTGCATTGTTGCCGGAGAAAAAGATACCTGGAAGGAGGGCATATTTCAGGATCGGAAACAGGATTAATTGAAATGTTGAAAAAGAGAATTATCCCTCGGAGTTGGTGCAAGAAAGAGCTTGCAGACAAGCTGCATAGGTAATCCGGAATTAAGTGAAATGGATCGCAAACAAGGATGGCAAAGCAATGCCAGATGTTACCTTTTCTAGAAAGCATGTATTATACGAACATACAAACTTACTCTCAATAGTTGAAGGATATTCATGATTTGAGGCATGATTCCGTAAATTGTCCAAACCAAACCGTATTTGTCAGAGTAACGCATCCATTGATCCACTCGCACGATCAAATATCCTCTTAATACCTTCAATATAGAATTTCTGGACAACAGTGATAACATACTTAGCTTAGAAACGGCGATTTCGAAGAGATAAGGCCCAAACAACTTGAACAATCCAACGGAGTAGTCCTACTACCAGGTCCAGCTGCGCGGACCCGGGTCGTGCAGCGCGATCAAAAAATCGCGTTCATTTTCGTGGTCGCAAAGATTTTTGAAATATTTCTGCTGGATATTCTTAAAATATCTTTAATGAATACTTTGATGCAATTTCCAGGAGACCATTTTTCTTAAACAAAAGATATTGTCTACTTTGTGTCAAATTTTGCCTGAAAAAAGCGTCCGCCATTTTGTGACGTAATACCGCACAAATATTGACCAAGATCATCGAAATTAATATACAATATAGGGAAAGTACCATGTTATCAGAATATTACGTTTTTTATTCCATTAAAATCCTTTCACAAGTCCACCATCTACTTAACTTATAAGATTTTCGAAGAAAAATTCAATCGGGCGTGTTTTTGGAAATTTAGTCATGTTTGAGCCTCAGTAGCTACGTAACGGATGGGATATATGATAAATGACTTACCATTCCATGATCAGCAATCATTTGTGTATATACATGCAAAGTTTCAGGTCTGTATCTCAAAAAAAGCCATTTTGGACTTTTGTCCGGCTTTTTCCGATTTCAGCCCACTGTGCGTCGGTTACATTTAGTAGTCAATGGAAAGTTCTTGAGTTAGAGAAATGGGCATTTAAATCGATTCATTATGGCATAATGTATTCATGTAAGCACTTGTACTGAGTTTCGACGTAAACCATTTAATAGGTGAAATGATTTACTTCTCTTGTTTGAACTCGTTGCAGCAAGCAGATAACATAAAAAGCTGTGATCCTCATGTTTATCTTAAAAAATGCCATGTACCATTTAAAATATCGTGTCTTAACGAGAGAGTTGATCATAAACCACAATTATGAATATAATGATAACAAAGGCCGTGATTGAGATTGAAACCGAACTCTCTGCGGGAAAATATCTCATCATTATTCATATCATCATATCATTAATTATATCAAATTTTAGAATAATTAACAGAAGCACCTACTAAAATAGAAGGAGGAAACTTTGAAATTAAGGATTTAAAAAGACTGAACAATGTAACTTAAAAAAAACTCACTAAAGAAAACAATTCACAGAAGCTCGATTATTGTGACCAGAATGTTCGCCCGCGAAAATCCAATTTTTGCAACGGAAACATTCGCTCACAAAAATCAGCTTTTGTAGCAGCGGCGTTTGCTGCCAAAAATTCAAGATCGCATCAGTGTCTCCTTGTGAGTGCTTGGTGACTCCATGTTCCAGGAGGTGCGTTTCAAGGTCCACGACCCAAAAGCCCACTCCAAAGGCGGAACGCTGGAGAGCACGGTTAACGGAGGCAGAGGGGACGAAGAGGCAGGCGTCGGAGTGGTCGGAGGCGGTGTCGGAGGACCGGGAGGCGGCATGGTAGGGCCAGGAGGCATGGGGGGCATGCCACCCCATCACCATCCCCCTGGAGTCGGGGGCCACCACCATCACCACCACCACCATCACCACTCCCTCGGGGTGGGTGGGGGCGGGGGAGGTCTTGGAGGCCTCCCTCCCACTATGCCACAGGCAGTTGCTCCCCCACCTCCCCCGGGGGCCGGGGGCGGTGGAGGCGGGGGCGGTTCCCATCTCCTACCTCCTGGCAAAGACATCAATAAGCTTTATGGAATCACCCCTTCGGACATAGACAAGTATTCCCGTATCGTTTTCCCCGTCTGCTTCGTCTGTTTCAACCTCATGTACTGGATAATCTACCTGCACATCAGCGACGTCGTCGCCGACGATCTTGTACTCCTGGAGGAGGACAAGTAAGGCTTTCGGGCGCACGAAACGAAAAACAAAGAACTTCGGTGCGAGGTTTCCTGCGGACTGCCCTTTTTTCTTACTCCTTCCCTTTTGAGAATAAAAATACGCGTTCAAAAGCCCCTTTATATTATGGATGCGCCGGCGAGATGTTTGAAAAATGCTACGGACTATTGTGAAGGGAGGGGCTGAAATTATCAGAGGAATTTTAGCTCCGAGAAGATATTTATGATACGCGAAAAAAATATCGGATGGACGAAAAAGAGATATGATGGTTTACAAATATATATATACTATATATATACACATATTAGATCGATTTAGGAAAACGGTTGTTATTAAACGCTGGCGTAATTAAAAATATATTGTGGTAGTTTAAAGGACTCTCGAAAGGAGGTGAAATTTTAAAAAAACGTTTAAGTTATCGAAAAACTGTCAATAAGGAAATGAGGGGGCCAAAAGAAGGTCATAAAGCAATAGAGTGTGAATAGAAATAAGTTAAAGAGGGAAGAGATGGAAGATTGTAAATACTAAAACATTGATTGTTGTAAAAGTCGAATGCAAGTATCTCGATTTTTGAAGTGCATTCTAAAGAAACAAAACCGTTGCAATCTTATCTAACGTTGCAAGTGAGGTTGACTTTTGTGATACGTTTCAAATAGCCTTGCCTTGCCATACAAAGAGAGTGATGGGTTACATTAGGGAATGGTTCAGGGACAATGAAGAACTTTTGAGTTTTTTTTGAGCCCATTTCTGTCAAGGCAATTTGAGACTTGAAAATCTTGCGGTGGGAAAAATCCTCAGGAAAATCCGCTTTGCTCCAGAGTTATAAGACAAAATGTGCCCATTTTAAAGCTAAAGCACTTAAGCCATGTATAGCTTCTCAGGTTGGATACATCTCTTCCATTATCACTGAAAATAAAATAGCCATTATTCATCTCTCAGCACTAAAAAATATCCAATTTGAGCGTTATAAGATGAGGATTTCTGCATGAAATTTCTGCAAGAACATGCGTTTAAAAAGTCAATGGAAATGTTATTAGTTGTGTAAGGAATGTTTATGGCAAACTAGAAATTATAAGAAATTTTCTAAGTCACTAGCTGCAGGGAATTTTGCAAACCCATCAAATATCTTGGTTAACGCGATTAGCTTGGATTTGAGAGGCACTTTTGGAATTTCATTCCCTTTGATTGCTTAGAAAATATTTTTTGCGTACTCCTATGCAAATATTCCTGCATATGCTTTACATTTAAGGATTGTAGGAATGTAATAAGTAACTCTTTCCAATAGCTTTTAAGAGGCAAGAAATAGACAACATTGCGACACCAAGACAACAGAGTAATTAAATTATAAAAGTGCCGGAAAATAATTTGGGAAACATTCAAAAAAGATTATGCCATGTCATGCAGTTAAACATTCATCTCACTCTAAATATATTTGAGCCTAAATGTTGTTGGCAACAACAATATTGACCGTACACTAGGGGAATAAATTTTGGAAGCCAACTCCTTTGAGCAATTCAAAGTGCTTCTTTGAAATCATGAGTTAAAGTCATCAGCAAAAGAGATGAAAGTGATCTTGTTTTCAGTTATTTTGTTAAAAATGCCTCACTCTAAAAGATGGGAAAAACAATGAAGTTAGCAGCATTGTGAATGGTTAACAACAAATCAAGTTCCAAGAGCACAAGAATGTTTTCATCAACCTAATTCTCTTGCTTGCACAAAAAAATTATCTCATGCACATGCTTCATTTCAAAAGGAAAATTCTTAACTAATGTGAAATCCTATCCAAAGCCTTAAGCTAAGCAATTCATAATAATTAAATAGTATGAAGGTACTTAAGCCAGAAGATAAAAATGGCACAATGATGGGGTTCTATTGTATGGTTTGCCATAACAACCATGTAAATATTGTTAGATAAAAACTGTAGGTTTAAAAAAGTGTTGAAGAGGAAAATGTGCTTACTTATATTTGTGAATACGCATACAGAGGTTTTTTGTTGTAAAGAACTAACAAAGCTCGATTTTAATAAGGAACTGTGAATATAACAAGTGAAAATTTTTAGAGGGAGTAGATGCACTGGGTGAATGAGGGTTACTGGACACTGAGCACCTGCAAACACCCTCAACCCTGTTTCAACTGACACTGCCGTGTCATGAAATATATCATCATCCATGCTAGTGATACAGTTATTTAAGTGAGAGAAATTTTGATCCAAGAAGATCTACCATGTATAGCCAAATAGAGATATGATTTTTTGTTGCTATGCCAGACACAACACAACCCACCACTTCCTCATTTAATGCTTGACAGAAAGTTGAAACATTTGAAAATTTTGCTTCGGACCTCAGATCAAAAGAAACAAAAATGGTGAAAAGAGTGTGAGGTCATATGGAAAAATATGCATTACTGTAAATATTCATGTTCTAGAGTGTACTTATGTATGCATTTGTGAATACCACATGACATCACACAAACAAAACACGTTGCAGTATGTATAAGTAGTGTATCTATGCTCCCTTGCTTGCTATGATTAATATGTTATATATAAACCAGTTGAAACTGTACAATGTACACTAACTATTATTGTAGTTGATGAGACTATGGTTCAGCTAAGTGTGTGTGGTAAGTGCATATGTGTTCCAACAAAAGGGAGTCCACATGTGAGAAAAAGACTATGATAAGGACACTAAGTTCGGACATACGCGGTGGTTATAATATTGAATTACCCTACAACAAATGAGTGATTTCCTACCCAACATCCTTATCTCCATAGCAATCACTCTCCACCATTTCCTTTCAATATCCCACAAAAGAAAACAGAGCAACAATATGACAATTACATTTTGCTATCATCCACACCTCAAAAATAATTTGAATTTAGTTTTACAAATTTAGGACCTTTTTAAGAATGAGGCAAAAAAGGTTTTCATACTATATAGATAGATTCTATAATTTTTATGGAAACTTAAATTTGCTGATATTCTCTAGCCTGTATATATTTTAGCATTGTTGAAATATACAGATCTAACAAAATTATAGAAATGTTGCTGAAGGAATCAACATATACATATATACATATAGTCTATCACTGGAAATAGTTTTCTTTGCAGCTAAGAATAAAAATAAGCTATTTTTTCTATTAATTAATGCTAAACATGTTCGTAAAGAAATCCACATTTTTTGATCCATCACAAAACGTTATGTATTGTCAGGTTTAAAGAGCATTCTTTCATTGAAATCACTTTTGAAACACTTAGGGCTCTTTATTTTAATGCCCAAATACAATACTCCACTGATTCAATTGAAATTTGGCACATATTTAACAACTGAAACTTAACAAGATACATAGCTTTCCTTTGCTGCAATAATGATCAAAACCTGCTCTTTTATAGATGCATTTTTTAAACAAAACTTCTGATGTAACTGATTTAAATCTAGTACTTGCAAACCCCAAAAATAAATATGATATATGCTGGAATGTTTCAATATATTTTAAGGGCTAAACATTTTATTTGCATTTATTCTCCAGTGATCCTAATCAAAATAAAATCATATGTTTGGGCAAATGTTGAAATGTTTCCATGATGTTTATATAATTTATATGCCCCTAAAATGTGTCACTGATGAGGAGGTAAGAAATAATTTTTACTTTGGGCTACTTCTCACAGTTTGTTGTAAGAACATACAAGGGACAGAAAGGAAATGGGTATGGTAAATCCTACATGCAAAGTGGTTAGGAACGTAACTTTCTAAAAAGAGTTGACAAAGCTTACACTTTGTCTTATATAATCTAACTAACCCAACAAATGAATAGCTATTGAGTGGAAAAAATTAACCACCCTAGAATGACTAGTGTTCCTTGAGAGTAAAAGCTAAACTTCATTGTAAACAATAATTTAAATGTAATGAAGGTTCAGTCATTAGATTTTCATCCTTGAAATAGATGATGCCCAGTTAGATTTACAAGGCAATCTAAAATGGAAGAAAGAAAGTCTTTTTTTACGATACACAATTAATCGTTGCTCAAATAATTAAACAGCAGGTTAATAGCACTATACTTTCATAGACCATGAGGGCAGCAATACTCCAAATTCCTATCTGCTATCACCATATTACTATATCTTCTTATAAATAATATTCCTTCTTTTACAAAAAAACAAAATTTATGCTTGGATTCTGAACATCTTCATTACTGTTTCACACATCAGATAGCACACTTGTTCTCATCAAAGAAAACTAAAAAACGCTCATAAATCCCACTTTTATATTACAGCCCTTGCACTTAACACTTCACATTAAATAGCAGTCAAGTCAATCTAGTGTTAAAAAAGAAAAACTTTTTAAACTAAAGAGAAAAGCATGAGCCTCTTAAACTATTTAAAGCAGAAATTGTTAATTAAAAAAATGAAAAAATATAACTGCTCACAGGTATAGAAAATATGTTTAACTGGGAAAGAGAAGGTTGGAGCAAATTTAATGTGGCATATGAGTGGAGAGAAAGATATGGGTGCTAGGAATATTAGTGAAGAGGAAAAGGGGTGAGGTATAAAGTTGACTATACCTCCTATAACCCGCATTACAAAAAATCACTATCCCCTCCAGCAGTGGTAGGGAAGGTGACACAGTGCCAGAATGAACTGCAGATTCTAAAGTAAAAATGAAAAATGGTGAATAGTCTTTAATAACATACTAAAATAATACGCACACATTCACACTCGAAATGACTGATATTAAAAAAAAAACTTAGTGATAAGCAGTTCAATAAATAATCCACTGTATAATTCATCCAGAAAGTAAGTTGTTTTCTAATTGAAAAAATGCTAGACACTTTGATCAATTTTCAATCCACTAACACAAATATGATAAATTTAACATGATTTACTATATAAGGAGTGTGAGTGTGTCAAAAGAAAAAATATATAGAAAATATGTAATTGTTGATTGCTTTGTTTAATAATGCCTTTATTTTTTAGGGGATGGGATTTGGGGATTGGGGAATACTTGAGCACAAATGCTCACCACTATATATTCTAAAGTAACGGGGTGGAGAACATGTAGAAGAAATAACCTTGGTCATTTTCTTTATATACCTACACACATATATAAATATATATTATATACTAAGAAAGTATTGGTTTTGAAGCCAGACTCAAAGTAAAAGGACCCTTTGATTTAAAATATTATATGTAGTTACCCAGATTGGTAGAGAGAAAACCAGGTGTAATAAAGAAAAAATTACAAAAATATGTTTTCATAACTGCCATTATTTGAGGAGAGTTCTCTTTTGGGTGAATTGTAAACTTAAACCTAAACATATGGCACAAAACTTTGCTGAACTCACTCAATCCTTATATTTTATTTCATCTTTTGAATAGAGTTGAATACTGAAGTTACATATATATA
>KZ308284.1:422383-450896 GCA_000376725.2 Ladona fulva | reverse complement strand
CTAGACATCCCCCATATATATGAAAAAGAGATTATATAAATATTTATCTCACCAGAATAGTAGATTCCCAATGTATGAGCACAATTATTTATTTCATCCTTCACCAACATCTTTAGACACATACCTATTGACTCATGATTCAAGTTTTGGTATTGCTCAGACCAAAGCTTCATATTTCAGTCATTTAGATTGAGCTTTTCTACCTTACTCCTTCCCTTTCCTTTCTTGACCAGAACCTTCTTCCTATTAAGCATCCACAAACATTACCAAGCTTATAAGTTTCCTAAAAAGAATAGAAATGCAGCAAATAATCGTCCTCGTAACGTGAGATTCTAACAGAATTTTTTGGGAGTAATATTGTATGTTTCTTACCATAAATAAAAGAAATAAGAACAAAGTGGTGAGTTTTTCTTTACGGAATCTAAGCAAATGGATTGAGGTAAAATGATCATGTCTGAGGATATTTACACTGGTTTCATTAAAATGTTGATGTAATTATTTGAACCTGATGTTTAATATTTTATATGAAATAAATTCTATATGCATCTCTGAAGCTTTTGCATCATTATTTACTTTCCCCTCCATATAGTATAACCAAATATCTGCCTTCCTGTCTCTCAGTGAAGTGAGGAGCACAGAGGCTGGTAGGATCCTCTATTCCTTCACCATTATGTACCAAAAGTTTTGGACAGGAAATGAGGCATATCAGGTTAGTTGAGGAGAGAGGTAATTGTTCTCCCCACTGTGTTATAATGTCATGAGACATGAGAACAAGTACTCATAAGTCAAACACTATTAACCAATGAATAACATTTTTCATAGCATTCAATATGGAATGACCAAGGTGAATGCAATCATTCAGAATCACTTATTCCTCTACATCTCTCAAATCATTTCAGTTATAAACAAGGCAGAGATAAAATTGGTGGATAAAAGATGCATACTTAACCCTGGACAAAAAATGAATAATACTACATTATTCAAAGTACAATAGAAGGAACTTCTTTTTCATAATTAAATAAGATCATGTCTATCGAGTATATATAACATGTATAAGGATCAAATATGCTAATTTTTGAATCACATGTGATAATTCAAAGGAATTAAAAGTTAACGATAATGCATTAGGCATTCTGCTTTACTGATTTTGAAACAATACATTTCTCCTGATTTCAATGACAGCATTCCATGATAAGCAAATGTGAATCAAGATGATTGAGAAATATCTTACAAATATCCAGAAAATGTTTCAATAGAGGTGAGAAGTTAAATTTTCTATCCTATTTCTTAATGGCAACTTAAACTGCATGCCAAAAACAAATTTCATGAAGTTTTCCTTGTATTAACATGAATTACCAATAGTAATGCATCTCGAAACATGTAAATAAAGATGGTGGAAATCTGACTCTGACTGCAAAAAATGAAGAAAATATTGCACAATGTTTTCATGTCATACTAGTGCTTTAAATACCAAAGGACATCAAAAAATATAAAATGACACATAGTGAAATTTAGAATAAATTTTCTGTAGGTATATATTTTATTAGTTAGAACTTTCTTTCCAAAAAATATCTTCCTTGGTATCAAGAGGTAAACTACCATGGATGTTAACTATTCTTATGATAAAATAAATATTCTAGCTATTTTATAAAATGACTTTATATTTCTTTGATTAGGAAAATGTTGGCAGAGTACTAACTGAGTAAGATTTATTGGATTTAAATTCCAGAAGAAACTTAAGAGATGTCATATCATTAGTCACAATCAGCTAATTGCAGCAGATTTAAATTTTCTAAATCACATGATAAAAATTTCTTGATTTCTGTGCTATATTATTTTCATAGAATATTTTAGGTTCAAAGAGCAATAGGCAGATTTTCCATTACTTGATATCTTGCCCATCTTTTAGTCAATTTTTAAGTGTTAGTGATGAAGTATTCATTACCTAGAGATAAAGGTAATTTTTCATGTGCAGAAATCTTAGCAAAGGAAAGAAGACAAGTGAAAAGGGCACCAACACTACAAAAAATTACTCTTACACAGAGCTTAGGGCCTCAAAATTTGGGGGGCCTCTAGTTAAGTTTTATGAAACTGTTGATGCTCTCATTTGCATTTCTGCCACATGGTGTCACAAGGTACTCTAATCTCTAAACAACCTTTAAATAATTTTCCTTACAATTCTATGATTCAGAAATATCTATAGATTCTTCAGGAATGTTCTCTCATTATCTCCCATGCTTCTCAATTTCATTTAAAACACTGTTCTGCCTCCCTATAGTTGTAATAGAGAGAATTGGGAAGTGCCTCACCAGTGAAATAGATTAGGAGAGGAGTGGTCAACCCATGGTGGGGGCACCAAACGTAGCACGCCACTGACTTGTTTCTGGCAAGCAAAATTGTCCTTGCAATATCTACATTCAATTTTGGTTGGCACCAAAAATTATACTCTCTTGAGCAGCCTATTTGGTTTATGATACTAAAATTCTCTTTCACAAGCCCTCAACTACTTCATAATTTATGAAATTTTTTCAAGCAAAATGTCAGTAAAGAATAGATATTTCAACAACAATATATTCACGTTCTTCGTTCCGCTTCAAACCCCCTCTTTCCTACTCCCACCAGCTCTTTCTACCTCATTGTCTAATACCTTATATTTTACCCTATTTTCCTCCAATCTCTGTCCTCAAACTTCCGCTCTTTCTCTTACTTTAGTAAGGAAAGCCCCCACCTTTGTGCCCCTATATATTCTCTGTATTTTTGTATATTTGTTCCTGATGATGATGAATCGAATCCCGGGTCGTATGTGTAGCTTTTATTGCTGTATGATATAAATAAATTTACTCGGGCAACTTCATTTTGTTGTCATGGAACACCACCAGGTTAAGGCCAGCTCTATTTATAGCGTCTAGAAAATGGCAATCGTTAAAACAAATAAAGAAGGAGGCATTGGGACGAGCGACCGAAAAATTGAACCCAACCACCACCAAGGATTCGCTTCCCTCTCTAGACATCCCCCCACCGCAATCGAACTCCTTACTACGCCTCCTGAAATTGTGTCCGCCTGACGTGATTTCCTGACATCACTCGCAAATGTAACTTATTCCAAATTGAGCGTATGCCGCAGCACCCGCAAGAGCCCCATTAACATCTGCAAACATCTTTATTGGCTTCATTTCGTCCATCACTCTCTCTTTCCAGCCCGCATTCAACTGCCAAACCCCCCCGTTCTCCCTCTCCTCCTCTTCCTCCTTAACACTTATTTCCTGTTCGCCCACTACTCCAATTGCCCTTTATGCGGCCCAGCTAAGATACCAGCCAATGACAAAGGACTCTCTCCATCTCCTTTGCTTCTTGCTCGAATGACAATAAACCTTGTCTTAGTCCCTTATTTCGCCTTTCGTGGACCCCTTGAGTCCCTCTCGTCTTGCGTCGTCCCCTTGGAAGGAACGATGACCATTGGTTGAGGGGACATTAGGTGGTTGACGCCAAGGACACTGGGATTGCCCACGGAGAAGGACGCGCAGTCTACGGCGTCTGGAGCAAGGAACGCGTCGGAGGGAAAGATGGACTCGAGGCTTTTGGCTTTCCTGTTGCTGCTAGCAGTTTGCGACCAAAGAACTGCAGCATCTCGGGAGTCTTTGGAAGATGCGTAAGTATAACGAGAAATAACGTAGACTGAATTTCATTCCCATCACGCAATCTTAGTATTCGTTAGCCAGTAAAGGAATGTTTGCCCTAAAAGCGAATTTTTACCTGTCTATAACATCAGTAATCATTTTCGGCATTTTTCTTTCGGCAGATCCTGTATCTGTTTATTTCATAGATCTTTACAGTACAGTGATATACCTACGTTTGTACAAGAGGTAGCAATGAAAAGTATATATAAGTAAATATAAAACGGTAGCGTTCACCTGCTACGCATCTTCTTACGCCCTATCATGTTTTTCTTTTGGTGTATTGCGTTACCGTGGCCAGGTACATAATTAATAGTAATGTTTCCCTATATTTACTCCTTTGCTTTGATTTTTTTCGCAAATATAAGCTATGCAGGCAATGATTGTAGGAAAACCTACATGCAAAGATGATTTTTCTATTTATCTTTTTCGTCGTTAATCTTTTAGATATGCTGCGAAGGTATTCCTTCCTCTCGTTAGTGGATCTTAATTCTAATTATCATATTAGCAAAGGAGTGAGAAGATCCACAATTCACAATAAGGGATCTAACTCTCATACCACAGAATTTAATTATCCATCTAAGAAAGCGACGTCAGATTAAGGCATTCCATTTTAAGGTAGAATAGAAATTTCACAACAAGCAGTGCTACCCAAGAGAGAGGAAGTAAATTTCACAGTAGTGAATGACTTTGAACTAACTTTACCTCTTAAGTTCATTTCTCACAGAAACGCGTAAAATATAGTTGAAATCGTATCGACTGTATATAAACTCTTGTTGTAACAACCAAGATGTAACTGTCCAGCGGTTCCCAACCTGTGATATACTATATGGGGTACGCTCTAGAGGTTCAGGAGTACCCGAATGGTAAAAAGTAATGCTAATTACCATAATTTAATTCGGAAACTGCGCTTACTCCTAGTAGTTTGGCGACGTGGCGAATTTCTCGTCAAGTTTGAGACAGCAAAGGTATATGAGTTAAAAATACGCAACGGTATTGAAAAAAGGTGAAAAGGTGAGAGTGAGACATGATCTTCCACTCGCCAGGCGGCTGCTGCAAATGCTTTACCCATCTCGCAGAAAATTACCTCAAGCCATTATCGCAGAATCTTTTCCTTGTGTTAAAAAACGCTTACATTATATGGGGAATAGCTTAGGAAAGGGAGGATTCAGATGGTCGTCAATGATAGATAAAATGCAGGATTTTCATATTAAAATCACGTTATACATTCATGTTTCGAGTTTTTAGGGAATACAATACATTCGCGACATATGCGTTGATGTTTTTATGGATTATAAAATCATTGCAGTAAATCAAATGTCTAAGTTCCGTATTCCTAGTTATGTGTTTTACGCTCAGAGTAGATTAACTGGTAAAAGCTCTGCAGGAATTATAAATATGGTTTTATTAGTGGTATTGACGTTTTTCTGTATAATCAAACAAGAGAGACGCTATGAAGCGATAACTTATATTTTGTTGTGAACTTTTAGTGGTGCAAGAATATTAATACATAATGAATTATTTGAATTCAACCCGAATCTATGCATATCATTACGAACTCTGTGAGATACACAGAAATTTCATAAACCTATTATTTTATGTCACTCTGAAGCATGTTCTACTTGGGGAAATGAGACGACCTTACTTATTTTCGCTTAAATAAGCGGTAAATGTTGAAATTTGATGAGCTGATCTACCAGTAAACTCATATAGCAAATATAATTAAATGCAATTTATTATGTTGTAGTAATCGCGATGAAAGTTGATCTCACGGATTTTAACCATCATATAAACAAAAATAGTAACTCGAATAAAAAAAATTGAAAATGTATAAAGAAAGATTTTGTGCTATAAATGAATAACGTCAGATATGAAAATAAAAACTGTTTCATGAATATAACCTAGAAAGATGTTAAATTCCTCAACTAAGAATCTAATGCAATCATTATTCATTAAGGGTTAAGAAATAAATCCCTGCGAAAACTAATATTTACTCCCATCAAGGATAAATCGACATCATTTTGAGTGAGCAAACTTCTAATTTTTCAAAAATAGGGGGAAAATATGGCGTCATTATTCCCGAATTCATCCTCAATCAATATTTTCCGGACGAAATAATGATGTTTTGACATCGCCCGATTAAAACCCGACGCAAAAAACGCTGAGTCCTCGTCAAAGAATCCATCATGAGATTTTTATTAAGCCGTCCCCTGTTCTTGAGCTCTTTTAGACTGATATTCAGTGTTGTTATTTCAATGAAACCGTTGATTTAAATCAAGATTTTGGCAGCAGTAGGATTAGAAATGCTGTCCATGAAGTGAATGAATAAAAGTCAAGTCGAAGATTAAAAAACGGTGAATAATTTGGGGTAATGACTCGGCCATTAACTGTAAATTTTAGTCATTTCTATTCAGAAAAAGTGTACAGTGACGAAAAATCTAGAAAAAGTATTATACAGTGATATCTCGGCTAACGGAGATGATTTTCCCCGGAATGCCACTCAGCAGCCAAAATAAAAATGAAAATGCCTTTGTATTTTACCCTAAAATAAACACCGTTAAAAAGCCACCTGACTCCTTCATAAAAGAGGAAGAAAGAGCAGATTCATTTCGTCCCGGAATCTTATTTGTTAGCCAAAGCTTTCGTAAAATGAATTTTGTTCGGGGCTTTTGAGCCGGAGCGGGAGCTTCCCGGAGCTGCAATATTTTACAGTACCCGGAGCTCTAAATTTTGCACAATTTTCCCGATCCAACACTGTCTTTTGACATCTTAATCGACGTAAAAAATACTTCAGATCTCCGAATTATAATTTGCGGAAGAGGATTGCTAAGCTATTGAAAAGTTGGGGCGATTCAAAGTAGAATGTGTTTCTGAAAGAACTAATAAAAACATACCCTGAACGAGTCGATCATCGATCATCGATGAAAAAATTATATACTAAAGGTAACTCTCCTCCCCCGAACAATCAAGGGTTTACATTTTTTTATAGTCGGAACATAATATTAAAATAAACTCACGCAAATATTTGTATTACACCATATTACCGTAAATATTAATTGATAATTTTATGTTCGTTTCACTTCATCTGGCACATGAGTCATCAACTATTTCTTTGTAAATGACGAAAATAAAGTCATTCATGAATTGATTGTGAACGCGTTTAAAATAAATAAAAATTAGTGATCGAAACCTAATAGTCTGGAGCCGGAGTCAATGTCCAAAACCTCGGCTCCAACGACCTGATTAGGTTAATGATTTTAGATAATTACGCTAGCTGACATCGCAGAAAAATTACGGCAACATTTCCTGTCAGATTATCACATTTTAGAGATCTCCAGGAAAACTTCTGTCACCTTTAGGTTCTTCACAGAAGCCAGTGATAAGTTTCCGTAGATTTACACACGATTTTTCATTTTCCAAAGTCTAAAGCATTATTCTTTTATTCATTAAAGTTTGCAAATGGGAATGGATTTCCATCGAACGGAGTTTATTCGACGGCTAATATTAAAATCCATCATATTCTTAAGCATTTTGATGACGAAAATTTCGTTAATATGCCATTTATTATGAATAGTTCTTACTTTTTTCGGTAATTACGGAAAAAACCGCTATTGTTACCACCGATACAGAGTGTCAATAAATTCTGGCATATTTTAGGCGTCGGTACGACTGTTGTAGCAACCATATACAACTGATAGCAATTTGAGTAAATAATACGAAAAATCTTTATATTTATACCAATTTTTATACGATTTCGGGTTGTAATAAACATTTGAGGATTAATATAAGAATTTCGCTAATGGAATCTTTCCCGATTTTGTACCAGCATTATTTCTAATCAAATTTTGCAAAAAAAATCTGCAACGGACGGAAAAGAAAAGTAAACTTAACTCGGCCATCTGCCGGAAGTTACATGGGATGAATTAATCATAAACGCGAAGGTGATTATCATAATGGATAATGCAAACTTACGGTTGATTCTCAACTAGGAAATAAAAATTGATAAATAAAATATTAATTGCGACTTACTTGGCTCGTATGAGAATATTAGATAGTTAATGTAGCTAATAAGAAGGAGGAAATTCACTTAACGTATCGTACAGTTCGTTGCTTCATCATTTGTGAGATCATGTTGAGGAAAAAAGACAATTTTGAATTTATATATGTAATACGTAAACAAAGGATTTGAACTGAGAGTAGGAAACAATTACGCAGAAATTTAAAAAATGTCTTAAAAAAAGAACACATGTAAAATACACACGGTAACCATAGGTAACAAGACGAAATTTTATTTACATTCATATTTTTGCTAAATATCTACATTAATTCCCCTAAAGTTCTCCCTTTTCTGTCCCTGTACAGATTAATGTGTGTCGCTCTCTCTCTCTTGCTGTCTCTTTGATCGTGGAAATGCAAAACACAACTGTCTTACGATCTATCCCTTGTGATACGTAAAATCGAACTTATTGAGAATCACTCCTAAGTGGTTGTTAATTTGACCTAGCGACTTGTTATCATAAATTCAAAACGCTAAAATTGGTTCTTCTTCATACAGTTTATATTATAACGCCATAGAATGTATAATGCCAGGAGAATGAAATAAGAATATGAATATGATGGCCACTAACTGAATGATGCATGCGCCCAAAATCCAATGTGTCCGCGGACTACATGAAAGCCAGGGCTGGCCGTTTGGCTGCTTCTACACCACATCTCTTGGAATCTGTCGTAGCTTGACAGTAAAAAATTATCATTTATCGGAAATGTATATACTGGGGAAGGTTTCGCGTGGAACTCTTGAATTCGAAGAGGCTGCTGAAATTACCAGATTCCAGAAAATACTCTAACCAAAGATGGTACTATGCAAGGATACCGTTGTAAAGGAGAGGTCGAAGAATTCTATGAGCTAATAAATGTTTAATTAATTTGTAAATTCTCTTTTTTGTTAATGTCCTAATACAATCTTATGTTGCATACAGATTATTTGATTGGAACAACGGAAAATTTGCTGAATAAGATATTTACAAACTGAAGAGTATTTTGCTAATTTCGATGCATTAGTTTGACTTAATGAAGAATGATAAAAAAAATAGTAATGGAAAATTTACCGTGACCGGACAATGGAGCGCGTGACAACTTAATATACAATGTAGAATGTGAAAATAGAATAAGGCGTGATTTAAGGGTCTTAAAATTCACGAAAAAAGAATGTACGTCATATATATGGAAGAGTAAACATAAATACTTCCGACGAAGAACTACTGCTAAACGAAATACTGCCGGCATCTGTGGTTGAACAAAGAGATATCTAACTATAACAGTATTCTACAAATTATGCTATCCGTCAGATTGTCAAAAATTAATATAAAAACGAAGAAGAAATCAAAGATTTACTTTCCACAGAATTATTATATTTACAAATTTACTGTGGAAAGTAAATCTTTGATTTCTTCTTCGTTTTTTAAAATTAAATTCCACCAAATTTCACTTAGTACTTTTAAAAATTAATATAACAAAATTTTTACGTTAAGTTTAGTTGTGAGAGTGCTCAATTGCTGCAGGCGCTCAGTTGTCACACGCTCTATTGTCGCGGAACCAAAATTTACACCCAATTACGTATGTACCCAGAAAGCCGCATTTTGGAGTTTATTAGTACATCAGTATTATCCTTATCAGTTACTGTCAAGTGTAGTTTGCGAAAAATATGATAGAACGGACAATGGAGAATTCCTCCAATCTAATGAAATAATCATGAGACTGAGCCACTTCATGTGAGCAAGATACATTATTATTATTATATTTTTAGCTGTTTAATGTATATATTTATTGTTTCTTAGTTTGAATTACATACCATGTTGAAATTTGTATTTAACAAAACTGAAGTACAGAACGAAAGACTTGTTAAAAGTAGATTCTAATTAACAAAGCACCTGATGATCCATTATCTGGCTCAGGAGGTACATAATTGTAAGTTTTCTATACTTGCAATAAAATCAACCTGTACATAGGTTCTGTTTTGGTTCTATCTTTAATGTATCCAGGTGAAATTAGAAAAGATTTTGTAAGAACTGATGCAAATAGTTATTGTATTAGACAACGCAGTTGATGTATTGTAATATTTTAATTGATTATTAAATAAGCATCATTATTATTTCAATATATAATTATTGTCGTTGCCTTTGTTATTAATATTGTTATTATTGTTGTTGCTGTTATTCTTATTTGATAGTTATTATGCATTATTGATGGTTTTGTAGTTTTTATAATATTAATTTGTAAGTACGTAGATTTTCGCGGCGTTCTGTAGGTCGAAGCTTCTTCATCTTCGACCTGAAGAAACCTGATGAAATGAAACGTCGTCATCAGACAACAACCGACGTGACAGAGAACCCGGAAATCATGCTGAGATGGTATTAATTTATTAATGCAATGTAATGATTTTTATATTCAACTTAAGTCAATTTTCCATCATCGTAATATTTGGATATATTGAAAGATCATATTAGCACATTCTTAGCTTCGTTTAGATTAGTAATAGCTTAGGGTAGGAGTTTGACAGCCTTGCGCGTGACGTAGTTTGGAGACTCCCGGAGTAATATCTGTTCCTCTAAGTATAGCTTTGTGCAAGCTTAGATGTCCAACTCTTCAGAGTTAGATAAAAGCTCCAAATAGCCGTTGTTTGCGAAGAAACTAACCGTTGGAGAATTCCCACCAGCGGGGGTTGGGGTTCTCCGTGGTCGCGCTTGTAAGCAAGTATTGTTCTCGATACGTATTTCGACAACTAAGTTGCCATTTTCGGGAGAGAAGAATAACTGTTCAGTTAGGTCTCAGATAGGTCCAACTCTTGGCAAATTTTTACAAAATTAGGGGAAGTAATACGCTAAATCATAATGCGAAAGGGAGAAGAAGAAAAAAAAGGCTTCTCTCAATCGAGAGATAACCTTGCCTTATTACTGACGAAGGAATTGAAAACGATCTTTCCGAAAATTACAGTTCGGCACCGTTAGTAAACCACTTCGCCTACGTTATTATAGAGTCATTTTCCTACATCATGTCATCTTTTGGTTGACCATCTTGAAACAGTGATTTGTCAACGTAAATGCACTGACAAGATCGGATGATTGCACGCCTCGTGTTGCTCGAGATATAAGTATGACCCGTTTATCTAATAAAGAAGCTGAGATCTCACCAAGGATCTTCTTCGACCTATTATGGTGAAGCGACGCAAAATGCACGGCACGTAAAAAGAAGAGGGGAGTGCCCAGCTATGTGAATCAGTCGCCTCTGGAACAACAGTAAATTGGATGAAAGAAATAGAAGGTTGGAACACTGTTGTTAATGAATTAGAGGTTTAAAAACAATCCGTAAGCCTTATTTCGGCAGGCGGAACTCGCGCTAAGAGACAAACGGGAAGCTCCGGATTGCCGAAAGACGGCTTACGGAGTGTTTTTAAGCCTCTAAGTATATTGGATGAAAACAGATTACAAAAATAAAGAACGATAAAAATAATAACGGATTCGTAGAGCGAAACCGAGGCTAGGAGAACCCTAAAAGTCCTCTTAAGATTGTAATTGAAATTCTCGACTTCATGGCACCTCGATACCATCGATCATGCCTCTCACATCGAGTGAACCAGACTGCGGCAAAGTTTAAGTATAATCAACTACATCTACATTAATACCCTGCAAGCCGCCTTTCGAGGTGTTCACCTCACTGAAACTCTTACGTGCGATAAAAATACAACTGAAATAAACCATGCATTCTTTTATCCACAATAAATTCATTCAACCGACAGTTTATTTTTCGCATATAAATTTACCGTCGACACCGATTTTGCGAATAATTTGCAGAAGACGTATTTTAACATCTTTATCGTAATAATAATAACTTATTTAATGGAAGCAAGAAGATCCCAATTAGATCCATTTTAATAACAATCATTTCCAAACACAAGCATTCATTCCCTTTCCGGAAAAAGTCGCCATCGCGGCCGGTACATTTGATGTTTTTATTAAATTACAGACATAGTGTTTTGTGTTTCAAAATGGCAGAATCATGGTTTAAACGCGACGCCTCGTATTTTTGTGTTTAAATTTAGCTTATTTGACAGCGTCCAGTCCAGTATCGACGATGTGATTTTTCTCTTGACCTTCGAATGACAGATGAAAAAATGACACGTCCCTGCCTACATTTTTTAACAAATTCCAAGTTTATATAACTAAGATCTCTAACATCGTATTTTCACATTTAATACAAGCTTTTGTTCCTGTTTTTTTGGTAGTTCTCGAAGTCCACAGTCGAAGTTTTCGATGCTTCGTTTGACCTTAGTGTGACAGTGGAAAAAATGTCTCCGCCTTGATATTTGTAACTAACTCCTTACATGCGATGTTGTTTACAAAACTAACATTTCTAAGAACTTTCGCCTTCGAAAAATGAATGTAAGATAAAGGAGTTGTTGTTCCGCTTTGATTGTGCTATTTGAGCGTTAGAGAAGCACGTGGCCATCTAATGAATAACTTACAGTGACGTTTGACCTAAGGTTGGCGATAACTCCCTCATAACAAAAAAATAAGGGGAATTTCCTGGGAATCGGCAAGCTGTTATGGATATTTGAATGAATCTATAGTATCAATTGGAAATCGGAGGAGTCATGACGTTCTTAAGCGGAATTGGCATCATCCTGCTGCTGGGAATATCTCTTGGGGACGCTGCGCAGTATCACGAGTGAGTAAACATTGAGGACGCGTATTTGAGGAATTAACAGCTATCGCTAAAAAAATAACATACTGATAAAGATTCACGTATCAACGTCTCTTTTTCATTCTTTCTGCGTGTAGGTGTACTTATTGCGTTCTAACGAAATTCAGGGATTCGTGATATTCCATTCATTGAGCTCCAATTCTTCATAAATTAACGGTCGATTTAAACATTTTCTCCCTCGAAAAATAAGGAATCGTTTCTGCTGTAATATTGCAAAGATGCCTATAAAAAAGGGTTGCCTGTGCGACTTTGAATTAGATTAAACTAGAAGTAATGCGCGTGGATTCTAAATGGTGAAAATAAGAGGATAATATTCTCGTGCTTTGGAGTCATGAGTGGGTTACGACGGATGTTAACCTCAATGTGTACGTAAACGAGTAGAAACTTCTTTAAATTTTGCATGAAATATAAAAAATATATTTTTATACAGCTACTAATCTCTCAATTAAAAAGTTAAGAACAGGGAAATGGCTAATAATAGCGGAATGAAAACGGAACGAAATTGTTAATTGATAACGAAATATTTATGCTTAAGAGTATACTTATGCCGAAATGGTGTAAGCAAAGGAAAAATGCAAATTTTTATTAAAGGTTTACTGAATTGTTTCATTAGGCTTATCAAAACTCAGTTAGTTTTATTAAAATTTTGTCGCTGAAAAGTGAAAATCTATTCTAAACTTAATGTCTATATTTTTTATAACAAAGAAATATAGAATTCTCACAAAATAAAATCATAAAATTCTCACAAAATTCTCATAGAAAACTCACAAACATTTCCACCATGACGTTACATTAGATATATTGTTTTATAATAAAATATCATAATATGTATTTTATTCGCAATACTTTCGTAAATAGGCCTGTCTTCCAGATGTATTGATATGTGAGCTAACTTACACTATGTCTGTGATCTTAGTTATAGGTTGGTTATATTTTTTTCTGCATGCTGGCCTTATTCATATCTCCTTATCCCTTCAGTTTTACTTCACACCGACAGACAGACCTTTCTAAACAGGGTATTCTTCCAGTATTCTGCTATCTTTCTTCTACTTTTTAGTGCGAACAAATATCCCTCATAACGCGTTTAATAACGCATGCATTTCATGATAATTCTTTTAGTTATTTGTTGCTCTATTAGGATTTTTCTTACTTTCAATTTTAGAGTAGTCTAAATGTGGATATTACATCTGTATTAAGTCAATCTTTATTTCGCAACACATCTTTCCTTATTACCGCTTACGTTTCTTCTACGTTAATGTTTTTAATTTTTATTGGATTTTATTGATTTTTAAGGATTGGATTTTATTTATTTTTATAATCTATAATATATCTTACTTGCTCCACGCACTATTTCATGCTGAGAGGTGATGATGGTGTAATGAAGTACAATTTGACATCTTTCAGCTATTACTATTTGCAGGTGTGCTCAAGTATTGTACATACCCTTCTTAGAGAAAGTTTTTCCGCTGTGAATACTATTTTCTAAGCTTCGATGGGTTATTTAATATACAAAAACTCATAATTTTTCATTTCCTTTACCTCCAACTTCCTTTCGGGATGTATTAATATTGATTATAGATAAGATGGAAGAGGTAACTTCTTAGTCATACTGTCCGACCGAGATGTCTCATTTATTTAACTTTAATATGTTAATTCAATATCATTCAAACTCTTGAGTTATTGAAATAAGATTTGCTGCTTGAGTTATTTACTTACAACTCAAATTCATCACGTCAGCAATTTAATTTTTCCGAGGGACTCGTTTCCATCGAACATGCGAACGTCGACATTGGCGGAAGATCACTTCAATCGGAATACACGATTATCTTAGCTTAATGTCGGATTTAACTATCATCGTTTCACATTTTTCTCTGCCTGCTTTCTCGACTTCTTTAAAAGCGGAACGGAAAATTAAATCCAAGAAGTAAAATATAACTCGACCAGAGGGTTAAGTAGCTGACTCAAAGCGAAAAAAGTAACGAACATAAGGAAGGGAACATCGGTTCTGCGGCTACGACTTAACACACCCAGTGCGGATCACTCCTCCGTTGGGGTGATAAATGCATTGTCCGCAGTGAACGTGTTAAACATCAGGAGTCCCATTCACACCGTATTTAGAAGCAGCCTCGTTATCAAAACAGATTTTCTAACTTAATCCTAAAAGCTTCGCATTTAAAGAACTAAAATGACTGAGAACGTACCTGAGGTTAACAAATACGATGTGAGTAGACAGTGAAGGTAACAGTGGATAAGGCCCACTGATAGTTGTAACAGTCAAACAGAAAAACACACCAAAGCAAAGAAAAACTTACATCATCTCGTTGAATGATTTAAAATTGTTACATAATTCACATACAGGTCTTAACTCCCTGGAAAACTTACATATATGCAAAACTATATGTTAATGAATAACAATATGGACTTTGACAAAACAGTTGTTTGAATTACTAGATTTTTAATCGTGAATTCCTGCCTTCTGTTTTTCTTCTTGCCTCGCCCGATTTGGCGGTTCTTCTTCACAATTCTTTTGTCGTCCATGCTCCGAAGATGCTCTCTTAGAGATCGAAATACGTATCAGCCTGGTTTCTGTAAGTTTTTCTTTGATTGTTCCAGTGTTTTTTTCTGTTTGAGAGAAGGTGACGTTGAAAGCTTTGATTATTGAGGAACACAGTGTGTATTAAATTTGCTGGGTTTTACGATCAAAGTTCAAAATAAAATATATTATATTACACAGATGTGTACTTTTTCCACAGCAATTTATTCGGGACGGTTTCGTCTGCATAGCCATCATCAGGTTCATACTAGACAGGTTCACAGAACACTAAATAATGTTGTGAACCTGATGATGGCTATGTAGCTGAAACTGGTAGTTCCCGAATAAATTGCTGTGGAAAAAGTACACATCTGTGTAATATAATGCATTTGAACAATATCACGGACGCCTCCGTAGATTTTATAAAATATGTTCTCAATCAGGTCAATACCGCCGATAGATATTTTTCTAATTAAGGCGTTTGTGGTTTATACACACCTACATACGTATTTATTTCGGGATAAATTAAGACTTAATAGTTCTGTCCTACGCTAATACTGTTAGAAAGGAACTGTAATATAATAGAAGAAGACAGTCAATGACAATAAACATGCCAATAAAACACAAAATTGCCAAAAATACCGTAAAAATGGAAAAATATGGATAGAAAACTGATTTGGGAGGAAAAAAAGAGTAGGGCAAAGAACCGAAACGAATACGATATCGAAAACCCCGTATTTTGCGCCGATGCTCCCTTTTTTGTTTTCATACTAATTTAGATTAAAAGAAGCTATATTTAATGAAAATGTGTAACGACGAGTTACATATGCATTCATGTTTTTTATAGCTGAACTCAAACTGATTTTTTTTATATCGCGAATTCATTCTTAAATTAAAATAAATGCTATTCAAATAATTTTTTAACTTTCAGAAAGATTATGACATTAAATAATCGTAGCGAAAAAATCGCAGGTTTATTCTGCCGAATGTAATGTGTATGGCATTGTAACAAAATGGTTTTCGATTGGAGGAATCTCTTTCGATTAGCCATAATGTTGCTACTCACTCACTAAGCATATTCGTAATTTTCAAGTACAATCAAATAATACAGGAGATTGATACTCGTATGGAATTTCGAGTTGTCGATTAAAGCAAAAACTGCTTAAGTCTTACGACTGATGACGCACAGAAATATTTTCTCAGGAATACTTTGGTGTTCTCTACGTGATAGAATCAGTAAGTTATTCTACGTCTGGAATAAATGCAATCTTAGGTGTCGAGAAACCGTGATATGCTGTGATTTAATACCTGTCTTCCAAGCCAAGTGCAATCTCGTTTTCATTAGTGTTATTTAGTTGATAGAACCTTCGAGAAATGGATTATTTTAGATATAAATTAGTTGAAATAACAGGTTACACTGTTATCCCGTTAATTTGACCATGTCCCGCTGATAATTGCGAAAATAATTTTTTCGACATTTATTGAAGTGGTACGAACGTAACACGAATATTAGCGTTTTTATTTCGTCTCACACACTAGCGCGATCACGTGACATGAACTTCGTACTTCCGAATGCCAAATGAGCAAAAACGTTATTTTAAAATCTTATCTCATTTTCTCTTTCGCTTAAAACCAACGAATGGCGTTTTCGCTGTATAGCGTGAATATCTGCGATTAATAACTTTTATATTAATGAATACTACGACGTGAAATATAGAAAAAAATATTGTTGTTTCACAGAGGAACAGGGTTCCCAACCGGAAGTAACCGTCACCTTAGGGAATAGGAAACTTATACAGAATGTACGATAAATTGTAGGATTATAAGTTTATTATGAAATTAGAGTATTCACACGAGTAAATGTTTTATTAAAAATTCCCAAGAGAAAGTTTTTCCGCTGTGAATACCATTTTCTAAGCTTCGATGGGTTATTTAATATACAAAAACTCATAATTTTTCATTTCCTTTACCTCCAACTTCCTTTCGGGATGTATTAATATTGGTTATAGATAAGATGGAAGAGGTAACTTCTTAGTCATACTGTCCGACCGAGATGTCTCATTTATTTAACTTTAATATGTTAATTCAATATCATTCAAACTCTTGAGTTATTGAAATAAGATTTGCTGCTTGAGTTATTTACTTACAACTCAAATTCATCACGTCAGCAATTTAATTTTTCCGAGGGACTCGTTTCCATCGAACATGCGAACGTCGACATTGGCGGAAGATCACTTCAATCGAAATACACGATTATCTTAGCTTAATGTCGGATTTAACTATCATCGTTTCACATTTTTCTCTGCCTGCTTTCTCGACTTCTTTAAAAGCGGAACGGAAAATTAAATCCAAGAAGTAAAATATAACTCGACCAGAGGGTTAAGTAGCTGACTCAAAGCGAAAAAAGTAACGAACATAAGGAAGGGAACATCGGTTCTGCGGCTACGACTTAACACACCCAGTGCGGATCACTCCTCCATTGGGGTGATAAATGCATTGTCCGCAGTGAACGTGTTAAACATCAGGAGTCCCATTCACACCGTATTTAGAAGCAGCCTCGTTATCAAAACAGATTTTCTAACTTAATCCTAAAAGCTTCGCATTTAAAGAACTAAAATGACTGAGAACGTACCTGAGGTTAACAAATACGATGTGAGTAGACAGTGAAGGTAACAGTGGATAAGGCCCACTGATAGTTGTAACAGTCAAACAGAAAAACACACCAAAGCAAAGAAAAACTTACATCATCTCGTTGAATGATTTAAAATTGTTACATAATTCACATACAGGTCTTAACTCCCTGGAAAACTTACATATATGCAAAACTATATGTTAATGAATAACAATATGGACTTTGACAAAACAGTTGTTTGAATTACTAGATTTTTAATCGTGAATTCCTGCCTTCTGTTTTTCTTCTTGCCTCGCCCGATTTGGCGGTTCTTCTTCACAATTCTTTTGTCGTCCATGCTCCGAAGATGCTCTCTTAGAGATCGAAATACGTATCAGCCTGGTTTCTGTAAGTTTTTCTTTGATTGTTCCAGTGTTTTTTTCTGTTTGAGAGAAGGTGACGTTGAAAGCTTTGATTATTGAGGAACACAGTGTGTATTAAATTTGCTGGGTTTTACGATCAAAGTTCAAAATAAAATATATTATATTACACTGATGTGTACTTTTTCCACAGCAATTTATTTGGGAACTACCGGTTTCGTCTGCATAGCCATCATCAGGTTCATACTAGACAGGTTCACAGAACACTAAATAATGTTGTGAACCTGATGATGGCTATGTAGCTGAAACTGGTAGTTCCCGAATAAATTGCTGTGGAAAAAGTACACATCTGTGTAATATAATGCATTTGAACAATATCACGGACGCCTCCGTAGATTTTATAAAATATGTTCTCAATCAGGTCAATACCGCCGATAGATATTTTTCTAATTAAGGCGTTTGTGGTTTATACACACCTACATACGTATTTATTTCGGGATAAATTAAGACTTAATAGTTCTGTCCTACGCTAATACTGTTAGAAAGGAACTGTAATATAATAGAAGAAGACAGTCAATGACAATAAACATGCCAATAAACACAGAAATGCCAAAAATACCGTAAAAAATGGAAAAATATGCATAGAAAACTGATTTGGAAGGAAGAAAAGAGTAGGGCAAAGAACCGAAACGAATACGATATCGAAAACCCCGTATTTTGCGCCGATGCTCCCTTTTTTGTTTTCATACTAATTTAGATTAAAAGAAGCTATATTTAATGAAAATGTGTAACGACGAGTTACATATGCATTCATGTTTTTTATAGCTGAACTCAAACTGATTNATATCCGCTAATCTTTGGTTTTCAGGCGCAAGCGTAATCGTGATAAATGATTTCCCACACGTTTCTTTAACACTTTTGCTCTTATCTTCCCAAATCAGTAAATATATATTTCAATGTCATTAAGAACATATCTCTTACATATAAAACTATGAAAATATAAATGAAAAAAATAGCTCTTTTTCCTATTATGTGCCCTTAGGAAAATGTATGCTAATCTAGCGCCCCAAAACGATTTAATGGGAAATTTCCAACACTATACAAAATATGTCAGTAAAGATAAAATTCCATATATTAATGGACATGCGCTAATTCAGCAAATGTGGAATAAAAGACGCTAAGTTAATATTTATACATTTAATGAAGATGCAAAGAAACGTAGTACCAAGATATTCACACCGGTTATTTTTTTATATAAATGAAAACTTTATGCTGAATGTACTTCGTATACTTATGATAGCCCCAAAGTCAAGTTACTGTTTAAGTTAATAATTTTAAATTATGTAAGTACGAGTAAATAACAAGAGGGCTTTTTACGTCTTTTCGAACGTTTCCACCGTCCTCAACCTTTTCCAGCCTAAATCATTGACATCGCCGATAAGCTTAAAAATATAAAATACTTTATTTTTGTTATTTTTCTAGCATAAAACCTCGTTAAAATACAGTTGATTTTTTTTAACTTCGGCACTAAAGCATACCAATAGGGTCATACAATTTATTATCGAAACATAATTAAGAAAAGGACTAAGAATATTTCAATAGTCAATGTAGAATTGAAAGTGGCGCGAAGTTGAAAGAAAAATGTCAGTTGATAAGAAAGTCTAGCGTCAGGCTTCACTGTTTGAAATGTGGACTCCCAGAGAAGGAGGAATTTTAAAGATTTTAGATGTCTGTTAGATATCTGCGAAGCATATGTCGTCAAGAATGTGGGGGGTTAGTGGAGAAACAAACAGGGAAGTGTTGGAGGTGTGGGAAAAGGGTTTTGATTCAAGAAATGAAGCGGACGAATAGGAAATGGTTTGGGCAGAAATTGGAAAGAGATGGATCGCTAAAGAAACTAATGGAAGGTAGGGTGCAAAGAAAAAGAAAGAGCATGGATATCTGGAAAAAGGAAAAATATTTTGGATAACATTAACTGAAGAAAAGTTCGCAAGAAGTGAATGAATAGCTGTTGTTGATTTGATGAATTTAAAGCATTGAGCATAAGATAGATAGGAAGCAAATGAGCCAACCGATAGTTAGAATGCACTCTTATGGTGCTAATTGATACTTCGAGCGAGACCCTACGATGCTACGAATGACAGAGTAATAGCAGAGAAATTTATCCATTAGCATCTTGTTGCAACTATTTTCCAACGGTTAGGGTCAACTGCATCCAACAAAGAAACTTAGAAACAAAAAGCTGGCCAAAAATAAGAAAATGGTTTTTTAGAGTGAGGATTCTGAAACTTCGCATGGCTACTTTTATATAAATTCTGCATATAAGTACCAAATCATTTACTCTTACTCCCGCGCATTAAAATTCTACAGGGGGTCGAAGTTGACCAAATTTTACGAAAAAAGCCGGTCTTCGATTTTTCACAAATGTCTTCAAATTCAAGTCAACACTGAACCAAAATGAGCAAATTCATCGGGTAAAAAACGATGCTGTATTATAAGCCTATTCTTTATGCTTTATAGTACTTGGTTTGAATGATCTTAGTAGAATATTTCCATAAGTTATACAACAAATGGCGAACCCATATTTTACGGCAAATTTTCACCTAAAGCGAGGAAAATAGTAGTGATGTACCACGATGTACACGGGCTGGCTTATACCACGATGTTCTTTGAAGCTTCCTGAAGAGGAATCTGAAATAAAATCCTGCGACAATTTGCGACGCCGATTTATATACCGAATCTTCGATGGCGATGCAAGAGCCGTATCCGCGCGGCGGAGCGTCACCCTCCATGACGATCTCGGATTTGAGAGGATATACGGACCAACACGTATCTTCATGGTTATGCTTAAACAGGAATAGTTCCGAACGATTTCTTTACTCCCTTATGAGGAACAAGATTACGTCAGCGCCCCTAGTTAAATGAACGCATCAATGACGATGAATCGTGAATTGGATGCCCATTCCGCTCCCCGGACAATCAAACCATCAATCAACACGGGAAAAGGGGAGAAAGCTATGACCGTCAATAAAAGAGAAATGACTCGTCTGTTAAAAGAAAAAAATAGAAATCGTCCGTGAGCGACACGTCACCGCTTTAACAACCATTTCCGAAAGTCGTTAGTATCTGTGCCACTTTGAAAGGGAGAAGGAATTCATTTTTCCTTCCTCTATGACGGGAGGAATGTTCCATTTTGGAATTCGTCAACCCAGTTAGTCAAAAATTTTACTAATGATGAAATGCTTCCCACAAATATTTCCGCTGTGGTTCCTTCACTCAGCGGCGTGTATTCCATAATGAGTGGGATAGTATGCATTAATACATGACAACCGTGGGTGTGTGTGCACATACATATATTATCTACATACTCTTCTACCTCATATGTGTTCCACAAGCACTATGTTCAACATTTTTATCTCAAACATTACGCGGAGTTTCAGGAAAAAAATCCAGAAAACAGTACATTCTTGCGGCATGCGATCTTCACCATCATTACCGCTGAATTAATGCTTGATTGTTAAATAAGGCCTCATACGTTTTCTGGATGAGAAAAATACACAAAATATTGCAGCTTATAAAATGATAAAAAAATCTTTCCCAGCAGTTTCATTTCAGTGCAGCATTTCTTGATAACTTTTAAGATAGAGCTTGAACTAATGAATTTGATTTCCTTCGTGAATCACTAAGCTGTACGCCAGAAACGCCAATAAATAACGCCAGAAAAAATAATAATTTCATCAAGCACGATAATTTTTAAATAACTGATCAATTCGAAGATTATACAATGGATATCAGTAACCAGAAAATAATGAATATTAGCAAATATAGATATAGTAGATATAATATAGGTATAGATATAATATAGTCAGAGCTTCCACCTGGAAGGTAAAAGACCCGGGTTCGAGTCTCAGTCGCGTCAACATTTTTCATATCCGCTAATCTTTGGTTTTCAGGCGCAAGCGTAATCGTGATAAATGATTTCCCACACGTTTCTTTAACACTTTTGCTCTTATCTTCCCAAATCAGTAAATATATATTTCAATGTCATTAAGAACATATCTCTTACATATAAAACTATGAAAATATAAATGAAAAAAATAGCTCTTTTTCCTATTATGTGCCCTTAGGAAAATGTATGCTAATCTAGCGCCCCAAAACGATTTAATGGGAAATTTCCAACACTATACAAAATATGTCAGTAAAGATAAAATTCCATATATTAATGGACATGCGCTAATTCAGCAAATGTGGAATAAAAGACGCTAAGTTAATATTTATACATTTAATGAAGATGCAAAGAAACGTAGTACCAAGATATTCACACCGTCTTTGCTGTCTAGTTTGGCCACTATTTCTTTAAAATCTTTTAAAGCCTTTCATTCATTTGGCTGAATTAGCCATGAGATTCGGATTCGACACGTCGATTTGTTAAAATTACTTAAACTTTTAATGCTTCTGTCTTATCGGAAAGTGCAGTAAATTATTTATGAATTAGTTCCTGAATGCATTTCTTTTAAGAGATGCCAAAAACTGATGAATATATGTGCACGACTATGATTCTTATAGTAGATGTTTTGTAACATTATTTCTTTTCTCAATTGTTATAATTTCTAAAGATTTAGAAACAGGAAATTAACAAAATAATGTATTTCTTTCGCCATTCATTATTCATAACTTGCTATTCGTTCAATTAATACAAATATCGACTGAATAATCCGGAATCGGCAGTAGTAAAAAATACTAAAAATTATTAAGATTAGGTAGGTACTTAAAAGTAGTGACATCGGGAGAAGTAATTTTTTTCCATCCCCTCAAGTGAAGTAAAAGCGTATTGACTTTTAAACGATTCTATTTATTAGTCACGAATTACATAAATTATTTTGTTTGATTAATTATTACGGTATGTTGGTAAAATGTTTTAATTTATTTCAAATATTTACTAGTTTCCGTTGATAAAATTTCCTGTGATTAACTATATGAATACATTTATCGTTTCTTCTTACTCAGCGGAAATATTCGTTTACCTGAGGAAGGAGAGAATATTTTGTCAACCTCACGCTTCACAATATCACGCTTTCAATTCTGGTTAATTCCCTTGAATTCCACCCAATCTCGCGTCCGCAGTGAATCCCGCCTGTCAGTATTTCATTTTGTAATGTTTCACCCTCAAATCAATCTTAATAATTTTTCCATAACCAACTCAAAGTTTCATTGTAATCTGTAAGTTTCTGTATCGCAGCGTTTTACGTATCGATCGTATCCCCGCTTCACGTGTCACAGCCAAAGGAGTATAGATGGTGAGTGCTACACCATGTTAATAATAGTCATAAATAGCTATACCGTGTCACGGGATGAATATTATATTGTTTGGAAACATCCTCTTAAACGGAAAGAATGAATGGCAATATCCAATAATATAGCCATACCCTCGAGACCCTGATCCTGGAGATTCTTTCGAATGGTTCCATTTCTCAAAATCGTGGATTGTAGCAGAGCAGTAAAGCAATCACCTTTTGCTGTGGTCCTCATTAGCTCATTACTTAGCTATTTTCAAACCTCCAAGGGAGTATCTGCTGGGCACTGTGTCCCTCTCGCGTCTTACCGTTAATTAAATATTTCGAAGGCAGACAGAGAATAAATGCTGTGCCCGAAAATATACTCATTCATAGAAATATAAAATAACAAAAATAAAAATGCAAATATTTAAATACTTTCAGGCCTTACACGCCACTGGCGACTCGTGAGGTATATATCTAAATATAGATCGGTTTCCATTGTAATTGCATTTTGGTCCGAAATTGGCCTTCCCCTAGATTGTTGACAAGCTTTCGTTTAGTCCATGTCTTCTGATGAATTCATAATTATGCGCTAGCTGAGGGCTTCATCCATGTGGGGACCTCAGTAAGACTGTGCTAATAAATTCTCAGTGAAATTATTCTGGCATTTCGCTTTAAGAAATAATTTTCTAATTTTTGAGTAAGTCCACAAAATATGTTTATAGGATATGTTAGATTGTAAAATCTATCCATCATTCTTTGTTATTTATACAAATACTAAACAATATGCATTGTAATTGAAAACTTGTTTATTTACTCTTGCCATAGCAAAGCAAATGAGTTTCTATGGGTTGTATATATGTGTATTTTATGTAAAATTCGAATTTTTACTCATAATTCTTGCTTAATCTTCAATCTCTTATTTCTCGCCTCTGATAGCTTAAATCCACCCTTGTTCATGGGCATGGACATTGACATACGCCTTACACCCCCATTGACAAATCTTGTCTATACCCCTGCTTAAGATTCTTGAGTACATCAATAACTATGTTGATATATATTTGAGAACCAGATCAACAAATATCTCATCCTTTGGATATTATTATCCTGTCTGTATTTGCTGTTTCTATATAAAATTCTCCATTAGCTCCTTTGAATGGGAGGTGCATGTTGGTAAAGCAGGTCTTAACGAAATATTGAGCTTTTTGAAGCCATCCATCAAACTGTAGATGGGGAGAGCTTTGAGGGTAAGAAATGAAAAAATAGTGCAATTTACGGTACCCTTTGCTAAGATGTAGCTGTGATGTAGTGCGGGAGGTGGTCGATGCAATGCCGCTAAGCCTAGAGACAGTACCAATCTGGTTTAAATAGTTTGTGTCCTTTCCATGCAAATCGGACATTTGAAGGTACCAATCGAAGCGACGAAATGGAATTCCGTGCTACGACTTAGCGTCTTTCAGGGGAAAGACACTTTTAAATTTATGTTTGTTAGTTTTTTGATTGCTATTTGAAAAGATTTTTGATTCATTTTGAGAGGACTATAATGTTGTTAAATGCGATTCATCTACGATTCCTTATTTTAAGTATGTGACCGTCTAAATAAAGGAGAATGAAGTGCCTTACACTGCACGTAGTTGTGCTTGTCCCACTAACGTAAGCAAAACTATTTCAAAGCGGAAAAATTAAGGGTATTGAGGATTTACCCGCGGCTTTGTATTTGAAAATGTAAATCAAAGGAAAAGCTCTTTATACTTAAGGTGCATAAATGAGATGCAAACTCCGCATAAGGTCTACGTGCGCGTGAACTTAAAGAGGGATCGTTTCCATTAAGGAACAAATGTATTAACAAACTTTCGCTAGAAATCTACGAGAGATCTTCATTATCTCCAGAAATTTGCATACTGCAGATGAAAATGTTTACGTACGTGAAAGTAAGTAAGGAACGCATTGAGGGCCTCATGACGAAAAAAGTCTAAAGATCTTACAAAATGATATTTAATTATTTATTTATTTAACAGGAGTTGACCATCTTAATTCAGACTAAAGGTTAATTATGGCACAGCAGTAAATTCACATCAAATACCATTAATAATAATAATAGTAGTCGAGGTAGTTTATTCAGAGGTGCATTGTACCTGTAGTTATTGTAAGAGGGTAAAGCAAATATATCTTAGCCTCTAGTGCTATGGTAGGGTAGCGGGAATTTTATATGATCTAGAACTAAGGTATAGTTGATTTTGTCATTGAGTATCTTACACAGGAAAATTAAATTAGAAAATACATGGCTACGACGAGGAGAAAATAATTTAAGCTTTTGTTGTACGATAGTGTATGAGTTTGTTAACATCATACAATCAATGTGATACAATATTTACATATTGTTAAAAATTAAGTGAAAGGATGACTTGTGATTTTTTTCCTGTATATAAAAGATGGACTTTTATGGAGGATTTGCTGAGGAATAATAGAAAATCAATAAAATCTGTAATTACATGTCTGAATTCTGGTATAGACTATATTCGATGGATTGCGATTACAATTGTCGTTATTATGGATGAAAGATATGCAAGGATATCGTGTTTAATAAAGATTTATATAATATGTAATCAATGACTAAATTGTTAGGTAAGCACCATACAATAATGTATTAATTAAATATACTGATGCTTATTTAGATTTCGTCAACTCACATACTATGATAATCATGTATACTATGTATACTAGCGTATAGCAGAGTTTACTCTTTCCAGTCAAGTAGTAATATATCGGTTACTAAAATGCCTGATAATTAATTTTTTTCTTCCTATTAAATTTTTTAGGAGATACTCGAAAAATATAAAAATTTCAAATTTTGCAAAGCTTTTCTAAATGGAAAAGGACTGTTGGTTTTAATGATAAGAAAAACTCCGTCGCTAAAATGGAAATACTACTTTCGTTCAGAAAATGCATTTCAGAATTCAGAATAATGCATTGAGTTGGTCAGAAATTAATGTCTCACATTTTTTTCCAGCCATAATTGTTTTCTCCTGCAGATAGAATAGCTGTAAGAAGCTCTCAACGTGGAGCATGACCGTGATAAACGTTAAAGAAAACGTGCTGTGGTTGAATTTCTGTGCAAAGGAACGGTAAGGAATATTCAGCAACGTTTTTGTAGTCTATAGAATATCTGCAGTCGATAGGAGTGCAGTTAGCTGCTAGGTATAGAGGGAGAGTGATGCGGTTGAAATTGAAAACCTGGTCCCACAACCAGAGCGATGACTGGTACCGACAGGGCATACATGCCCTAGTGAATCAGTGGAGGAAGACAATAAGCCTTGAAGAAGATTATGTGAGAAAATAGGTTAAACGTCGGTCTTTCATATGTGTAAATTTCATTTTCGTAGTAATTATATTTTTTGAGAAAAAATGTGGGGCATAACTTTTGACCAATCGTCGTACTTTTACTGTAGATAATAACAGATAATTATCCGCTGCCCATCAAAAAAAATATACGGAACATAAAAGTTAGACCGCTTCTATAGCAAAGAGTAAGATAGCAATACTAACATGTATTGTACAACATGCTTTTTTCATTAAGTTGAACGAAAAAGAAAACAATCATCACAATTAATATAGAAATAATACGCGGGTGTGGTAACTTTGTTATCTTTTCTTCACTAAACGTATACAAATCGCATAAGATAACAGTTGCAACCGATTTGCATATTAGGTATCTTTCTGAGTTTCTCTTATAAAATTTTGAGTTGAGTTTCATCGTTCAAATCGTCCCGAAATTTATTACATTTTATTTAATTTCTCTTTTGAATCTCTTCTTGTCACTCAATGTGATCCCAGTTTATGAAAGCGTGACAGTTGAGAGCCGTTTTATCGACGCCACACCACGCGAACACTCTTCAGGACGTTCGTATCCCTCCAATCAGCGAAGCGATAAAACAGCCAACAGATCAAATATGTTTTCTACCTTGCGCCATCAACTGAGATTAATCTTCGCATTCTAAAGGAATAAATATACGAAATTCTATAGGAGCCCTTTTTTCATATCCATTGCCGTCTTCTCAATTCCCGTATCTTTTTGAGTGTTTTAAAAACTTATTTAGTTCTTTTCCTTTTTATATCTGGTGCAGTAACCCGTCTGTAATCCACACAGTAATCCCGTAACTAGTAGTAATTTCAGGCCCAATGGTTTATTTAATTTAAATTATTGTTATAGATACGGAACTATAAAAAGATATCCCAAGGAAGAATCGAAACCGATTCCCGGTCCCGTCAGACTTTTTTCAAGTCCATTCTTCCTTGGGATTTTTCCTGGGTGAGCACCATCTTGCGCAAAGTCACCCTTACCCGTTTTCCTATAAAAAGATATATTAGGAATGCACGTCAGATCACGGGCTATTTAATAGGCCTTATCGATAATGGAATACTTTAATAAGAAAACTCTTTTAACAGTATGAATAAAATATATATAGACATTTTTAAGCTTTCTTTACTTTTTGAAAGCGGTAACTGAAAAAGATAATAGATAACTAAGTAATTAGATACTTCTTCAGTTGCACGATACATTTTTGAGTTTATGTAGATCCGGAAATTATTAGTGTTTTTTTCGAAATTTTCTATCAAAGAAATGCACTTCCATCGTGTGGCAATCTTTTATATGATTCTTAAATCGGTTTAATTCACGCAATGAAAATATGGTAATTATATTTTACATTTTTCGTTGTCTTCCGTATGTACGCATAATACATCAGTTAACCCTCTTGAGTAGAGAGTAGATAGAGCTGCTTAAAGAGTTAGTAAGGTATCACGTGGTAGTCCCTTATAACACTCTCCACATGCAGCACTCGATTACTTTATACTCTCAATTTAACACCTTTGATGTAATTGACTAATCACTACCGCATCAACATTGCTTCTACTTTCAGGAAGGACAAATGTTGTCGCTTTCTTCTTTGATACTTTTCTTTAACAGGTATGGTTCATTTCTGTGTCGTATATTACAGAAAAAACGCACACCTAAGAATACACTCCAATAATCGTTTTTATACAACCTATGTAAACCTTTCCGCTGATTTAAGTAAATAAAGTCTGGTTTCTGATAATATAAAACCTACATACAAATAATTGACACAATTTCGCTCCTTCTGTAAGGTATCTAATATTTATAGTTTATCCGAAGAATAGATATAACGTCAGGAGTGCCCCAGGGAAGTGTAATCGGGCCATTAATTTTCTTAATCTATATAAACGACTTACCGAAGGGCATAAAATCTAAAATAAGGCTT
>KZ308284.1:341794-413660 GCA_000376725.2 Ladona fulva | reverse complement strand
ATATATGTCTGTATTCTTGACAAGTAATGTCTATATTTTTCTGTTTGTGTAGCATACTATTGCATATTGTAAATTTTATAAGTCAATACCTTGATTTACTATTTTGTTTTCTAGTGATTTTATTATATATAAAGAGTGATCTTATTACCACTCATTTTGTTTTCAGGCACCTCCTGATGAACTCTCTAGCTCAGGAGGACCTTATTGTCAATTCTACCATAATATTTTACTGGTAGTCAGTTTCTGACATATTAGCATAAATAGTTTATACAAAAATGCATAAATTTGACATAAAAATAACAAGGTTAAAGTATGGCATGTTTTTTAATGTAAAAATGTTCTTTTTTATTCTATATTTGGGTATATGTATAAACAGAATATTCAATAAACAGTTCATCATCGTTAAAAAAATTACTGCGCTACTTCTTGAAAATAAAATTGATTCGCCATGGAATGCGAATGTGATAGGAGACTCGGTAGCTAAGGAGAGAGGCTGGAAGGCGATATTTCTTTCACCAAAGATTAAAGGAAGTGGGTTTGGTTCCATATATCGCCCAAAATTTGATTGTTTTGCAGTCTTCTATCTTAATCAAACTTCAATTATAAGTAGTCTTTACAAATTACATAGTTTTTAATACTTGTTTAATAGGAAAGGGCAACAGTCCGGTATTTTGTGCAATCTAAAATCTTTCCCAAAGAACGCTGGGTACTCTCAGTTAATCTATTGTGATTATCAACGTCTTGTATGTACATATACGTTCATTTATACGATATCAGGACCTACCATGAAAAATGCCTCTATGTTTACCTACCATAAGAAAAAGTCAACGAAGACCGATTTTATCAGCTTACGGAGGAATAATTAGGCCCGAGAAGAAGGGAAAGGGAGGTCTACGGTACTCTGGCCCGCAATTCCTTTTGGAACCAGTATCAGTTCATAGCTTTAAAACATAAATATACATTGATAACGACACTAGTATTTAACACCCTTAATTTTTATATTTTAGTACGATATTAGTATGATATTCTACAAGAATCCCTTTCGACGACCTCCAAAAATAGCGAAAAATATGATAATTGGGGGGCCCGTTGTTTGCTTTGCACCTGGGCCACAACTGCTCTTGACGGCCCTGAGAATGATAGAACAGTGCCGATACCTTAGCAGGAAAAGGGGATTTAAATGAGCGACTGTCAAGTATTATCTCTCCTCGTAAACGAACTTTACTGAAGTTGAAAATAAAATGTACTTTTTCAGGAAACTACTCCAGATTGGCATGTGAATTCCAGTTCAGACGCTCCTTAGGATATTACATACTGCAGATCTACCTACCCGCAGCTTTTGTAGTCGTCATTTCCTGGACAACTTTCTGGTTGAATCGCAACGCTCCTACCACCAGGATGGTTCTAGGAATCATCGCTCTCACCGTCATGGGACTGCTATCGTCTTGTATAAATTCCGATATACCGAAAGTCTCGTACATCACAGCCTTGGATCTATATCTGAGCTTCTGCTTCTTTATGGTGTTTGCTGCACTACTCGGTAGGTAAAAAATAAAGTTAAGGGGTAGTTGTTGGAAGAGGTCCCCCCATAGTCAACTAAAGAGATGATCCGTTTTCTCTGTATGGGGGGATTATATTTCATTGCAATGTCTTCAACAACAGTCGTTTTTACAAATTTAAAATGCGAAATAATTTTATATGATACTTGACATAAGGAACGCATGTATTCTATTCATCATATATCAGGGAGTCCACTATCCAGCCATTAAAAAATTCTCTGAATTTTCCAAGCAAATATTTTCATTTTTCCATTGTGCTCAACATCCGCAAATTAGTATAATTTTGTCCAAATATTAGACATCTGGTGATCATTAGGCACTTAAGGTACCGAAAATGGTGACGAACTGTTCCTAGGTTCATTATGATATTGTTAAGGTGTCAGAGCCGGCCCTAGATACTGACAAATAAGAAGGTTGCCCGGGGCGCGAAGTTTTGAGCTCAAATAATATTAGGTTTCACTTAACATTAATAATGGTCATAATTTCAGTTGCATGAACACTAACTATTCTCATTGATCTCCAGAAAGCTTCCATAAAGCATTAAATTACCTCACAAGCACAGGAAAGTCATTCCTTGAAATAAGAGGGCAGAGAAAAATAAAATATTTCCTCTACACTCTAAAACAGAAATTAGATCCCCCTGGTAACTGATACTCCGTATGACACCACGTTGCATATTCGCAAAATTGCCGAAACGTTGTATGTAGAAGGAAAGTGTACTTGTACAAGTGTACAAAGGGCTCGATAGTTATCAGAATAGCGAAGAAGTCGTTTCTGTGCTTATGGAGAGAAAGCAATGTTTCCAAAACTTCAGGGAATTACATTTCCTGCTCTTCCCTTGAGTTTCATCTAACAGATTTCACTATTTTCGGCCTCTATGGTGTAGGGGTTAGCGAGCTGGCCTAGGAACACTTAAGTCCCGGGTTTGAATCCTGGTTTGGACAAGAACAGTCGTGTTCATTAGCTGTTATTGCCATCTTCACAATTGGCCAATGAAGGCTGTTGATGGGGCATTGGTTAATGAATTAATATTTAGTTTCCTTTTCATAAATAAGTTAAAATTAGAAATTGAATCAATAATATAATTTAGTACGTAGTAATAGTTTCAATAGCCAACGAATGAGAAAAGTTCGAGCCCTTGACCTTTACGGAACGTGTGACAGTGGGCAGTAGGAAACTTCCCATCTCTGCGTGGCTGAAAGTCTGAATCCGGCCCTGAGTCAATTCATTTTAGATAATATTGTTTGTTTAGCTCTTATATACCAAGAAAGAATAGAATTACAAAAATACCTTTGATAAGAATAACAAAACAACCTTTACAGAGAATAACAAAACAACCTTTGCAGTGTAGTGTTATAACCAGATAATTCTCTACTTAATATTACAACTACTACTAAAATTAGTAAGTATAATAGTAATTTTTATTGCAATTTCCACAGAATACATCACAATATGCTACATAACAAAAAAGATCCAAAACAAGAAGAACCGATATCTAGCAATCCAGAAGTTGGCAGACGAGACAAATCAAGGAAACGAGACAAAGGCTGGAGTTGACAGCAGTACCACCGGACAAAAATCAACGGTAAAATTAGAAGTTATTTTCTCATTAGGCAAAAATATATTTTTTGGGGTGAAGTCCCCTCAAAATTTTATTTGTATACATTTACCTCTGTGCTAGTATTTGATCTGTAAGATACTAAGTTCTATTTGCGGATCAGGAGGAATATTCTTACCTGCCAAACTACAACTAAGTATCCTTCTATGGGTAGATTTAGGCTGTCAGAGGCCTTAATTACAAAAATAAGATTGAGGGCTCCATAAGGAGTCATCAGAGTAAAATAATCCTTTTTTCATGTTTGTTTATCCTTGGGATTTTTCCTATGTGCATGCCTTTATCTGCAAATTTACATTAACTCCTTTCCCATAAAAAAATAATTTTAATGTGGCCAATGAAGCATCCTCCAACTTTAAAGTTCCATACCTCATTCCTTCGTTTCCTTCTATTCCAGGAGGTACGGTTCAATGTCTGTGATTCAAAAGTTGCCACAACGGACAATGGCATTGAAAATGGTAAGCTGGAAGAAGAGGGAAAAACGTCAACTATTGGCATAATTAATAAATTGTGTGGAATTTCTCCTTCTGATTTGGATAAATACTCCAGAATACTTTTCCCTGCATCATTTTTCTGCTTCAATCTGATGTACTGGATCATTTTCCTCAATATCACTGATACAACATTACCAAATCTGATAACCATGGAAATCTGATAACCTTGGATGTGTAAATTGTCAATGGTATGAAATGAAAAATGTTTACTGTACACACAACATAAGGGAAGAAGTTGTTAGCAGTAAAGCTTAAGAGAGTTTATGGAACTCACTTTCTACCTTTATAATTGTGGGCTCAACTTCTGAATATATTGGGACATACAAAGTATGGATGCTGCCGTTTTTAGGCAATATAAACTTGATGATACTGTGGTAGGAGATTAAGCCCACAGATACTTCCAGAAATCATCATATCCATGTATAAGTACACATGTAATGCAATCATGTCAACGACATTCTAAATATAGTTTTCTATGTGTTTTCAATAAAAATTTGATTACTACATGTGTTGTACTGCACCATGTAATTTACTCTAAGCCCAACCCATTTCTATCCTTCCCTGTAGTTACGTACCTTACCGTACCTAGGGAAAGATGTAAACTTTGCGTTAAATAGTGGGTATACAAGAAAACCAAAGGGTAAACAAAGAAAAACTGTAGCATGAGATAGTTCAATCAGTTAGAACAGATGGCTGGGTAGCAAAACATCTGGTTTAAGTCCCAGTCTCATCAAACTTTTGCACCCATTTATCTTTTAGGATAACATAGTGTTTCTCACTTGATATTTATAAAGAATTATGAGCAAAGAGGCAATATATCTTCAAGCAGGACATGAGTAGTTATCTCCAAAAGCAGGGGTCCACAAACCACACCCAGCTTTTGCTTCCAAGAATTAAAACTTAACAGCACTTGATTATTTTTTTACATTCACTTTCTATGACTGAATTGGGACAAAACGATCTTTTAACTGAAGTCTGGAAAGTAGCAAAAGTATTATAAAATATCTAAATGAATAAGCATCAAATCAAGGAAACAGAAACCATTTGCATGAATAAATGAAAATAGGTAACCAACACTCACAAGAATACCAACCTGCAGGGCTATTGCAAAGAGTACAAACATGATCCAATTAACTCATTTTAAATTGTTTATTTAGTATCATGGTCCCACACCACATACACTAATTTTAAGTTCTCAGAAAGGATGACATATTCTCATTACCTTTAAAATATGAATTTATGGACTGAACTTTCTATTATAAGTTTACTAAAGAGAAACTACCAAATACTGTTTTACAGGGATGTATTTAACCCTCTATTAGTCAGATAGGATAGAAATCTACCCCACAGGACCAATTCTATGACAATGTGCTATAAATTTTATTCTTATTGCCCCAAGCTTTTTAGTAGCTGTAGAAAAATGTGTGAAGAAGATTTTTGCACAAAAATTTTTAGTTTTATGCCAAAGGCTTAATGCTGGAGATTTGCTGGAGTGCCAGGGGTGTTCATCTCTTTGGATTCCGACATTTTGATTTAGACTGAATTCTTTCTCTTATATATTGCTCTTTTACCAAAAATCTCTTGGAGTAATTGTTAAGTGTATCAGGCATTGAGGCATCCATCACGGTACAATTCTATACCTCCTCTCAGTTACATTTCTTGAGGTGAGTAAATCTTACTAGACTCTAACATTCATCAGGTCTTCCCATATCATTGATCATTACCGATGTAGTAAAAATTAAATGATTTGTTATAATACAATATCTATTTTCCTATAACATATATGTCAAGCATGAATAGAGAGGAAGATCCATAGTCATTAGTTCTCCTTCTGGACAAGTTGTCCAACAAAGAATTCTCAAAGGTGTATTTGTAATGTTTGAGTGATACCTACAATCAATCGGAGTATGATACCAAAACAGCATGAGAAAATTTTGACACAAGATTAGAAGATCTTCAAAATAATGAGGAAAGTGTTAGGAAAGGGAGATATTCCAAGGAATGGAGGAAAGATGAACCACTCCATGAAGTAAGAAATCCTGCCAGCATTACTAAAGACTTGAGATAAGTATTTCAAAAATATTCCAAACAGAGAAAGTCTATTATTGGGTTAAATTTCAGATAAGTTACAACTTCTATCAGAACCCATACTATCTTCTAAAAACCTCTGAAGGAATCACTTAAACAATCAAAACTTTGAAAAACCTCAAAGCAGCCCAAATACATTTATTATGATCAAAATGAACAGATGCAATTAGAAGAGAGAATGGTTTTTTACAGAAATTGTCACAGAGTAGAAAGGCACAGACTAACAAAAATCCAATCTTGGATTATAAACAGAACCTACAAATTATATTTTTTTCTTCATTAAAACAGGTGGAATAAGTTTTCATAAGGAATAAGAAATTTTCATTAAAGCACTAAATATACCTATAATCATTCATTTGTTGTGATCATCGTTGCGATCAACATCAGTTTCCTTTGATGCAATATACTATATTTACTATACTGAAAATTGAAATCTTAACTTCAAACCACTTTCCGGTCAGGCAAAATTTTTCTCACACCTTTCATTCTGGGTTTCAAAATAGCAACATCCACTATGAAAAAAATGGGTTGTTTATAAATTGATTGAATTTTAACTTGAATATAAATTCAAAACCAACAGCATGAAAAACTTGAAATTTTTTACCTTCATGATATTTATGCCAAAAGGAAGTANAAGCAGGACATGAGTAGTTATCTCCAAAAGCAGGGGTCCACAAACCACACCCAGCTTTTGCTTCCAAGAATTAAAACTTAACAGCACTTGATTATTTTTTTACATTCACTTTCTATGACTGAATTGGGACAAAACGATCTTTTAACTGAAGTCTGGAAAGTAGCAAAAGTATTATAAAATATCTAAATGAATAAGCATCAAATCAAGGAAACAGAAACCATTTGCATGAATAAATGAAAATAGGTAACCAACACTCACAAGAATACCAACCTGCAGGGCTATTGCAAAGAGTACAAACATGATCCAATTAACTCATTTTAAATTGTTTATTTAGTATCATGGTCCCACACCACATACACTAATTTTAAGTTCTCAGAAAGGATGACATATTCTCATTACCTTTAAAATATGAATTTATGGACTGAACTTTCTATTATAAGTTTACTAAAGAGAAACTACCAAATACTGTTTTACAGGGATGTATTTAACCCTCTATTAGTCAGATAGGATAGAAATCTACCCCACAGGACCAATTCTATGACAATGTGCTATAAATTTTATTCTTATTGCCCCAAGCTTTTTAGTAGCTGTAGAAAAATGTGTGAAGAAGATTTTTGCACAAAAATTTTTAGTTTTATGCCAAAGGCTTAATGCTGGAGATTTGCTGGAGTGCCAGGGGTGTTCATCTCTTTGGATTCCGACATTTTGATTTAGACTGAATTCTTTCTCTTATATATTGCTCTTTTACCAAAAATCTCTTGGAGCAATTGTTAAGTGTATCAGGCATTGAGGCATCCATCACGGTACAATTCTATACCTCCTCTCAGTTACATTTCTTGAGGTGAGTAAATCTTACTAGACTCTAACATTCATCAGGTCTTCCCATATCATTGATCATTACCGATGTAGTAAAAATTAAATGATTTGTTATAATACAATATCTATTTTCCTATAACATATATGTCAAGCATGAATAGAGAGGAAGATCCATAGTCATTAGTTCTCCTTCTGGACAAGTTGTCCAACAAAGAATTCTCAAAGGTGTATTTGTAATGTTTGAGTGATAACTACAATCAATCGGAGTATGATACCAAAACAGCATGAGAAAATTTTGACACAAGATTAGAAGATCTTCAAAATAATGAGGAAAGTGTTAGGAAAGGGAGATATTCCAAGGAATGGAGGAAAGATGAACCACTCCATGAAGTAAGAAATCCTGCCAGCATTACTAAAGACTTGAGATAAGTATTTCAAAAATATTCCAAACAGAGAAAGTCTATTATTGGGTTAAATTTCAGATAAGTTACAACTTCTATCAGAACCCATACTATCTTCTAAAAACCTCTGAAGGAATCACTTAAACAATCAAAACTTTGAAAAACCTCAAAGCAGCCCAAATACATTTATTATGATCAAAATGAACAGATGCAATTAGAAGAGAGAATGGTTTTTTACAGAAATTGTCACAGAGTAGATAGGCACAGACTAACAAAAATCCAATCTTGGATTATAAACAGAACCTACAAATTATATTTTTTTCTTCATTAAAACAGGTGGAATAAGTTTTCATAAGGAATAAGAAATTTTCATTAAAGCACTAAATATACCTATAATCATTCATTTGTTGTGTTTATTGTTGCAATCAACATCAGTTTCCTTTGATGCAATATACTATATTTACTATACTGAAAATTGAAATCTTAACTTCAAACCACTTTCCGGTCAGGCAAAATTTTTCTCACACCTTTCATTCTGGGTTTCAAAATAGCAACATCCACTATGAAAAAAATGGGTTGTTTATAAATTGATTGAATTTTAACTTGAATATAAATTCAAAACCAACAGCATGAAAAACTTGAAATTTTTTTACCTTCATGATATTTATGCCAAAAGGAAGTAATATGAATGTGATGAATAGCAATATATAGTGGTATAGGATAGTGATACATAATACACAGCCAATTCCTATCCAAGGTCAACCGCAGCCTTCATGTGGTATACTCCTATTTAACAAATATATGACGAAGAAATATGTTTTTACTAACAAGTCATCTTGCAGTAAAATTCTAATGAAAGAGTTGCGATAACATTCTAGAAAATAAATTAAACTTGACAGAAGAAGGTATGTGATAGGCTCATAAAAGATGAAACATTTTAGGTTAAAAAAAAGATAAAGAGAAAAAAAAAGTCCAATTGTCGGATTCAAACCAGCTACCACCACACATGCTGAGCTATCAAAAATGCTAAGGATAAACCCCTAATCAATTCCACCACGGGAACTTCTGATAATCACTTAAGTATTTATCAAACTAGTCCCGTTTCAAAAATGCAAGACACACATTGTACAACTCGTTGTTAGTCCGAGTTAAATTTCATGAGCTATTAAGGCACTCTTATGTGTTAGCAGCATTGTTTTGTTAATGAAAATTTGCATTCAAATGGTTTATAGCAATGAAATCTTCATAACTTACTTCATATTCTTTCTACCTCATACCCTATCTCCAAATTTTTCTATCAAACCTGGACAACAGAAAGATTGAATGGGATCATGCATTAAAACTGGGACAGTCCCAGTCAAGATGGGATGTATAGTTAGCCTGCAAATTATTCAGGTTCCCTCTAAGGCACACAAAACCTAGAGGTTTAAAAACTGTAACTGACATACAGCTTATCAAGAGTTTTTAACATCTAATTCATTAATACCCATGTTCCAATATCATTCCTTTCACCCAAAACATTATAAATGCCAAGGAGAAATGGAATTCTCCTAGGGAATTTTCCTAGGTGAACACCTGATAGTGCTAAATCACCTAAACCCTTTTCATTATAAACCCCACCTTACAAATTTCTGCCAACTGTTGTTTCCAAACAATTTCGAACCTTTAACTATGTTTTTACAAATGCATCAATGTCATGGTTCATCCTATATGATGATTGAAAAGTTCATATTTATGTGGGGGTTACATTACTGTTTAACCATTCCAATGTAACCATTTTCAATGATTGGTCATTAAACATTTAGCTTCTGAAATTTTCAAACGAATAATATATATTCCTCCTTAAAAATCATGCTGCAAAAGTATGGATACAGAATAATTATAAAATAAGTCAGTCAATCATGAGATGTGTATGATCAGATGATCATTACACAATATCACAAACAATTTCCAGAATGGTGATATTTCACCACAAACAGAAAGATGTGAGATTAAGACACATAACTAAAGACACTAAAATTAAACAGCTACTTTATTTCTAAGCTGCCTAGTACATATCATTACATGATCAAAATGACAATAAGTATAACAATATCAATAATTATAACAATTTATAACCATTCTTGATCATCCTCTTTTTTAAGGTAATCAAGAAATTAAAATCACTACAAAATAGACCAGAATACTAATTGTGCTAAAAATTATGATGGAAAGTAACAGTGATTAAAGTTTCCAGTATGAAACACTTACAAGGCACTTCAATAGCTAACCACAATCCATTTGATAACTAAGGCATATGATGGCTAATAATTAATCATATAACAGCTAACCTTTAATCATAATATAGAGAAATGTATAAGGTGAAAATATCGTAACTGTCATGGGAAATGAACTGTCAACTTCACATCTCAGAATTAGCTTACCCTCATCATTAACAGTCAAAACAAAATCCCTTAGCATCCAAACCATGTCAACAACATTTCCATAATAATCGCCTTATTTGAAGCCATTGCTTCAACAATAGAGTTAGGCAATTAACAAAGAAAAATACTGTCAATAATTAATTCAACAAAAAGTAAAAACAGGAATGAAGTACAACAAACAGCCATTTAGGATTTATCTCCTCAAATGCAATAGCTGACTTGCAGCTAAAGAACTATACTGCCATAAAACCTGAGATAGAGTTGCATTCTTAAATTAACATGAGAATGTTCCATGAATAAAATCATTCAACAATTCCACTCTCAACATATCTAGTAACTTAGGAAATTTGGTCAATAAATAAATATTGAGCTGAAACTTTATATAATCACATTCTCCAGCACCACTTAAATCACATGTTTTATAAATTTTAAAAGATCAGCATGGGCTAAAATTTTGCCAGTTTTAATTATGAAGCATTATAATGCCAACAAATTCTCTGCAGGATGAGATGACCAATTTTACGTTGGAGACATGAGAATGGGTCTTGAATCACTTCGACCCTCACCAAAATTTAATATCCGAACAGCTTCACTTGGACTTGAATAATGAGTGGTTTCACCAAAACCTGTAAAGTTCAGATGAAAATGTTAACCCTACAAATTACAATGACGGAAAAATATTCGATAAATTACTTAAAAATACTTTTCACAACATGAAATCAAAACCCTCATCTAATTTTCTATACAAACATAAACTAGTCAATCTAAAAGCCAAATCTTAGCTACTTCCAGAACAGCAAATGCGACTTAAGCAGAATTAATGAGCTAAGAAAAGAATTTACTGACATAGACAGGCATAAAAATTCAAGCAACAAGCATAAAAAACTAAGAAGAAAGAAACAGTAAAAGAATAATACAAGTAATACTATTATATTGAAGATTTGACAGGGCATGGTAGTTTAGCAGTTAGAAAGTCTCCCAGGAATGTGGAAGACCTGTGTTCAAGCTCCAGTCATATCAGTGCAGTTTTACCTCTGTTTATTCCAAGGTTTATAATTAAATATCAGACTATCCATCTTTCAGCCTGTTTGACAGTCTATTTCATTAATTGTTTGATCTATATCAGGGATTGCCAGCCTGAAAGATCTCATAGACCACTGTACTCACAATTTTAAATCCAGCAGACCATTAATTAAAAGTTTTTCAAAGGTACAATCATATCTGAAGTAATTATGCTACTGCAGTTGTAATGGGATTGTAATTGTTAATCCACCCTGTGGTGGTGTTTACGAATAGGATTCAGAACATAATGAAAGGATATAAAAATTGCAAATAATATCTCAATTTCTTCAGTTCACCAAAAGCTGCACATGGATCTTCAGTGGCGGTAGATCACCAGTAGGTGACCACTGACCATAGAATCTAACATTTGGCAAGGAAGGGTAGTACAATTTTTCTGAAGTACACAGGTCACTGATGAGCCCTTGATTTGGGCAACCCTTATTGAGACAAAAGTAAAGATTTATATTTGTATAATTTGTAATTTTTCCAGAGCTTAGCGGAATATTGAATGGTTATCAATGCAACCGAAATATAAATGAATACCAAAAAATAACATTTGTAATACAAACTAAAGACTAAGCATAAGATTTATAATGTGAATAATGAGCATGTTTTTCACATCATCTTTTGATTTAAGAGCATGATATACCACTTGAGAACCATTATATACCACTAGGAAATGCAGCTGAGGCTGCTGTAGAGAAACTGAATACTATGCTTCACACTGAAAAAAATCAAAGAAAAGCTATTCAAATTTAAACTTTTTTGAGCATAAAATTGCAAAGAATTCAGCTCAGAAATTAGATACAGCCCTTGATTATCAAATACAAGGGATGTAGAATCCCTATCCAACTGTATTCAAGTTTGGAGGCATGTATTAATGGGATTTGAGAGCCATTATTTAGACATGAATGCTATAGAGGAATGCAGTAAACTACAATGGATTTCAAGAACATGAAAATCCAAACTAAATTAATCTCATCAATAGGTAGACTGGTATTAATAACTTGGACCCAGTATACATTTTCATAAGTTTACTAATTATGTTTGAATTTCAGAGGCAAAAGCTTTCATTCTGTATTGATTTCCTTATGTAAACTTTTATAAAATTCCATAGCATAAACTTTGATTGTTGGCTAAATATACTTGTGGTAAGAGCTGTAACTAGTATTTCCAGAGACTAATGCTGAAAAACCAGGACATTTACTACTTTAGGAGGAAAAACCTAGGAGGGCAATAGGGACATAATATAGAATTTACTGAGACGTATCTGGGACAAGTTTCATTTTCAGTCATTGTCATTGTTAGGGGTATTGGAATACTTGTAATTAGCTCCTTATTTATTTCTCTAATTCCTTATTCTCTAGTTCCTTATTTCTTTCTTTATTTTATTTCTCTGATAATTTTACCTTAAAATTGGATTTTAATGTACTTATTTTTAGACATTTTTTAATATTGAATGAATTATCTTGTGCCCAGACTGCTGGCTCTCTGATCTAACTACATTTTAGCTTGTGATATAACTTTTTATGGGTTGTTTGGAGTAAGCAGTTACACTTAATTACATACAACATGTTCGTCATAAATATAAATAAATCCTTTTGCAAGATTATATTTAGGCTGAAACCCCTCCATTATATGCTGAAATGACTCACACTAACACTCGTATCATGTTTATCAACATACTAACACAAAATTCAGTGATAAAAAAGTGCCCCAGTTGATTCATCAAAACCTAAAATAATTCTAGCAGAGATGTCCTGAAATTTTTTCTGGAAAAATCAGGAGGCAAATGCCATAGAACTGGGACATCCAGATACCTTAGATCAGAAAATGTTAAAATAATCCAAGGAATAAAACGCCTTTCGTAAAAGTAAAAGGTAATGAAGTATGGTAAGCATATAGCAGTTAAAAATAGAGATTTGGTAGAATTTTGAAAAGAGCTTTTAAAATTTACAGGTCATTGATACCCATAATAAGTTAGACATGCTTCATTGTCAACTAGGAGAATAGCTTTTTATATCTTTGATCTCTACCCTAGTGCTTCTATGTTCAGAAATAAATCAGACACACCGTGATTCCCATACATTAAGGACCAAATCTTTAGCTGATAATGTACGAAGAGCAAATTAAGTACAGTAATGCAAAAATAGTCAATTTCAACCTGAACTTACTGAAAAAAAATGGAAAAAGAATGACATTCCAGAGCAGGAAGGGGAGGATTAAAAGAATTGATTCTTGATACCTAAGAAATACGTACATTTAACATATTTTCAGTTGTCATCGAGAGCTACTTCACCAAATTTTCAGTCACAGTTTCTTTAAATCATCAAAAAAAAAGAAATCCACTAGGCTTCGAGACAGGAAGCATAATCTCTAGTAAGAAAGCATCATCTCAATCTTTTTCGTAAGAAATTAAAAATATGAGTAATACTTGTTAGATATACTGATAGCATCTAACTATGAAATGCATACATTCTATGCTGGTCTAAAAGGATTAACAGTGCAACAACAACTTAAATCACTTTCTTTGGTTAAATCTGAAAGTGAATAAAAAAATAAAAGTGAATAAAAAATACATAGCTTTCTATTGGCTAGATCATTCACACAGGCAAAGATCCTACGTTATTACTCCAGCCCCTCACACTTTGGAAAAAGTGATAAAATACCATTTGAACAATTGCTGAAACACCTAATTTTAATCACAAGATAAAACCACTGAGCATGCAATGTTATGCGCATGAACAGTAATTTATCAAAGATACAAAAACACAGTTAAACTTATAACAGCATTGATATCCTAAACATTCATCCAAGTTAGTGGAATACTGTATTTCTAAAGATTAAGGTTAGGTTAGCTATGAATCCAAGTTTTGTAAGGAAAATGGCACACCAAGAAGATAATCATAAAAAATTCATTCCCTATTAAGTTAGACCAATTTAAATTGACACTTCCACAGCATTGCCTTACTCCATTACGTTACAAAATATTATACCTCAGGATGAGTAAGTTCCACAACTGTCCATGAATCCAATAAAACCCAGCCAGTGAGAGTGAGAATGTTAAATATGGTTTCCACCAATTTCCTCCTTATCATCGGCTGCAATTCACCAAGATCCCAAGAGACAACAGAAAAAGTGCCACCAATCACTTACAAATTAAGTTTTTAGTCACATTAAGCTACTATGCAGCAAAACTTTGGAAACATGGTAAAGAAATAAAATGAACAAAATAGAGAAAATTTAGACAAAATTTTCACATCAAAAAGATATTAATACATCAGGATACAGAAGACTGAAAAGCTGTGCTGCATATTCTAACAGAAAAAATTGAACTTCACTGCCAAATCAATAGTTGATTATTCAGCAGGGAGGAAACATTAAACTTAGGTTTTCACTTTACATACTAATAGAAAGAGGAAACCAATAAACGGAAGTATTTTAGAGGAACAATTTTAGTGATTTCAGAAATAATTGATTAGCAGTAATTCTTCTTCTGAATGTTTAAATATTATTTCGGAAAGTTACAGGATGAAAATGAAAAATACACCTAAAATGATTTAATACAACACAAGACTTACAAACAAATGTTATGTGGGAGGAAGCAAACTAAGTTTTTAAACGAATAAATTTACATCTAATGGATAAAATATGGATTATTATTTTTTTAATTTTCCATTAAACTTTTTTTATGGAGATAGCTCTTTTTACATAACAAGAACAACATAAAAAATCCAGTAAAATTTATAGGAGAGATAATAAAATCAAAATTCTTCTATATTTTTTTACTGAAAATAAAAAAAATATTACAATAAAGATTTAATTCAACAGACCTACAGAATAACAGATCTTGTAATTCCTTAATTACTTAAGTATCATTAATGACTCAAAGTAATGAAATTAAAAACTGATTTGCAAATAAAAAACCCTTTCTGGGTTAAAAAAGTATTAACGTACTAAGCATCAAAGTATTAAGTATTCTGGGTTATAAATAGTTCTATTTGAATGTTTAAGTAAAACTTCTCTTCAACTAGATTCATTCAACAGTCACAAAAGGCATTAAATTACATGAAGTGAAATTAAACTTAATATGAAATGATTCACGAGGTTACCATTTTTGTCCATGAAAGTAAATACTTTCACAAACTTTAATTTTTGGATATGAACTCAATTCCTAAGAAGAAGTATGAATATACTAATAACTATGTTTAAAATCAATAAAATCACCAATTAACCTCTTCCTAAGATGAGGCACATGATAACAGTTTAAGTCAAAAGAGATGACTCCCAAATGAAAATACAAATAAATTTGCAGTAATTAAAAAGATATCCTAACCCAAAGTTAAGAACTTGTTAGGACCCACAGAGCAGTTCAATTAAAGAATCCTCCACCAATTAACAATGAGAATGATACTTAATGAATAATATGAATGGTCACCTAAAGTCACTTCACCTTGCGTTCACCTAAATCCACTTTACTACAAAACAAGGTACACATAAAATGAAGTTATCAGCAGAGCACAACGAAAATAATCTTGCAGTATATAATCATGAGTAGATAGAACTTTGAATACAAAATTTAGATGAAAAAATCTGGTTCACCTATAAATTAGAGATTTATAATCATATTCAACAAAATGATTAATGCATAGCATAAAATGTGCTTTAATGTTCTACAATTAGTTGATATGAAATGCATGATCATCTGTGAACAAAAGTCCAGCCTACTTTTTAGAGTTCAAGGTTTAAAATATTGCCATTATTTAGAATNCTGAAGGAATCACTTAAACAATCAAAACTTTGAAAAACCTCAAAGCAGCCCAAATACATTTATTATGATCAAAATGAACAGATGCAATTAGAAGAGAGAATGGTTTTTTACAGAAATTGTCACAGAGTAGAAAGGCACAGACTAACAAAAATCCAATCTTGGATTATAAACAGAACCTACAAATTATATTATTTTCTTCATTAAAACAGGTGGAATAAGTTTTCATAAGGAATAAGAAATTTTCATTAAAGCACTAAATATACCTATAATCATTCATTTGTTGTGATCATCGTTGCGATCAACATCAGTTTCCTTTGATGCAATATACTATATTTACTATACTGAAAATTGAAATCTTAACTTCAAACCACTTTCCGGTCAGGCAAAATTTTTCTCACACCTTTCATTCTGGGTTTCAAAATAGCAACATCCACTATGAAAAAAATGGGTTGTTTATAAATTGACCAAAACTTCAGGGAATTACATTTCCTGCTCTTCCCTTGAGTTTCATCTAACAGATTTCACTATTTTCGGCCTCTATGGTGTAGGGGTTAGCGAGCTGGCCTAGGAACACTTAAGTCCCGGGTTTGAATCCTGGTTTGGACAAGAACAGTCGTGTTCATTAGCTGTTATTGCCATCTTCACAATTGGCCAATGAAGGCTGTTGATGGGGCATTGGTTAATGAATTAATATTTAGTTTCCTTTTCATAAATAAGTTAAAATTAGAAATTGAATCAATAATATAATTTAGTACGTAGTAATAGTTTCAATAGCCAACGAATGAGAAAAGTTCGAGCCCTTGACCTTTACGGAACGTGTGACAGTGGGCAGTAGGAAACTTCCCATCTCTGCGTGGCTGAAAGTCTGAATCCGGCCCTGAGTCAATTCATTTTAGATAATATTGTTTGTTTAGCTCTTATATACCAAGAAAGAATAGAATTACAAAAATACCTTTGATAAGAATAACAAAACAACCTTTACAGAGAATAACAAAACAACCTTTGCAGTGTAGTGTTATAACCAGATAATTCTCTACTTAATATTACAACTACTACTAAAATTAGTAAGTATAATAGTAATTTTTATTGCAATTTCCACAGAATACATCACAATATGCTACATAACAAAAAAGATCCAAAACAAGAAGAACCGATATCTAGCAATCCAGAAGTTGGCAGACGAGACAAATCAAGGAAACGAGACAAAGGCTGGAGTTGACAGCAGTACCACCGGACAAAAATCAACGGTAAAATTAGAAGTTATTTTCTCATTAGGCAAAAATATATTTTTTGGGGTGAAGTCCCCTCAAAATTTTATTTGTATACATTTACCTCTGTGCTAGTATTTGATCTGTAAGATACTAAGTTCTATTTGCGGATCAGGAGGAATATTCTTACCTGCCAAACTACAACTAAGTATCCTTCTATGGGTAGATTTAGGCTGTCNGAACAAGGCATAACAATTACAGGTGAATATTACTCCAGCCTTCTTGACCAGCTGGATGCCAAAACTTGCGAGAAGAGGCCTGGCTTGAAGAAGAAAAATATCATCTTTCACCAGAACAACACACCTGCTCACAAAGGTGCGTTGTCGATAGGAAAACTACAGGATTTGGGGTACGATTTGCTCGGCCAACCCCCCTATTCTCCTGATTTAGCACCCTCAGACTTCCATCTGTTCCCAAACTTGAAGAAATTTTTTTCTGGGAAGTGCTTCGCTTCCAATGAAGAAGTTGAGAGGGCCGTAGATGGATATTTTTACAGCCTTCCAGACTCTCACTTCCAGGAAGGAATACTGATGTTGGAGAAACGCTGTACCAAGTGTGTTGAAGTCAAGGGAGATTATGTAGAAAAATAAAATAATATTTTAACTGAAAATCTCAGTCTTTCATTGTCAGGCTGAGAACTTTTTACCTTACCGTATAGAGTAGATAATAGAATAGAGGAAATACTTAATCAAGGAGTTCACTTTGACCAAAGTAGAATGAATAGGCCACATTACCAGGAGTTGTTTAGCAACTCATAAAGGTGTAAGCATGACAATAAGTTATACTCTGAGAAATCAAACAAACAACCAAACATCCTCAATTTTTAGTTTGACTGAAAGCAAGAATTAAGTTCTAGAAATTACAAATTTAGAATTAATCTAAATGATACAGATCCAATAACCTAAGACTTTTAAAGTATATAACACTTACCTGACAAAAAGAAAAATGGAATCTCACCACCAAAGCACTGAATGGCCATAACTAGGCCCTCCAATGTTTTAACCCAATCTGTCACAGCACATGTGTCCATCTTACTGGCAAGTTCCTCCAAATGCCTATGCAAAAGAAAATAGCTTTCATATTAATTTTGATCTTTCAATGATGAAAATCACAACAGTTGAATAAACAATTTAATCTTAGAATGTCTTTTGGCCTTTGTAAAGCTGTAGAAACTAAGTAGATCAAAGTTGATTGTTAAAATGCAAAATAACCAATCTTTCGGCATTTATTTGGTGAGAATATATAATCAGGTAAGTTTGTAATCAAATTCAATCCACCAGAATTACCTTAGCAGAATTTAAAAATTATGGCAGATAATTATCATACTTGATTATTATCAATTTATACAAAAACTGCTAAAGAAACAAAAATTATAAGTAAAACCTTCCGGGATCAACCTACACACAAGATCAAGTTATATATGGGTACTTCCTGAAAACAAACCATGAGGGTGAATTACAAACCTGCGGCTTTCTGAAACTCACGAGGATGAGGTGAATTACTGCAACGGAAGCAGAAGAAGTTGACTGCACCATGAAGCAAAAAGGCACACAGTGCTCCAATTCCAAATGCTCGGAATGTGATACTGCCTCCATATTCAGTGAGAAGTGTACCACCAATCAAGCTACCCAGTGAAACTCCTGGAAAATAAGCCAATCATTTTGGAATGAAATTATCTGGTTAACATTAGCCATTTTCGGAGGGAAGAAATCATAAATTCAGTTCATTGATTGATAAATCTCTCAAATTTTAGATATTTCAGGAAAATGGACACAGTTCTAAGTTAATGTTGTGAGGAAAATTGCTGTAAGCAGTTTGTGCAGGCTCCTGAGAAGGCATATCAAGGGTAGCCACTTACGCAGGTGATTCAACAGACATTCCCATTACACAGCTGTTTCAGCAAATAACGCTGTCTTGATATCTTCCCAAGAGCCAAGTAAATTAGCATAAGGAGCACTTTTCTCACAACTAATTTTAGATGGAATAACAAGTGTGAAAAATAGCGACACGACTGGGACTCGAACCCAGGTCTCCCACTTTCCGGGCAGGTATTCTAACCACTGAACTACCGTGCACACTGTTAAGGGAATGCTTTGTGAGCAGAGCAGACAGTCTCCACATTTAGGGGCACAACCTGCCGCTCGAGGTCCTCACCGAGGCAGCCAGCTCACAAAGCAGGTGTTATGAGGTTATTTCCCCCCAGGAAATCACAAGGATAAAGGAAAGGATTTGTCAGTTGATGCAGAAATTTTGTATTTCTGTAAACCAATCACATAGTAAAATCAATCATTAAAACTTGACATTCGCAACAACTCTATTTCTGAACACATAACAACAAATCAAATGTATCATAAATTCAGTCTTTTGATGAAGAAATTCCTTCCTTAAAACGTTCATTTGCTTTTTGCAATCAGGTAAACAGGATGAATCCTAGTCTTGGATCCTCACCCATCTTTTCACTCTCCCCCATGAGAATCCTTGGTTAAATTTATAATTTAAAAATTGATAGTTTTATTTTAAACACTATGAATTGTGAAATAACTATGCTATTTCTTAAATAAATACAAATAATACTAACCTACTCCTTCAAAAGTTGCTCCCACCAATCCTTGAACAGTTGCTTCAGTGCCAGGTGGTGCCACAATTGAAGCATAAGATGCCATTGTGGAATACGCAAGGCCAAATGTGAGACCATTGAGTAACTCAATGGGAAGTGCATACCATGGATTAACAAGAAAAGAGTATAAAATCATGCGTACCCCAAATGCTAAAAGCACTAAAGTCATTGTGTTGACATGGCCTAATTTATTCAAAATTTTCCCTGGAAAGAAATAAATTCCATGTTTATCAATTACTGAGCCATAAAAAAAAACAGAAATATCTCAAATGGATAGATTTCATAAATATATCTTACAATACATCTAATATTAATATTACCCTTAACTTCAATCTAGTTGAACATAATTAGGATGTTAAAATCAAAATAAAGAGAATACTTAATTTTTGCAGATAAGTTAAAGTTTTTGCTAAACAATCTCCATCAAAGCTTATTTTAATGAAATCACTTCCAAAAAGGATAAAATATACCAGCACAATTTGCTCTTTAATCAAACCCAATAATACGAGGGTAAGGTGAAAAGTTCTTGGCCTGACACAGAGATGGTGTTCCAATCAGCGAAAATTTATGATCCCTGCCTGGGCACATGTGTCATAAGTTTGTAAGACAAGTTTCAACTTGTTCTCTCAAGTAGTTTATTTACATGTATTGTTGCAGTAGAAGTCTTTCGTGTTTTTCGTTAAAATGGATAAACTTGAATATCGTGCTGTCATAAAACTCTTCATTTTGGATGGATTAACCCCTAAGGAAATTCATCCAAAGTTGAAAAAAGTGTACAGGGACTCTGCTCCTTCAATGTCAACCGTTAAAAGTGGGCAGCTGAATTTAAACGTGGTCGCACATCCCTTGAAGATGACCTACGTGAAGGACAGCCAAAAACCGCAACCACACAGGAAACCATCAAAAAGGTGCACAATATTATGTTGGACGACAGGCGAGTGAAGGTGAATGCGCAAGCGATTTTTGCAGCAATGTTTGGACCGATTCAAGAGGTCACCAACCGATTTTGTGCAGCAATTTGTCACCATGTGCGAGACATGGATCCACCACTACACACCAGAAACAAAACAGCAGTCGAAGCAGTGGGTGGAAGCCGGTGGTTCAGCGCCAAAGAAAGCAAAGTCGATTGCATCTGCCGGAAGGTCATGGACAGTGAGTTTTGGGAATGGGAAAGGGACCCTGTTAATTTATTACCTTGAACAAGGCGTAACAATTACAGGTGAATATTACTCCAACCTTCTTGACCAGCTGGATGCCAAAACTTGCGAGAAGAGGCCTGGCTTGAAGAAGAAAAATATCATCTTTCACCAGAACAACACACCTGCTCACAAAGGTGCGTTGTCGATAGGAAAACTACAGGATTTGGGGTACGATTTGCTCGGCCAACCCCCCTATTCTCCTGATTTAGCACCCTCAGACTTCCATCTGTTCCCAAACTTGAAGAAATTTTTTTCTGGGAAGTGCTTCGCTTCCAATGAAGAAGTTGAGAGGGCCGTAGATGGATATTTTCACAGCCTTCCAGACTCTCACTTCCAGGAAGGAATACTGATGTTGGAGAAACGCTGTACCAAGTGTGTTGAAGTCAAGGGAGATTATGTAGAAAAATAAAATAATATTTTAACTGAAAATCTCAGTCTTTCATTGTCAGGCTGAGAACTTTTTACCTTACCGTATAGAGTAGATAATAGAATAGAGGAAATACTTAATCAAGGAGTTCACTTTGACCAAAGTAGAATGAATAGGCCACATTACCAGGAGTTGTTTAGCAACTCATAAAGGTGTAAGCATGACAATAAGTTATACTCTGAGAAATCAAACAAACAACCAAACATCCTCAATTTTTAGTTTGACTGAAAGCAAGAATTAAGTTCAAGAAATTACAAATTTAGAATTAATCTAAATGATACAGATCCAATAACCTAAAACTTTTAAAGTATATAACACTTACCTGACAAAAAGAAAAATGGAATCTCACCACCAAAGCACTGAATGGCCATAACTAGGCCCTCCAATGTTTTAACCCAATCTGTCACAGCACATGTGTCCATCTTACTGGCAAGTTCCTCCAAATGCCTATGCAAAAGAAAATAGCTTTCATATTAATTTTGATCTTTCAATGATGAAAATCACAACAGTTGAATAAACAATTTAATCTCTTCACAAATTCTATTTGACAAGTGAATTGTTACATATTGCCCATTTCTTATTCACCAATTAGTGATCCAAAAATGATAATAATAATAACAATGCTTTATTATCTGAAGGACCATGCATATAGAAGGTATAGGAATCGTCTTGTTATATTTAAGTATACATAGTTTAAACAAATGTTAAAAATCATAAACCTATTTAGGATTGACTTTTAAGTGGTGATAAATAAATAAAATTGATAATATTTCTTCCTTGGGAAAAAGTTGATTGTTTTCAGCAAACTTTGGTGGAATTCAACATTTAAAATCTTTTTAAAAAGCAATATGATATACTATCCATGGGTTATTTAACTAAACAACCATGGTTTTAGTGATAAGTCACACCATCATCAGGAACAGAAACTTCAAGTTGACAGCTTATACACTAAACAAAGGAAGCAGAGGGGGAAGAAAAGGTCACAACAGGAAGTGAGGAAAACAATATACATTCATACTGAGTCACTATTTAATGAAAAGTACGGGGGGGTACTAATGAAAAAAACAAGTTAATTTAGGAGGATTCTCGGTAAAAAGGAACTCCTTGGTAAGATAACGGGAATGATGGAGTATCGGGAATTTTTCTAGCATACCACTGTAATCATAAGTCATTTTAAAATGCAAGTCATACCTTTTAAAATTGTAAAAATGAAATCATATTCAATTGTATTATGGAACTGCATCTGTTTAAAATTTCAATTAGTAAGTTTTGTAAAATACTGTAGTTAGTGGATGTGGTGGCTATTGACAAATGTATATATTTTTATATGTAGAACTTAAGTGTTAATTGTAGAATGTGAATAATGTAATGTTGCCACCTGAGCTAGTATTATTTTGTGGCAGATTTGAACAATAATAATATCCAACTTACATATTTTTAGACAGGGATTGAGGATTAAGGGTGAAAAATCCTAATGATAGTTTTTGTCTTGCAAATGATCAGCAAAGTGTTACCTTTGATCTTTATTTCACTTAGTAGAAATTCTTCTGCTCTTCTGGCCAAAACATGTTCACTGTCATTACATTTGATTCTACATATGTGACCATGGCTTCTGCCTGTCAACTTTATCTTTACTATCGCAAAAGAGGGATCCAAGTACTTTGTAACTATGGTATGCAAGACAAAGTTCAGATTTAGGAAATTTGCCACACACATCATAGGTGAAATTAGTACTGTATTTCCCAGCCCATGAGGCACACTGGCCTATAAAGCACAGTGAATTTTCAGGTGTTTGAAGCAAATGTACAAACAGGAATGTAAACTGCTTATAAGTGAAACAAAGAAACAAGATTTGTAAAAGAGCATCTATTTATGGAAGAATTAAACAAAAGCGCAACATTGCTATAAAGGCTTCCGGGTGATTAAAAGATAAAACCCATGAGTCAAAGCGCAACAATTTTTATATTTACTAATGTATGACTATTTGGAATTATTCCTGACATCAGGAAAATTTCTCACCCTCTGCCCATAAGATGCAGGCTGATTTTAGATTAAATTTTCATTGGGGGAAAAGTGTCTTATGGGAAATATGATAATAATATTGAATTTGTACCATCTTGAAAAGATAGAGGGGGAGTCTGATGGAGGAGTAAAAATTGAATAGATAACAAGCTTTTTCATTTTCCATTAGGGCTGTTTGTTGACAACAGAAGAAGAGTAACCACTGTTATTTGCAATTGCTGTGGATGGTATTCAATTTATTAATAAAGTGACCAGAAGACATGGGAATTCGGTAAGTCTATGGATGAGGGCATGAAAACCTTCTAAAAAGTTTCTTCTTTGAGAATGAAGAGCTGTATTGTATTACATCTATGAGCCAACGTCGGTGAGACTAAGAGATATTACTGTCTGATATGTACCATCACGGATAGGAGCAAAGTTTTTAAGGCTCAATACAGAAAACATTATAAAATCAACTAATATAAAATAAGTAGATGATTTGGATATAAAAATAAAACATACCAGAAAATTATATTAGATACACTTGACATGAGAGATTGTTCAATATAATAAACAAGCTGCACTATCAAACCAGCATCTTTACTGCTTGTATTGTCATTACTACATCATAGTGAAGAAAAGAGAGTTGAAAAAGAGTCAAGTAATCCTTGAAGGTGTCAATGATCATTAAAGTTTGCTGACTCGTAATCTAAACCACCGTTTCCCAACCTTAATGATCTCAAGTCTGCCTTTCCATCTCCTCAACACAGCCAAGTCCCAACAAGGGACAAATAAATTGTTTTTCTAATAATCAACTTTTAATCAATAAGTTTACAGAGACACATTACCCTGAATTAAGCGAAAAAACATTAGGACTTCCAAAAGACTTTTTAGAACTGACAGTACGTTTCAACTGAGTATCATCTTCAAGTCATCAGCAGTATCTTATCCACTTAATGAGGTTATGTTAATCAGAAGATGAAATTCATACAACAAGACTTGCAGTCAATCTGAATAAACTATTGGGAACCTTAATATCCATTTTCTTCATTTAGTTATAGATAATGACATCTGTGGGTTCCCTAAATGAAAGTGGAAGGAAACAAATATATTTTTTTAATTGATATTTACTGATACCCTTGATATTTAAAAGTAAACCTACCAAAAAAGAAACTGCCATAAGACTCCTGTGCAAAGGCCAATTGCAGCACACCAAATGAGGAATATAACAACTCTGAATTCTGTGAAGAGTCGTCCTATATCACGCAATATGCTAGCAGACATTTTTTTCTCACTGTGCTGTAAGAAATATGAAAATCCATAAGTAAAATACACCAATTTATATTATATAATTAAAAAAAAGTATGTGATCAATATGTGTGATATTATTTTAACTTTATAAGGATAGAAGAGAGAACTATTTCCACATGAGAATCAAAGTTTAATTTGAGATTTACTCAAAATCATGAGTAAATTGATAAAAGAAACAAATTTTCACTGTACTACTCTCACATGTAAGAAAATATCCGTTTTAGTCTCCCTTCGTCATGGGGTCTTTTGCTATTAATTTCATTCCAATGTAAGAATATCAGGAAGTTGTCATCATGTTGGAGATTAATTTTATTTCCATATGAATTATAACAGAGCAAAATTAGAGTAAACAGGCTTCCTTTTGATGGTTATAGATTTATCCAAGCATTTCAGTTCTTACAGCAATCAAGATTTCACACCCATGCATTAGAAGCAACAGCATAATGATGTTAACAGAGCTCAATTACCTATTATTCAGAAAAAAAAGTAATAATGATAATAAAGATGTTATTTATTTATTTATTTATATCCAATATTAATCAGCCATTTAAGAAGGCATACAGTCAAGCATCAATCAAAAACTACATGCAATCATGCACAGCTTTCCTATCTTAAGATGATTTTAGCCAAATAATGATAACCTTTGATTGATAAATCTTTGATATCCATGAAAACTTTACACCAGGAATTCATTCATGAGAATGAACTATGTTGATTTAGGTAAACTTAAGATCAGTGATGGGATTCAGGAATTATAGGAATAGGCTCAGGAATTCAGGAATTATAGGAACAGGCTCAGGAATTCAGGAATTATAATTACAGGAAGCAGGCAATCATGCACTTGTCTTTAGTATATTTTCCCATATTATGCTAGTTCGTTTATGAAATAAGAATGAAGTAACTCATGATCCAACATTAAAAATATTCTTGTCATGAAGACAGATTATAGTATCTCTACATATATTGTTCTGTTACTATTGTATCAGAAGGATATAAGAACCAGATCCACATACATGGGAAATTCCCAGAATATATTCATGCAAATCAACCGAATCCAACCACTCCCTGAGATGTATTTTCTGAATAGTAAACTGGTGTTTATCACCATTTTTTAATAAATATATGAATTCTACATAACTGTACTCATTGTTTAGATTATCAGACATCAGAAAACCAAGATGGCATCTTTTCAGTAACAATGTTTTAGACTCGTTGCAAGAGCAAGCAATATCCAAAAGAGTATCAACATTATTCTGAAAAGGAAAAAACTGACACTATAAAGACAAAACAAGGCAAATGTTTAATAATTTAAATCCAACATTTTTCTGTTTGATAAGATAGATAATAGATAGATTGGGTAATAGTTTCGTGGAGATCAGACAAATACGCAGGATTGCAATCCTGAAGTTAAATGTGTTTGAAAAGATGCAGTAGTAGCTTAGCAACAGGTGTGGTGATCTGAAGCAAATTGGAAATTTTTATTCTGCTTGTTCAAAAAAAATCACTCAAGAGGGTTTCAAAATCATAACTATGGTGTAACATTTTATCTCAATACACAATTGTATGCCCTTGCATAAGTAGTTAAACTATTTTTGTGAGCAAAAAATTAATTGAGCATTCATTAAACCAACTTGCTCTCTTCACATGTACATGGTGTTTCACTCTCCGATGAGTCATAAACCGGTTCTAAGATAGCCATGTATGTGATGTGTTTGACTTTGATGAAAGTAGTCCTGGGTTTGATTCCCAGTGGGAGCCTATATGTGCAAAATGACCTCAGCTGTCAAAGCACTTTTAACAATAATACTAACACGATTCATAGGCCTAAAGATAATTACACATAGTAATACAAGTCTTTGCATCATGTAAATTAGAGGACATTGTAATTTTTTCCCAATATTGCTAATGTTTTATGAACATAATAAAACAAATTGTACTTTTTTCATGAATTTGATAAGCTATACAAGCATAGTGAATAATCCCAGTTGTCATTTAGAATGATAATCACATTATATCTAATCTTTTTCACTTCTAATTTCATTGCACATGTACATACCTACTTGTTTTATCCTTGTTACCATTTTGACTAAGTTCCTTCATATTTTATTTTTGATTCAGAAACTCTAATTTCAAAGTTACTATCAACTGAATTTAACGTGATGTTGAGCATATATTTCAAGACCGTAACTGGAGTAAAATCTTTCCTAGTGATTTCAGATTTCATAAAATTACTTGGAGATCATCCCTTAAAACTATACAAGAGCTGGTGGACTTGAGTGGAATGCACATAAAATCTACAAGTACTGAAAATCAAAGAATTTAAGGGCTTATACCAATAATTGAAGGTGGATGCAAAACAAAATTGTACAGAAATTCACCTTAAAAAGAAAAATAAGCAATTCTATAAAACCCAACACAAATATTAAATAAAATCCAAACCTTGAGTCTTGTGGATGAAATTAAATCCGCTAGCAGTAAGGCAAGGGACAGGTAAAACACAGGAGAATAATTTTTTTGAGTTTTTCCCTTACTCCACTGATCCACAAGGAATCCAGCAAGTGCAGAAAATATACCCCATCCAAAGGCACCCCATAGTCTTTGTCTTCCATAATCACCAGGTTTATCTCCTATTTGAATGTAGATGATAAAGAACTGTCATATTAGCTCCTGATAGGGAAACTGAGGTTATTAAAATATTCCCATTTTTAAAGGAACTCATAGATAATGGAAAATCACAAATTTCAAAACAGCAATCTTCTCACAGAACTCCATATCCTTATTTTCAGCTGAGATACCTTTCCAATGCTGAGATGAACACAAATGATACGTGAGAGCCCTGCTTGAGACAAGACTTTTACAAACCAAATTAATTTCAGTCAAACAGGCAAATCTTGAAAATCCTCAATAGAGAAACCATGGGGGTAAGGGTGTATGTCTTGACATTTAACTTTTAAATATTCATTTAAGATAGTTATTTAGAGATAAATGCACTAAGTAAATATCATAACTGCAATGAATTGCCCATGGATTTTTCATTATACAACATACACCAATACTGAGCAGGAAATAAAGGGTAGTCAGGGCTCTTGGATATCCAAGTTGGACGTATGTTACCTTTGATGAAAGCAGTCCTAGATTTGATCCCCAGGAGTCCATATGTGCAAAATAACCTCAGCTGTTTAAGCACTTTTAAAAACACTACTAATAAAACAAAGGGTGGTAAATCCCGAATGATTTACGTAATAATGCTCTGAGTAGTACAATGTACTACTTCGAGCCGCACCCTGCCTATTTGCCACCTGGGTTCAAACATGATTTACCACCCCTTAAAATTAAATACCAAAATCATACATTCCCTGATTTTAAAAATTATTTTGAGACTCCAAAAACCAATGTTTTATGACTTCATTTCCCAGCTTACATTGGTCGCAAAACATCAGTAACAATTAATTATGCATATTCTGCATGCTGACATAGTAAATTGCCAGGATACGGACTAGTAAACTGTAAATAGCTCATATTAATTTCAAGCAACACTATCATTGTGATGCACACAATTTAAAATTATATGATTTGTATAAAATCTATTTTTTACAACTTAATATGAAAATTTCTCATGAAAATTGTATTGCAACATAAACAACTTCAATTAAATCCACTGAAAAAGTATTTTGTCTTGAGTTATCCCTAATTCTTTACTCTAAATGTTTGCCAATCTTTAATTTCACATCATAATCTTTCCTAGATAAATCATGTGTGGTACACAGAAAACAACAAATGCTGTTTTAACAATAATATGTGGTATATAAATGGTTGGCTACGCTTCTGTTGCCACCACCCGGGTGCAACACGCCCGTCTCCCAGATAGCCAAGTGGGCTGCACATTCAACTTTGGTGAAAGTGGTCCCGGGTTCGATTCCCAGTGGGATCCTACGTGCGAAATGACCTAAGCTATCAAAGCACTTATAACAGTACTACAACACGCCCCTTGAGTTCAGTATTCCCTCTTCACTTTTAAAATATGAAACATTCAGAATGTTTTGCTAGAATTTTTGAATTTTGTTTCAAAAACTGAGGCTAAAAATTTGCAGACACTTTTCTAAATCTCAAAATATTTCATTGCCTCAGCTGAAGCTAAAAATTTCTGAAGAATTCAGAAATGTCTGATAATCACAATAAAGATAGGAAAATCCAGAACTGATTGAAATATTTTTCCAGTAGAAGTAGAAGAACCTTTGCAGCTAGGATGCAATAAAAGAAAAGATTGTGGGAAAATGCACAGGTTGGTTTGAGTAACTACTTCAGACTTTGAAAACAGTTTGCCAAACCTCCACAGCTTCTGTGTTTTTTTTTGAGATTCTAAAGTTTCGGAACTATGTTAAGAATAGTGATCCAGATACCAAATTTCAAAATCCTATAATTTTTAACTGCTGAAAAGTAAGTGTAAACCAATAAAATATCAATAACTCCATATGCTTTGTCAGAACAATGATTATACGACAACTTATGCATAAAAATATCACAGAAATCAGGTATAAGTACTAAAAAGCTTAGTGAAATATCATTTGAAACATTTAGGAACCAAAAATCTAGTAATTTGTGAGCACTAGGCTTTAGTCCTGAGAATAAATTTGCATGTAATGTAAGTGGTTAATATAAGATTCATGGAGAATTCATGCAAAAGTTTCCTAAGAGACTGTGAAACAGAATCCAAAACTACATGCCCTTTTACAAATGTCCCTTCATCATAGAATCATGCTTAAAAATTCCTCCACTATTTTAAAATAATGGATATGCAGTTTGTTAGAATTAATATTCAAATTTAATAAAAATTAGACTTTATAACTTACAATACCATTTTATAGTTAATGAGGCCAATGCTACCAGGTTTTCCAGCAGTTTGCACAAATTATTAATAGATTAAAAACTATAAAAGGATTACAATTAGCCGCTATATGCAATCATACTAAATTTTAAAACAACTTCTGACCAGTTATAGCTAAAAATTTACTCTCTATCTGAAGAGGAGACTATATCAATGAAGTATTGCAATAGAATATGTCATTTATGTTCAATCTAAACAAATAACACATTTAATTTTTAGAACACTTAAAGAAGCTGATCATACGCAAAAAAAAATAGTTTCACAACTTTGGCAAAACACCAAGATTTGTAATTAATTGTATGATGTAATTCAGCCATACTATTTTTTAAACACATGTCTGAGCAGAAATAGATAAGCAATGGAACAAGATTTTATCAATCCAACATACAATCAGCATTTTGAAGATATTTGGGCAGACGATATTAGTTTCTACACCTTCTTTTCATTAAATATTTCTAATCTGCTGCTATTCTGAATCAAAATAATTCAGATGAAAATGTGAAATCTGTTAAGAATTTCTTATAACCACTTTAACTCTTAAACCACAAATACCATAAGTAATCACAAAAATAATACAATGCAAGGTTAAAAAACAATGGGCAATTTAATAAAATGTAAAAATTATAATACTTGATATAATTTATCTTATTATAGAATACCATGTCTATTCCAAGACTGACAATGATTAGAATGTAGATTATCTTAAGCACATGGGAGGATAGGGATTGAAAAATTAAATCCTCACCTAGCATTTCGAAACAAATTGCATCACCAATGCTGACAGTGACAGCCATGCCTATCCAAGAGATAAGCAACAGAGTAGAGAAAAGCCAAAACTGGTAACTATCAGAGGGAGACCATGGATCAGTGTCTTCACCACTGTCTGGCTCTTGCTTCATTGAAGAAAAAACAAAAATATTAACAGAGAAGAAAGTTTATATTTCAAGCATTTTTATCATAAAAATTGTAGATATTTATATAACTTCATTATCATTTTCTGAATAATTAACCAAGCAATAATTAATTACAATTTTATCTTAAGTTCAAAGAGGGAGGAAGCTATAAGATATTAACTATAAATATACTCATACTTAGTATACTGAACTGCATATGATACTTACTCATATAATAGAGGGTCTGCATTTAAAACCATTTGAGACGTTACCAAACTAAAAACTCAGTTTAAAATTAATTTTTTCTCCACGCTTCCTAGAGAAAAACATTCCCTCCCTACCAATTTAAAATAGCTTTCACATACCCAATCACATTATGCAATCACATAGTTATGCCATTCTTATCCTTTTGAAGAATTAGTCTTACATGTGACATAAATAGTAACTGAATGAAACCATAGATCAAATCCTATTGCTCTCAATGTAACATGTATTATTAGGGAAACACTGTCTTCAATTCAACCAACTTACCTGAATTCCTGTAATGGCCTCAGCTACTTCTTGGTTATCACAGGATATCTTACACTTCTCCCTGACTACATGATTGCAGACTGGAACATGAGAGCCACTAGAGAATTCTACTGATGACATGCGTAAATATAGACATGATTCTACTTGCAATGTATGCCTGATAGGCACTTTGGCTACAAATTCTAGGTGATTCACAAAACTTTTATTTTCATCTCTTTTATCAGTATCACTTGATGGTGGTCCCAATGGAGATTCTGGAATATATGAATGAAGAAATAATTTCATAAATGGGAATGAAACTTGCAGGCAAATAATTCAAATTTGGGGAGCAGCTTAATTTCAGACAAAAAAAACAAAACCTTTTCTAAAAATAAATTAATAGATTATTGAAGTCTCAAATTCAAATGCAAGTAATATTACAATTAAGGTAATTTAAATAGTATATACACCCAAACTCTATTCCATGCATGAGTCCTAAACACCACTATTAATAACATATCAGTGGTAAGATATGTCTAGAATTTTACTGCTGTACCAAATACATAAAAGGAAAGTCTAGAAAGTAGGTTCATTTTGCTTTTTAGCTGCAATGCAATGGCAAGAATGTAAATGAAGGCCAAGAAGTTTCATATAATTGTGATGCAATGTTAGATGAGATAGATAAAGGTTCAATCAGGTGAAAGATCCAAATACAACAGAAAATGCTCAAAAAAATAAATAACAACAGGTGTAAAGTACACTCACAAAATCCGTTTCTGAAATAATTAAATGAGTCAGTACCTGACATTCACTGCCACATGGGTAAATTTTGTGGTGAACTGATTTTGAGCAACTCAATAGTGCAAAGATGCAACTTACGGATGAAAGACCAGTTCAAGATATCTATTGGTTCCTAAGTGATATTATATTGAAGTCTACATGATTAGGTGTCACTTTGTGGAAAGCCACAATGGAAACAGGTGAAAGAAAACACCTTGGTAATTTTCCACAATATATTTCAGATACCGAGGCAGCATCTTCAGGTACAGAGAAGTAGGGAACACTGCATATATAGTAAAGAAGCGGGGGAGGCAAAAGGGAGTCGGGTTTCAAGGCTTATAGAAAAACCCTTTCAGGAAGAGAGATGAGGGGAGAGGTATGGGGGAGGGTGCGCACATTGGTGAGGAATCCTTGGGAACCCAACATTTACCTAAAGGTAGCATCATCTTTGATATGGAGGTACGAAATAAAATGTCTATGTATGGTATGAGCCCTAAAAAGGATGAAACACTACTGAAACATGATCTTCAGTCTACACTTCTGTGAATTTAAGTATTTAGGTCAATTACATGAGGTCCTACTTTCACTGGCCAACAGAAAACTGACTTTCTGGATGACCCAAGCTTGAACCTTCATTCTCCCTCAGAAAATAGTATACCCCATTATCACAACTTTCTTTTCTCACTGACCCTTTCTAAGCTTTTGAGGGTTACATAGAGAAGGAGACTTTAAATTCTCATTTTTGCCCAAAATAAAATTTCAGTGGAAAGACTGTTTGATTCATGGAAAATTATCAGGTATCTCTATTTAGACCCAAATGTAAATAACAGAGAATGCAGGGCAATGGTGATTGTCATGGCTGTGCAGCACAATATTAGAAGAGAGTACAGAATGCAAGGTAAGTTTTCAGTTTTACACATCCTAAAATACAATAGAATTATTCCTCCCTGAAAATATAAAAGTCCTGAAGAATGTCTTTATGATATTATACAAATTCATTGTCTTCCAGATGTAGATAGTGACTGATATGGGTGCTAAAGTGGATGAAGAACTGATTGGAGAAGATGATACTCAAATTGAGGGGCTAGTTGGACATGTCCTCGGTAAAAACGCTTTCAGGAGATGGTAATTTGGAAAGCTTTTAATGAGCATGATTGATTAATATAAATAATTTAATTGATTATTAACAAGTTATTAGCATTGGAATTTGTGTGTTACTATTAAAAACATTTGTGAAGGGTAATGCCTGAATAATAAGTATTCCATTCTAAAACAAGAATCATCTAAATTTTAATTAAGGTAACTGTCATTAGTTAGAACTTTGACTGTTTGTTAACTTATGACTATTATCTCTAGTTTGTGGGTTTTGAGTCTCATTGTCTTAAAATCGTTTCTGAAGGGGCATCCTTCTGATATTGATAAATTTGCCAAACTATTCTTCTATAAATATCATCATTTTTATCACGTTTCATTTATTAATGTTTGCTATTCATACTGTACAATCCTGTGTGAAGGACATCTACATGCTAACGTCATCTAAATGTACCAAGATTATCTGTCATGGAAAATGAGGCAAAAAGAAATATATACTTGCAGTACAGGCAGAGATTGTACCAGCCAAGAGATCACAAATTCGAACAAGAAATGTAAAAAACTGTTTGGTGTAAGGAAAATTGGAATCACATGCTTTGAGAGAAGCCTAACTTAAAATCAGGTATGTGTAATCATAAAGATGGGGGAATGGCTTTGCTGTTCTGCTGTACATGAAATGTGTGCATAAATTGCTATACACAGTATACATTTTTATTATCTTTTCAGATGTGGTTTGGATGAAGACATGGAAAAGGAAGGAGAGCAAGATAATAATGATGGAATTAAGGGGCTGAATGAATATGGCTTTGACTGATTCAGACAAAATTTGTGCTTTGAATTGAACTGAAGTATATACATAAACAGTTAAAGGATGAGTTAATAAAATAATATTGTTTAGTTACATCACACCTTCTTCAAAATTCTTTTGAATTTCTTCCCATGCATTCCTTTTCAGGAAAATTCATCTTCCATTTATCACCTTATTCTTGACTGTTTTATGAGTTGTCAGTGTAATATAAAGAATCCTTGTACATCCAATTTTTGCACCTTGCCTTTTTCGTTTTTGTAGTCATAAATATACTCTAATAATAAGTTCCTAAAATTATTTTATGCAACTAATACAGTGCACTAAAGCAGAATCAGAACATACCAATGTCATCAGAGTATTTTTTTAGTAAATGCCAATCGGATGCTAATCATTGACAACAGAATGATACAGCGAAGAAAATCTATGAAATAGCCTTTATAAAAATGAAAAACAATATAAAGAATACCTTACGAAACAAATCCTTATATAACTAACCTAAAATGATACCACAAGTAGCTACTGTTAACCACAATAATCTATGCATTATAAACTGAGGAAATATTACTCTAACCATATTCTAAATAGAGGTATTTAAAACTGTCCATGTGATTGATAGAAAAGGCTCCAGAAATATCATAAAACAGTAAAGCAAGTATTAGCAGAAGACCAAATATTCAACTTTATCTTACGAAGCCCAAATTTTCAACTGTTTTTCAAATGTTGTCATATCCCAAAACTGAAAACCCAGACAAAGCTCCATAATCCAAATTTCTGAATACGAGCTATCTCTCAGACCTTTAAGTCTGAGTTAAGTTACGCCTGCTTGTGTGCCTTTTTCCTGAATATGGCTGTTAGAGTTTAAATCCTCCAAAAACCATTGATGCCAATGTGGATATTCCACCAGCCAAGGGTTGGACTCTCCATGCTCCCCCCTGCTCAGTATTTCCCAATAAGCATTTCAAAAACTAAGTTGCTAGCTTCATCAATACTGAGATTCCAAACCCAAGGATACCTGGTTGTACTACCAACGTCTATTGGAGCATTCAATGTTGAGTATCTACCCAATGTCCCTTTTACCAGACAGAGGTCTGTAATCTGTAAAGCCCACAAAGACAATGTAAAACCTCACCAAAACTGCAACCCGTATTTAAGTATACCCATCCAACCAGCATTACTTAAACACCATTGATAAGTCAAAACATTTCATTACATTAGGAAAAGATTATAATGATTAATCATCTTGCAACCAGGGGATGAATTGTGAACAGAAAGCTTTCCAGTACAGTATGATGGATCAGGGTACCACCAGGCTTAATTTCTGTCGTGCTTTTCCAAAACAGAAACAGAGATTATAAAAATTAGATTATTTTTTTCAGAAGAAGATATGTTTATATTAGGAGTTTATAAAGTTGAACAATGACCCATCTCCTTAACAACTCTAATGAAATATTCAAGCCTACTCTGGGTATTTTTAAGTAGAAGTGTTCCAAGAATATCTTATGAAACAAATTTTTTAAATAAACATAATTCCATTTAAATAAAAAATTAAGTGCTCTTTCGTTAGACTAATGGTGTGTAGAATTTTTCACTATGTAGAAACTAAAGAAAATCACAATCGTTGAGTTGCAGCTATACATAAATATTAAATATTATACTATAATGAAACTATACTTACTTTCAAAAGAATAAGTTGAAGAGATGTCTTTGGTATAACAATACTGTGTAATATTCCATGAATCACACAACTCAGTCCAGCCCTTATCTCCTTTTGAAGGATCACAATATACATAACAATCAACAGTCATATTACTTGTGTCAGATTCTAGTCGAGATACAGCACACTGGGCATATTTCCCGCAAACCTTTATGAAAATATCAAATTAGCTAGTATTAATGAAAATATCACTGTTCGAAAAACTGCTACTAGACTTTTAAATATGAGCTTAAACTTGCCATTAAGTTAGTTTGAGTTCCACAGTCGAGGTGAGCTGATGTCAAAGGTGGACTGGAGGTCTCTGGAATAAAACCAGTCGCTAGGAAAGCAACAGCAGTAACAGCAATAGCTGCCAAGAAAAAGGACTTGTGTAAACGCAGGCGATCTGCTATTGCACCACAAGCTGGCTTAGCAAGCATGCCAGCAACAGGTAGTACTGTATAAAGAGTCCCCACAGCGAAGGCTGAAAATCCAAGCTGCCTTGCATAGGTTGGAAGAAATGGAACCACCGGAGCCGTACCTTTCAGTTGAAAATTAAAATCAAAATGAGGCTACTGACTTAAAAGAATAGAAGAGCCAATTTAACGGTAAATTCGCGGTCACGGTAAATTCACCTGAATTCACAGCTTTAGATAACTTCACTATAAGTATTTCCACCGTAAAAATATACCAATCCCTCACTTAAATTTAGTGCTAGTGTTAATTACTATAAATTTAACAATGATATATATTATAATCCGTTAAATCAACTAACCTGCATTGAACAAAAAGTAATGGGCTTTCATAGGAACAAGCCGTTTATTGATGCTATCCAGTACCATTTTGAGCGATTTAAGAGACTATTTTTACGCAGAGTCTTTCAATAAATCTTAAATGTATAGATGGGTGAATGAACCCTGTAGCAAAATGTATACAGTCGATGTACAAATTTTATTTGCACATAATATTATCACTATTGTCCCAACAAAGGTTCAAAGTTCATCGGTGAAGTCGGAGATATACAATTGCACTCCTAAAATATTTTCGTATAAGACTCAAAACTTTCGAAATAGTATTTTAACTCCAAGGAATATATCCCAAGACAATTTAGAAATTTTCTGTAAGATTCAAAGTAAAATATAAAATACGTTCAGAAATGGTATTACCGCTCCAAATACTTTTCGTGTGTCATTTTTCTGTAGCAATTTTCACGTTTCATCCTGATTGTTCGACCAATCAAAATGTGTTTTCTATCATAATTGACCAACCAATCGCTGTGAAGGTTCTTTCACTCTTGGTATTATTGGAAAAGGACGCTTTGAACCGACGCAGCCCTCGGCACTGAAGTACACATAAATTTATTCCATTTTAACCGGTAATTATTTCATTACCCCTTTCTTTTATGAAGTTTTCATTTGGTAGTGTTAGATGAGTCTTTTGTCGTGCATTATTTATGGTTTCCCTCACTTAAGTTGTGTTCAGTCACAAATCGTTAACGACCACACCTTATTTTCCTTCATTATGGTCAAGAATAATCAGAATCCATGTAATTTCCATGGGTTTAATTAATAGTATAACTCGCTGGTTGCTAGTTGTATATTCTCTTGCGTATGACCTTTCAATTTATCAAGTTAATTAAAGTGAAGACGCCATTTTGTTTGCGTTACTGTCGCGTTAGTAGTAGATATTTATATTAATTGGTTCTTTTCTGAGTTGTGTGATTCTATTGTATTTTATATTTCATCCACCTTAATTAGGTTCATTTAAAACATGTCTCGTTACCGCGAATGGGATTTGGCATGTAAAGTTTACGTTGGAAATTTGGGAAGCAGTGCATCTAAACACGAAATAGAGTCGGCTTTCGGCAAATATGGTCCTCTAAGAAATGTTTGGGTGGCACGTAATCCTCCAGGATTTGCATTCGTAGAATTTGAGGATCCGAGAGATGCGGAAGATGCAGTTAGAGGATTGGATGGAACGTATGTAATCAATGTATTGATTGTCGGTTTAAAATTAACTTTATTTTTTTATCATTCTAATGCTGTTTGCCAATTTCCAGGCGAATGTGCGGTACTCGTGTAAGAGTTGAAATGTCTACTGGGAGAAGTAGACGTGGCGGCGGTGGCGGTGGAGGTGGAAGAAGGTTAGCATTTAATATTTTGAACCCCCAGTTTAAATTGCTCGAACTGTGTAATGTCTTCACGTCCCTTTCGTACAATCTTAATCAACCCAGTCCATTGTGTAAAGTGATGTCAATTTGAGCCCATTAACATGAAACCCTGTAAAAGCGCCAAGTAGCAGATGGTCTTTGTCACCCGTTAGCCAGTGATCAGCAAGCTGTGAAATATGATTGGCATTGAGGAAAGATAACCAGTTCCATTAGGGAGAAGTACATTGCACTGCCAACAAGGTAAATAGGAGGTTGGTGTTGTAAGGAGGTGGTTGTTGATGGTTGGAATCATTTATGGCCTACTAACCATTGCTTGATATTTCATTATGTAGCTAACCCATTTGAGTTTATGCCTTTTTCTGATGTCAAGATTTTGTTCTTTTCTCATTTCATTTTCTTACATTATTTAAGCCTCTAGTATTCCAATTTGTGGAATAAATCAATCCCTGAGAGTTACACTCATGCTTTCAGCAATTACATTTCTAATACTCAAGGTTTCTATTGTCCTGATAAGCTGATTATTTGTGCTGCCAAAGAGCAGTTACAATTTCCGAGGGAATTTCTGTTTATTGTCACTGTCGGAGAACCACAGTGCATTTTCATTGGTGCTTCGATTCCTTCTGATGTCAGACGTACTCAGTAAAGGAGGAAGTGATGACTCTAGTGTGGAGTTAATTTTTCAATGCTGTGTGACCCACTTGCAGGGTTATCTGGTCTTCCTCCGATGTACTTCTACTACTCTACTACTACTACTTCCACCAAAACCACCACCACCAAAACTACCATCATCACCACCACCTCCACAACCATCACAAGTCGTTCCGCAACTGCCGCTCTTCTGCCACATGTTTCCACTCGGGGTCGGCAGCAAGGGCAAGCTCGTCTCCTCTTCCTCTTGGGGCCCCGGAGTCTACGTGCGCCTCCACCACCGTGGCCAATATAGCATCGCCTGCTGGCCTGCGATCACCACCGTCAGCCCTCCCACAACCCACCCTCCACACCGCAAGTTGTCTAAGATATCAAGGCCTCAGGAGGTCAACGGGATGGGGTTGAAAAGAATATTAATGGCAGCAGTCACTTCCGTAGACGGGTTGGGGGTGATAGAACGATTAGTTGGAAAAAGCAATAGGCTTGCGCATATTGCGGTGTTGCCACCGCGATATTAGCATATCAAACCCTACAAAATTGGGGCTGAGGCATAAAAGGCGTGGCAGCTACTCCTCCATCCTTCACCCATCCCTATCGGCCACTCACCTCTACCACCCACGGCGTGCATCCCATGCGACTGCTGGGACAACAGCAACGCTCAATCACTCATCCCTGCCAACAATCTCTTCTGCCTTCAAATCACCGGCATGCTGACTCTACAAAAATCTCCTGCAGAGTCTGGTATTCTATTCTTAGTTTATACATAGTAATTAGGAGAAAGAGCCAGCATTTATTTTGCTGATTTAAAAAAATTAATTAGTAGTTTCGGGTGCATTCTGCGCACTTATTGCTCTGGATGCTCCTCTGATTTTGGGTACTTTCCATACTGCATCATAGAAGTATCAGTAGTGCTGCCAAGTAGTTTAAGTGCTTACTGAATGAAAGAGAAGTGCAGTCAGTAGCAAATGTCATTGTGGTTAAGAGGGTGGTAATATTATGTCTTGATAATCTACTCGCATTTTGTATTGTTTATGTTGATTTTGGGAATTCATTTTTAAAAGTTTTTGGTAATGCAGGAATATATAACTCTCATTTTGCAAAGTATACTTCAGCGATGTTTTGTGCTTCCTTGACAACTAGATTATCTTTGCATATGGAATAGATGATTTTTTTCTTTTGTTCAGTAATTCAGCACGGGACATTTAGGGCAAGCTATTAGGAGAGGTAAACCTCAATTAGAACAATTCATTCTATTCATCCAGTTCAGATTTTCATTCATTCTCATCATCAAGTAAGACTTTCAGCAGCTTAGCCACACTGGTAGTACTTCCATCATGCAGTAAGGATTTGATCCTATATTATCATTTTTTTTTTGATATAATAAATATAATACTTAGCCATGCCGGCAAAATTTCATTGGAGATATCTTTCGTCTAGAAGAAAACCATAAATTTTTCATGTGGGAAGTAATTGCCTTATTAATACCCTCCCTTGCCCTGAATTACATAATTTTGTAATTAAATATTTTTTTAATTTTTGTGAGATCTTTCAGGCGACAACATTTCTGGAAGAATATTTCAGTCGGAGACCAAGATGTTCTTTTGAAAATATCCTTGTTCTTCTTATAGCTTATTCTCTTTGCTTATACCTTGGAAGTAGAGTTAACTATGGATATTTTTGGCATAATTAATGACTGTAATGTTTGCATCCAGGTCACGGACCCCTCGCCGCCGTTCTCATAGTCGCTCTAGGTCAAGGAGTCGCTCTAGGCGTTCACGGTCAGATTCCAGAGACAGACGATAGAGATCGTTGACTTTTGACGAAGAGTAAATTTGATGAAGGTAGTGTTGAATGGTTCAAAATGTGTTACTTATGTCTTTTTGCCTAAGCTTTTTCAATTGTAGAATTTCCCATTGAATTTCAGGGGGGCTCTCATATCAGCTGACGGAGCTTATCCTCTCCTAAAGACATTCAAGTTTGCATCGGAAATTATGTGTCAAATACTATCTTGATGTTCACTTTTTATTTTATTTGTGTCTTGTTTGCAACACGTAACTGTGTTTGTCATGCATCCATTGGTAGGGTATCAGCACCGCAGAAATTGTTTATATATCTGAGGGTTATTTTACCCATGTATTCAGAGTATTGACCTGAAGAAGATGTGTAAGCTTTGGAAATGTTTATTATGTAAAAGTATTGTACTTCATACTTTCCCTATAAAAAAAGAGTAAATGTATCTTTGTGTAACTATGGAGTTACTTTGAGCAATTTTTATAACTTCCTTTTATAATTCAAAAATGTCTGAAATTGGTTGGTCTCTTAAATTTCTTATTTAGATTTTGTCGCCAATCATTCATGTTGAGTTGCTTTTCTATTCTTTTTTTGACTGACATGCTGACATTTTGATATACTGGTAGTAAAGTGCTTGAGGACAATTTGCCAATGTGTAAGATTTCACTTGTGCTGAACTAATGTTGTTTTTGCTTCATTTTTTCTCATACGCTTGTTCGTGAATAGTAAATATTTTCGAATATTCCCCAGAAGATCATGTTTGTAAAAAAATGAAAAATCATTGAAGTATCAATTACATCTGAAAGCTTAGAAGTATAATATTTTATAGTAATCTTATGGCAGCACATTAATGAACGAGTGTTGAGCCTGTTTCAAAGTTTTCCATGTATCAGAAATCTTGTTTAAAATAGAGAACATGCTGAGATTCTTTATAGAGAAAATATAGGCATAGCTGCAAGTTTTGGTTGAATAAGTGGGTATTTGTGACAAAACTAAGGATATTGTATAGAAATATGCTCCAATCTTGTTAATTTTATTGTAAAGAAGAACAAGAAGAAATGATTTTTCTTTGATCATAAACCTTTTTATTTTGTGAATTCCTACCAGTTGAAAAAGTGATAATTCTTTTAGTATTAAAGTTTCCAAAATTAGAAATTCAATAAATGAAATAAAATTGATGGAGGTGACCTCCTAAGATTAACTGTTTACTACTTAGTGTTTTAGGAATCTTGCCTGTTTTCTGCTCAAAGATATTATTAGAAGTTCTTCATAGTGACTTAACTAGATGTTTCTTGTTAAAAATTATGTTATTGTGATATCTAGCCTTTGATTTTGTATAGACAATAGTAAACTGATATTCAATCTTCATAACCATGCTGTTGCCAGTTGTTTTCTTAATTCATAGGTACACTGCATAACACCTTGGTTTTTATTTTTATAGTCTACGTTCGAATTTGATAAATTCCACGGTTTCTCATTTCAAGATGATGATTCTGGTGATTTCTCATGCCATATAGAGAAAAATTTAGCTTTAGAAAATGGGTAGCATATATAGAGAGAGAATTGTGAAATCTCAATATTCTGTTAGGATCTTTGATATAAAAAATTCTTTTATGATGGTAATGCAAGTTTGCTTTTATTTGTGCTAAAAATGACATGATATATAACTTCATTGAATATAAGGCAGAGGTGTAGCAGTGGAATTGCAACCTCTAAGGCTAAAATGCTTTCTGAGATGGCTCATTCTTTTATGCCAGTAGTCTAAATTTTATGGAGAAAGGCCCAATGAGAAAATGGAAAGTCTTTAAAATGTCAGATCTAAAAGACCTTTTCGTTGAATTACTGGTTTAAGGAAGAAGTGGAACTTATGTAATAAAACAAAAGAATGCTAAGAAATACTTGACCTAATAATCAGATTTAAATAATGATATTATATTGAAAGTTTGATTAAGTTGGCTTAAAATCATATACCCATCAATCTTAGAAAAACTCATATGATCTGAAAATTTTAATAAAAATTGTACATTACAATCAAGTGATACAAAGTAACTGTGTAATAAACATACATGTGAATGTCAAGGTTTAATTTGGTATTTTAGCTAAAATCTTGCTGCAAATTTGGTAACAAACCAAAGTGGAACACACTGCGATAATAATGCTGTCGCACAATTATTGCAGTGTATTCCAATCGCTATTTGTTATTCAACAAAGAGAGAGTCGTTGGCATTACTAGCAGAAGGTATGTTCATTTCCAAGGTTAAAATTACTGTGACATTTGGGCACCGGCTCTTGAATACTATGGATTGAAACCTTAAACAAATATGGTATGGATGGCCAAATTGAAATCTTTGCTGGTCTTAGTTTGGGGGTTCATCCTTTGCACCACTGCTTAAATACTACCTCCACTTATATGATAGATGCTCTGAGAAAAACTGCTTTTGGGTTGGAAACAGATATTGAGGCACCAAGAAGGCATTGCCCTCAACGACCAGCAACCCTTTTTACACTACTGCAAGATTGCTCTCATTATGTTGAAGTAATTCTCAAGGTAAGTAGTAGGAAGAGATGGTTTTTAAAGGAAAATAGATTTGGTATACGTGCAAAGAGGCTTTGAAGAAGATCTTCAGTTCAGAAGAAAGTTCATCTTCAGAAGAAGAAACTTTTAGGGTTAAAATATGGATGAAGATGTTGCATGTTTTTTCAGGGTTATTATTTAGAGATAAAATATGAGGATTTTTTCTGGAAAATAAAGCCGTATTTGGCATCCTCAAGCTGCATTAAGTCTATAATATTTTCCAAGATGACAGATTTTTGAGAGATTGAAAGTGTCACAAACCTCCCTTAAAATGTCTCTGATGTGGCTTCTGGAGATTTGGCTAATAAAGACAGAAATACTTTCATCGTGATTTTTTAGTGTGCACATATCAGTACTAGAAAGAAATTAGAGATGTAGTTATTGGGAAAGATGAACTTTCATTTAGTGAACAAGATGATTTGATGCTGTTATTCAGCTTGCAAGTATGTACCAGGTTCTATGTAGACAACTGCTAAGTATGTACCTAATAATGCTGGGATTTTGTTTGCATGATGTAAACGGCAATTGTACAATCAGCTGTTAGTGAATAAAAGATAGCTGCTGTTAAAATCCATCAGATTAATGACTTTTTCAGCTATGACTTGAAAGATTTCTCAAGAAGCACAGCCTTATACTTACATATATCTATCATTTCTACAGAACACGTTTCCAAGAATTTTGCTATTTTAATTCTGAGAAGTGTATAAATTTAAGATATCCCTAAGCCTGGAATGGTCTAAGTGGACAGATGGTAATGTACGTTTAATAGAAATACAGGACGAGTTGAAAAAATCTAGTGCTTCCAAGAGCAAAAAATGTTCTAGGCAAAGAGGATCTTAGACATACTATAGGTGGGATACTACTAAAGACATGTTTAGGCAACAGCAAGTGCTTATGCAACAAGATATTTTGGCTTATAAGAAAATACAAAGCATATGATGACATTTAAACCTCTTTTGAGGTTGCATCCCTTTTTTCTCTTAATGGATCCAAAGTAGCATTATAGTCATCCTTATGGAACCAAATCCTACTTAATTAAATCATGAAAGGGAAGATAAGTTAATCTAATTAACTTGCTCGTCTTCACCCCTTCAAATAGTTATGTGTTAGGATTTTATTTCCTCTTTGAGTAAACAAACCACATCATTCCTCATAAAGCATCCTAAAGAAGAAGACAACAAAGTTTTTTCATGAGCAATATCCATACTTATGATTCATATTGCTCCCAATTGTATTATTTTATATTTTTTTTATTGTTATATTTTTGAGTACAAATAAGTTTATGAATGGTGAAGAATAATAGCTATAAATCCATACATTTCCACAAAATATACAGCTAAATTATGTATTTTCATCTTAAATTTAATATTAGCAGAAAGTTCTCCAAGTTGCTAAATAACAAAATTCCACCACTGAATTAATTAAAATATTCCATTGCCAAGTTGGTTATTTATGCAAAGAAAAATCTTCAGTCTTCTGAATTTTTGAAAGAGGAGGCGTTTTTAGCCTCAGTCTCACCCAAGTATGTAATTTATTAATTTACCCCACTACATGGGTTCCAACCATCTCATCAAATTCCAAGTAATATGTCAAGGATGTATTTGACAGCTGCATTTTTTATGCATTATCCTGAGGATCTGTAAGCATAATTTCTGTATAACAATAAATAAATAAATTTTTTCATCAAATACTTGCACTACCAGATACTCAAATGGCCAAGTTAGACTTTCCTGAGTGGCTGCATTCCTTATGCAAGGAGCAATATAAAACTATGGATTTGGTTTCTAAAGTAATGATTTATGAATAATGTGAAATATTGTTTTATTATATTTTATCTGTACTCTACTTATTTTTTGCCCTTTCATGATAATACAATATTAATTCTGCAAAAGAAGAAAGGTTGCAGAGATAAACTTAATACATAATTCATGGGAAGGTTTTCCCAAGTCATCTGCAAGAATATTTTATCATGAATTGACTTCAATGAATTCTATCTAATTATTCTAACCTTGAAACAGAGTAGTAAAAATCTACTTCAGTACAGAAGTGACCTATGCAGATGATAGTATTGGATTTTGTCATCATTTACTATGGAAGACCAATAGAATAAAATGTCAGTAATCTGTCCCAGGATTGATATATTGTCATAGAGTAAGCTTGCTCTATGATATTGTCCAAGTTATCAAAAAAATAAAAGGAAAGACAATAAGTAGGGAATATTGGATCATATGAATCCACAAAAGGTAGAAAACTTTAAAAAATCCTTCTCCTCATTGAATCTATGATTTCATAATTTTTCTATGGCATCCAAGACTAATTAATGCAACATGATGATTAGACAATTGAGAGCAATATCTAACTGGATTATGAATGTTTAATGATGAAATCAGTGGTGTATTATAGAATCAAACACTTTCAAATATCAAGAATGTAGATAATAATATACTGATAAGAATACATTTTATGACTGGAACTTAGGAGTATGCATATAATAAAAAAGTAGTGGATTTGCACAACTTTTATTGATTTGAAACAATATAAATATCTATAATCAGCTATCTCTTAACAATATACTCTTCTCAAGATCTAAGGGGGACTATTTTCTTCACAGCTTCTTTGTATTTGTTGACTGTGTAGAGATCTTCACCTGAGAATGAAAGAGGAAATTTTGTTGAAAATATGAAGAGCATACTAAAATGACACATGTATATTAAAAAATAATAATCCATGATCCCAAATTCTACAGCAAATATATCTTTTTTGTTGAGTTGAGGATGGTGACAAATTCTGCTAAGACTGATATCATAATCTGAACAAATAATAGGATGATTAAATATTAATGTAAATTGTGAAATCAGTGAATCAGTTTATTAAGATGTTTCTAGGAAGAATATCTAGAATAGGATACAAACCATCATTAAAAATGGAGGTAACAGCATCTTTAAATTTGATTGTATCTTCTTCCTTAGCCTTGTCACCACCACAGCTCTTCTCTCTGTATTGTAAGAAATTTCCTAAATTTTCTTCTGAGGCACTACCTTCCCAAATGAACAATTCCATATCTGCAAGCCCTTTCTCTTTTTCCCATGGTTCAATTTTCTGAAGATTCAAAAGAAAGCAGGTATTACAGCAACTGAAATGGTCTACAAAAACTGAGTGTTGAACTAATATTTAAACAAAATAAGCAAGGATATGTTTTATACTCTAAAGATTTGAGAAACAGAAAAACTTTATGCTAATAAGGGCAAGAAGTTTCAAACTAAATTTATATAAAGAATGAAGTTTTGGCTATCCAACATCAGGTACAAAGGCAAAATCAAAGCTCTCATGTCAGCTGGGAGGGAGGTGAATTAGGATGGGGGGAAATAGTGTAAAGAGAAACATTAAAGGTCACATAGTACACAGTAAAATTTGTCAGTCATCAGGATAAAAGAAATGGGGAAAATAAGCTTTTAGAAAAGGTGAATAAAAATATAGTTGTTGACGATAACATAAAATTGACAGCAAAGATCAATGGAGAGTTTATAGGAAAAAGGTATTCATTTAGGGTAGAGACAATAGGGAAATCATGAGGGCCGATTACTTTAAATTATTAGTGTTTTACTTCATCCCTTTGATAGCAAAATTTTGGGTGAGAAATCTGAAGAATCATTTTCTTTTAGTAGGAACTTCTAATTAGAAAAGAAAGTCTGAGAAATTGTTTTAAAAGCAATGTTGATATTCTTTCATTGGCGTGAGGCTCCTACCAGTTTGGCCAATATAAACAGAATCCACAATTATCCACTACTTCTACTTCACCATATTTATATGATATCTGAGGCTTTTGGCATAAAATCTTTTACTTCATCAGGTCATTTTTAACATCACTACTCAAAAACTCACCCAAGATTCATGAAATAAGGCTGTTAGTAAGTAGTATGCATAGTCGTAATTCTGCTTCTTTACTGGACAACGATCTGCTACCAATGTTATCACATCCGTTTTGGGATCATATCGCTCTCCAACCAACCTCAATAACTTATCCTTTGCATGAGCATCCAAAGGAAGGCTTTTCAATGACACCTAAAAATTTCAAGGACATCAGTAGAAGAAGAATATTATAAATAGTAAAAATATACTTTTATTTTAGAATTATACATTTCTCTTCAAATATAAAACATTTTAGACTATTAAAAATTCACTATCCTAATTACATTTTCATTCATTCCTTACTTGGATAATAAACATTGTTACCAGAAACAGATTTTATAGGTCTCCAGGACCCAGTTCTGTATATTATAAGAAAATATTTCAGTTCTTACTGTTGTGCGAGGTAATACATAAAAGGCAGATATGTGAAGAAAATATTGCAACATTATTTTGCAGATCAAAATTCATGACCAAGAGTACACATCACTAGGTCACAATTATTAAATTCAGAAAATAAATTTACATAGCCCTAAGTTTAATCCTGCACTTTCACCACAAAGAATAATATTTGGTAAATTTAGCTTTTAGATCAGTTTCATTTTCTTCTTCTGAAAACCCTAATTTGAGGAGGCCACATTTGGGGTATCATCTGGGTAGGCATTCAAAATTATCTTATCACACAAAGGTCACGAAAGAATGAAAAATAATTCACTGAAATACATTTTGAACTAATATTTAACATATTACCAGCATTTATACATATAAATATCTAGATGAGTTATAAAGTCAAACAGATAGCCAACCTTTAATGTCACGATTCGAGCTAAAGGATCCCGGATTGATGGAGATGAATGACAATAGGTGTTTGTGATGACTTCAATAGGAAAATGTGCTTCTTGCTGCTCTGGTGTTTCCAGTCCTTTTGGCCATTCTGTACAGAACTCTAAAATAAAAATAAAACCATTCTGTACAACTCTGTAATGAAGCAAGCATCCTTGCACATTCTATGTGACTAATAAAAAAATATTGACCAGAATATTCTATGTGACTAATATTATTATTCTATGTGATTAATAAACAAAATATTGAATAGTATAATTTTAACTCTCTTGTCTACCAACTTATCTGAAGAGCTTTTAAGCAATTTTCTTCTCTAGTTAAAATCTTAAGGTCGATTTTCAGCAGTTTTAGCATGATCTTAGGCCAGTCTCTTCAGTTCTACATATGACTGGCAATCTAAATCCTTCGTCAACTGTCCCAAGTAGTCCAGTCCAAGCATGCTTCTTCAGCTCTTCTATTCCACCATGCCTTCCAATATTGTCTAAACAGGACCTTCAGGTCTAAGAATATGGCCGATCATAGTGCTTCTTCTCTATCATTTTGAATAGACAGGGCTTTTCTCCAATCCACCTCTTCATTTATGGCTTTGACCACCCATGGTATTTCCAACATTCTGTGATAATACCAGATATCAAAAGCTTCCAATTTCTCCTTCTCTCTCTTCCTAAATGTCCAGGTCTCAGTGCTGTAAATCAGGAAACTTCAAACAAACATCTTTGCAAGGCCTTTTCTGCACTTTGGATCAATGCTACCTTATTTTATTACAAGCTAACATGGCCTAGTTGATGCCACTAATTTCCTCCTCCTCACTATGACCATAAATGCCATCTTGCTTCCAAAGTAGATGAATTCATCCACTGTATTTAATTTCTCTCCTCCTAAAGCCAACTCAACTTTTGTACTGTGCCAGCTCACCACTATCACTTCTGCTTTACCCTTATTTAATTTCATACTGTACCAGGTTCCAACTTCCGCTTTCATTTCTTCCAGGGTTTCTACCAGCTCTTCCTCACTCTCTACCAGTATTGCAATGACATCAGCAAACCTTATCATATCTATCTTCTCACCATACACCATCACCCACACCTGTTCTATTACTTAGTCTTTCCCTCACCCCATTTATTACTTGATGAATATATGTATTCCAAAGAGTAGGTGATAGGGAGCATTCTTATCACACTCCTTGCCATATATTTGCCACCTGTCTATGTTCTCCACATCCTATTAAAGCTCTTCCTTCCTTATAAAAACTCCTTTCCCTTTTTCCTAACACATTTCCACTCAGCTTTGTCAAAGGCCTTTTTGAGGTCTGTAAATGCATGTGCCTTTATACATTCAAAGGGGATAAACATACCTTTCCTGAGTAATTTTTTTAGTATTATTCTTAAAGTTAGGGTAGATTCCTGAATTTCTCTCCTTTCCTAAATCCAAACTGATCTTCCAAGAGCATGGACTCTATCCTTTACAGAATTATGGTTGAGAGTATCTTGGACATATGGGGAACTTTACTTAAGAGTACAATTGTGTTCAAATTTCATTGCCTGGTTTTTTTTGGATTGTGATAATGACACACTTCTTGAAGTCTAGCAGTATTGCTCATATATTACTTGGTAATATTAGGCATCCATAACTTAATCTCTGGCAACCTTGAACAATTCAGCTAAAATTGCATATATTCCAGGGACCCTTCCAGTTTCAGTTTTTTCAGCAAGTGTTTCAGTGTTTTTATGCATGGTCAAATATTTCCCTTAAATTGTATCTTCTAAATCATCAGGGTCCTCGAGCTCAACTTCCTCCAGCATCTCCAATACAGTATCACCTCTCCAGTTCCAGATATGATTAGAGGACTACACCAGATATTTCTCCCTTTATTTCCTCCTTTTCATGCATAATTTGCCCATCTTCTCCCTCTATTGCAGCACTTTTAACTTTAAGTTCTTCAAAGAAGATCTTAATTGTTGCATAAGACTCTTCAATCCTTTCATTTTCTATAAACACGTTCACTTCCCAAAATCTGTCTTGGAGAAAAGATTCCTCTGCTGACTTAGAAGATGTAATTATTTTGTTCCTGAGTTGGCTCTATCTTTCCATCGTTCTTGGGTATAATCATTTTTAAACTTCCCAATTTAGTCAATCCACTCTATTTGCAACACTCTATGATACACCATATCTCAAAAGATTCCAATTTATTTAAAGCTTTTTGTATAATTTTTCAAGGAATGTTTTTAGAATTACTTACAGAGTTTGCAACATAAGGCAATGCAAAATTTAATGGAAAATAAAACCATTTTGTAAACCTTTATAATTACAATCTACAGAATATAATATGTCTCCAAATTAATAATTGATAAAATGTAAATTCATTAAAATGCTTTTCATGCAATAATACGTAGATTGAATAAAGCTATAAATAAATTATATTTAGGCCAGAATTAAGCCTTTAACTGACACATCTCACAATTCTCTAAAATGGAATGAACACATTTATTGAGACCATCCATTATCAGTAATTACACCTAACATTTAGCAGAGGTAACTAATAATAAAGTTTATAATTCTTAGTTATTAATTCTTAATAGTTATTTAATTATGTTAGGAAGGAGGACTGGCTTGTGAAAAGAAGTGAAAAAAAGTATATCTTCAACATAACTATGTTTTTGTTAATATACTGGGAAAAAATGAATAACCAAAATTGAAACGGAGTAGTTTATTTTTATTTCATACTACCCATCGTTAAATAATGTATTTATAAAATATGACCGAGGACCTTGGAGTAATTCACCCTTTTCATGATCTGGCAGCTAAAGAGATATATTCAGCCAGAATCTATTGTATGCAGAGCAAAAATTGCGAGTTCATTGCATCCCAATTCAAGCATAGCAAAATATTTTTTATTCTAATTAATAAAGCTATTAACGACGTAAAAGCTAGAAACCGAACTTTACACTGAAATTTACAATGAAGACTCATGATCTAATATTAATTCTATAAAGAATATAAAAATTATAACTCAATTACTCAAACTGTTTCAAAATATAGGGAAATTTACTTCAGAATGTATAGCTTATGTCGTAAGATAATCAAGCTCGGTTATTCCTAGCAAAGTGTATGTCTACCAACTACTAAAAAAATTTTCTCACTTTTTAAAGCTTCACATTGCTGTTTTATGGCTGGAGGTGTAAGATGAAGGAAATTTGGAATTTTCATAAGCTCTGCATTTCCAACCTTTCCAGGAGGAGCATTCTTCTTATGCGGATAACCCTGATGTAATGGCAATGGTACAGAAGCAGGGTGAAAAGTTCTTGGTCCAGGCCATACCGACGGCCAATGTTGATCAACGGGCATTTTTTCACTCCTGGAATACATTACATTTATCAGTGAAGTTATTCCATAACCTAATGAACGCAAAGATAAAATATCAAAGAGTTGAAAATATCGCATAATCAATTTTCAGGAAATCATAAACTACCTTGGCGGAGGAACCGGCATTTGCCGTTGCTTTCTCCTGTTGGTCTGCACATTTTTCTTTGGTATTAGTTGCAACACTCTGAATTCCTCTGCGTAGGTAGAACGTTTAATGTTAAGATTTGATTTTAGATAACATACTACCGAAAAGAACCCATAAATACATACCTGTTTCATCCTCCTGCTCAGCAGTTTGGGATGCTTGCCTAAATTGAACTGACGAACTCACAGCCGATTTGCAATTTTTAAATAATGATCGACCTAAACTTGCTCTGATAATCACTGCATGAAACAAATATTATACATCACTGAATGCTTAAAAGGATATAGAAATGTGCAAAACATACTTACCCATTTTTTTGTAGAAATTGGTATCTCATAAACAAAATTAAACGCATGTAGAAATGCGCATTTACGGATCTTTTTGGCACGAAGATGAACGAATATGAAATGGATGAATTGTTAACATTGAATGAATTCACTCAAATGCTTCATGTGATACCATTTTCACCTTCTTTCAAGACATAGACTGTAGATTTACGAAAAACTATTAGTATATAAGCCTTATTCGAATCAGGTTGTAAGTAGAACTTCTTAAAAGGCTAAACTTTTCTCCTCTCGATATAACCGAGATTTACGAATAAATATCTGTTCAGAAAAAGATAACTGATAATTTTCTAGTCATACCAAAGATATAGTTCCGAGTTGTTGTCTTACTTACCAGTCTGGACCCCACAATATATAATGTGAGAGAAAACAGTATTATGACGCATACGATGAGTAGCAGAATAATTACACTGAAAAGAAAAGCAGTCTTTGCAAAAACAGATAAACCGAGAGCTATTCGCCGGTGTATATCAAAAGGAATAATTTGCTCGGTGGAATTCATTTGGTTTAGTATCTTGTGTGTATGTACATAAGAAATCTCGTTTTGAATGCAATGCGAAAATAAAATGTATGATAACGATGATAACTATTAGGAGAAAATTTTATTTATGCATTTCCTATTTATTTCATTGTTGCGCCTTGCTAGAATTGTTTCGAAAAGAAAAAAAAGTTAGGCAAACGTCTTTCAACCATAATTGGACTACATTTTAATGAAGAATGATATAGTCATACATATTCATAGTCATATACATAATATAATAATATAGTAAGAGATAAAGACGACTTACAATCGATGTGAAGGATTTGTATCTAATCTCGGGGCTGATAAATTTAACTCTACCATTGAACATGCGAACTATTAATAGGATGGAAACAAATCTTGGTTAATCCTAAGAACGATTCTACATCGCAAGAAAATTTATTTTAATTAGTTAGAGATAGATAGTTAGATTTATTTGAATCGGCTTAGAGCTCACTCTGCCCGAACAGTAGGGTTACCTTTATCTGGGCGGCCGCGCCGTACTTTCCCAAGTGCCACCGGTACCTCTCAACTAAATCGTCGAGCGTCCATTATGTAATGAAAAGGTTGAAAGCATTTGGCTTTAGTTTTCACAGATACTGTTTTAGCAAATTGAGAGTTGTATAAAGGGATTAAACGGCTAATCTGGTAATGTAAATGAAGGAAATCGGAATAGAAAATAGCAATTTAAAACTCTTGGTAATAGTGCCGCAGCGCGCCTCTAGAAAATGTTTTGCCACCCAAAGACAGAGAAAACTATTATTATGAAATCTCTCACAGGACCTATACTATTAGACTAGCCCAATTAGGAGAGGTGACCATATTTCTGATGTGCTAAACCGGCAAAAATTGTCGGTTTCAGCCGACATCTCAGCCTTGAATGTCTTTTGTCGAATAAAAATGAGTGTAGGATAAAAATAGATTTAAATTTTAATAGTACTTCTGTAAATATAGCATTCGTCCTTTAAGAAATCCTTTTATTACTTGTATCTTTCTGCATGAGGGGCTCTTTCTTTATTTGAATGATGTCGTCTACTATTTATGTTTCGAAAGCAGTCTAGCAAAAAATGTGGAGTTATGTGAGACAGCTTAATGCCGTATTTTTCATGAAAATGTGAGTTAAGCAGCGAAGAGGACATGACAAGGCAGGAAGACGTCTGGTAATTAGGGTCGTTCCGGGTCATAAAGATATAATTAATGTGGGTATGATTGAGGGGGGTACAAGAGAAAATCATACCAACTTAACTGTTGAGTTAGAATGTGCATATCTTATTCCGAAAAAATTATTAAAAGTGCATAATAGGAACATTCCAAAATTTAACATTCATTTCTAATATTTTAATTTATTACATCAGATAGCTTGAATCTAGAGGTAAAACCTAGACTCTCGTCATCATGTTCAAGCCAAAGTCGTCAGATTTAATTATACTCTAAGGAATAATTTTGTTGCAATACAGATGTTAGAAAGTTGTTGGTTATCACTGACGTGCGTCCAAAAATTTTCCTCGATAAAAATGTTTCCATCTTCGTGATATTTTCATCTATCACTCGATTTGATTAACTGGTTGGGCAAATAAAAAGAGTAACTTCGCCTGTAATATAGACGCGTTAATGAATCTATTCTTTACCATACCTTATTTCGTCATAGTCCAAGAAAATGTTTCTGAAAGACGTAATGTATTTCTTGCATGTTTTTTTTTTTTGAGTCGCGCCAGAGCCAGTGATAGCTCTTTCATTATTTATGATGTAAGAAGATATGCATGAAAACTTTCCGATGGAATAGTTTCGGCCAATTAAGTCATTAAATTAGATATATCTTCCGTTATAACTATTTTTTGATGCTTCAGGTTGGCGGTTCGATGCTTACCAGACACCCGCGTTCTTCTCAACCTGACAGGAAAGCGTAACTGATTTTCTAAATCTCAAGGCAGGCAATTTCTATTAGATTTCAATGTCATCTTATGATTACTGAATAGTCCAATTAACTTGTAGGAGGAAGCGTGCTTAGCGGACGCCTTTTCAATTATAAATTGCTGTGCTTCAGCCGGATGAACGTTCATTTAAAGTAAAGCTTCGCTATAGGAAACGTGCATTTTCAACAATGCTAAAAAAAGTCGTCCTGGAATACATGTTTATGTGAATCATACTAATAAGGTATGAAATGGTCTTCCCCATGAAAATTGCTAACCGAAAAAATGATTGTACCTCGAGGTTTAGCGTCAGGATTTCCCATACTTGTAAGGTAATGCAATTAGAGTTTTCGTCATTGAGTTGAAAATATTGTATTATCGATATTTTACTAACAATTTTACGCAAATTGCTTATAGCTCCGGACTGGATCCTCTCTCTTTCCTAGTAGGAATTGTATTCCTTATTTTCATTCTGCTCGTGCCTAGACTCTCCCACGGACCGTTCTTTGCTCCAGCTGGTATAGGTGCAGCTCCAGTGTCTTCAGGAGCAGTATACACTAAGAAAAGAAGTTCAAGAGAAATCAGAAGAGACATGACGGTCAATAAGCAGATCAGTGGGATAGAATTTGACTTTCTGACTCAAAATGTGTTTCAAGCAATTCAAAACCATGTAAGCATATTTTTTTTACCGTTTTTTTGGTGTATTATTATTATTTTTGTAATAGTTGCCTGCATGGCCCATTTCAGAGATGGATGCAAATGAAACATTTGTTTCTGGGCAGCTGACTTTAGAGACTGCCAAAATATTGCATTTACTAAAAGGGTAAAGCACACTTTTTTCTGAAAATTTAAGGTGAAAATCCTATCAGTATGTTATAAAAATACAAATATATTTTGTTTCAGCATTTAAAATTAAATCTACTTTTAAAAATCAATATAAATGTCATAAGTATTAACGAATATGCATGTTGAGTTACTTGGGTAGGTTCATAGTTCCAATTCTTTTGTATTGAATTAAATTTTTAATTAAAAATATGAAATCAAACTTGCTAAATGATACTTGGTGGAACTCCATAATAACGTAAATTTATTGTTAAAATCACAATAAAATTGAGAAACTTGTACAATTCCACATCACCTGATGATGGCGTAGTATGCCGAAACCGGTTGTCTCACCTTTATACTGTGGAATTGTACAAGTTTGTCAATTTTATTGTGATTTTAACAATAAATTTATGTTAAAAATATGAAATCATATTGGTGTACCAAGAAAGTGCAACTTCTTGACGGATTTTATAATAATGGGTTATTTTAAAAAATCTACTACAAAATAGAGGTGCTAATAATGCTTACTGCTAATGGATGGTCTTGAGTCTAGAGCAGGGCCTGACTGCTGGAAATATACTCATCAGTATCTGGGTTTAGATTCTGTTGTCTGCCTACTTTATTATTATCAATTGAATTTAGTAGTGTGCAGTTAAAGTTGAGATTATCCGCTTGATTTGTATTATTGTGGTTTGAATAATGCAAAAAAATTCAATTGTTTTAAATTAAATAAATCATTCTAATGTGCTTATTAATTTCTGCAATCATTTTATGAAAATTTAATAAATCATTAGGGATTATTTTAAAAGTATATAGAATGGAAATCTGAAAATATAGTTTTCCTTTCACAGAAAATGTTTGAATAATGGATAAACTTCGTAACTTAAGCAATTTAATCACAACTTTTTGCTACTATGGTCTATTTCCTTATTGCAGGTTAAATACTACTCTGAGGAAAGCTCATGAATGCATTTCTTCCCAAGGAGAGTGTGTTTTTTGTAATACAATGTGCTGTGATCAAGATGTTATTATTTGTGAAATGCTATTTAATTCAACTTCTAATGTAAAATCTATTAAACAAAGCTGAGAGGAAACCATTTAGTTATTTTCTTACTCCTGATCTCCCATTAACAGTAAAAATACTGCACATCAAATCTTGAGGTAAGAAGCAATCATTTTTTCTTTAAGAGGAGTCTAACAGAAAAATTTCCTTTGACATATAAAAATATTCCTTATTCCATATTCCTTTCATATAAAAATTTATCCTTTTATGAATCTATTACAAAACTGTTTTGCTCCACAATTTTAAGTTAATATTGTTCCTTTACTTCAGCATCACTTGAGGTAGATGTGAAAGAGATAACCTATGATTTAATGGATATTTCTAAACATACCAAAATAAAAACACCAACATTAGACTTATCCCCAATCTTCCTTATTATATCCCTATGTTTTCATAACCTCCAGCTAAATATGTGGTTACTTACAATATTTCCCAGAGACTCTCTCTAAAAATTCAATCATATTTTACACAAAGATTCATTTCACATTCAAATCAGCTTCAATATAAAAATTCATTAGACCTCTGATCTTTGATTTATAGTATTAAAATTTGAAGGTATGTACATTGAATATGCTGCAGAATATTCATAAAAGGATGAATCAAGAGAATTTAAAAACTTAAACCAATGAATAAGATGTCATGGATTTAAAGTAGCTCCTTTATTAAAATTTATAAATTTATACAGTTATCGTTGAAAATATATAATAATATAGAACATAGAAAATATTAAAAATACATAGAGACTTCACTTCCATAAAAGATAGGACTACGAGAATATACAGAGAATTTAATAAAGGGTGGGTACATCATTAAATACAAAACTATACAAAATATTTCACTTTCCAAAAGTTGAAAGCTGTCCAATTTTAGATGGAATGGCAGTATTGGACGGAGGAAAATTTTTTCTGGAAAAAAATTGTAGAAATGAGAAAATTACATAACGTTAAAATCAGTATTTGAATGATTTAAATTAACAGCCATAAAAAATTAAAAGATGGTGAACTTGAAATAGTATTGTGTTATTTAAGAACTACTGCTATAAAGTTTCAATAAGTTGAAAAATAGTCTTGGTGCTAGTATTTAGTGCTACTTTTCTTTAAATTTAAATTCAGAATGAAAATATAATACATTTCAATTACTAATGCACAAAAAAACTTTTCTTTTGATATTTTATCCCAACAAAAACCATGGAAATCATGTGTATCAACGACCAAATTTACAAACCCACTGGTTCAATTTCCTCAATAATAACATTTCATAAATAATTGTGAATGAATGAGGTTAAGATACGTCATTGTTTCAGACAGATTTTAATTTCTATAGAGAGCAGCATGTGGGTTACAACATACTGTTATCCAAAAGAAACTTTAAATGAATACAGATTTCCTTCTATAAACAAAAAATATTATTTCCTTCTAAAAATAAATACCATTACCTTGCGGATGATGGCGTGTCTTTGGAAGCTAAGAAAGACAAGTTGGGTGGGAAACATGATCTTGGTTCAAAAGGAGGACGGTTTCTACTGCCATTCAAATATGGGTGGCTTGACCTAAACTTCTGCTTCAGATGCATCATCTTTCTAGCTGATCCTAAAGAATAAAATATTAATGTAAGAACAAAAAGAAAAATGAAAATATTCAGAATGTTATTTGTAGTAGATATACTTATTTTTCACTGGCAACAATAGCAGCTATTACAACAACTTGAAGTTTCAGTAAAATCACCACACACATGACGAAAATGTCAGACCAGACAGACAACCGATGGATGTCATTAAAAATAATTTTCTTAGTTTTGCTAAGAGAACTTAAGATTGGCCTTAACTTAGGCCTTGCCTGAGATCTCAAATATTTTCTAAAGCAGTGAATAGAGGAGCTGATTTATCAAAGCTGTATTTATTGAAATAATAAAGTTGTTTTAAGTCAAACACACTAGTGAACTGAATAGTCAATCTAAAAAATTTCACGAAGGAATATAGTTAACAATATTTCATAAATCACTGGCTGTTTTGTTACACATCTTTTGCATGGAAATCATAAGAATTTATGTATACATTCAAGGAGATCAATGGAAAATACATATACAATGGCATGTACAATATGTGTCACATCACTTGAAATTTCATCATATTTATGCAAAAAGGCAGACAGAGGTTGACTTTTTTGACATCAGCAATTTAACTGTTTATGGATTTGGATGTTCTGGTAGTTGCAGATGACTAAGCAGGCTAAAAGAAATTAAATATTGTGAATTAATTACCTGATTTACCATTAGTATAAACTTCGTAAGCAATATACTATTAATTTATGGTCGATTGTATATATAAAATTTGTGCAGTACTACTTTGTAAAACTTTCAGACTTGAGGGTAAATTATAAATTTTAATAAAGAAGGACCTTTTACCTTCCACTTTTTCTGAGACTATTATATTTTTTAATTGGCAGTATCAATATTAAATAATGTATTTTTTGGCGTATACCATCCTTTTATTTAAACTTAATTGAATAGGAGGAGTTTATTCATATAATCTTTTTGTACTTGGTTTCTATATTTTAATAGAACTTAATCTTTAAAGGCTAAATAAATAGTGTCAATAAATTTGCTGAATTAGTTATCTATATACATTTAGAGTTCTAACCCTTTAATATTACATTTATTTTTTTCAAAAATTTTCTTCTAAAAAAAAGAGATATTTGATAAATGGTATTGCCAAATCATAGTGATGAGTGAGTGAGATACTATCTATTTTATTATGTCAATGTTGGGAGTAAGATGTTTTACTTGACATATATAATCATTAATTATCCTTACTAATGAACAGAAACCATTTACATTGACTCTTGGGCTTCATTTTTATGTGAAAAATACATAATAAGGTTAGAGAAGTCAGATTTCGTAATGCAAAAAAATTCTCTCACATGCCACTTTGAGCATCTACGCCACAGGTTCACTACCACTGTCATATAACAAGCAACTATTTCTTGCAACAAGTTTGTACACTGCAAATGTCTTAATAACCAGAAACCTGTTGCCCATTTTGCTGGCTGCCCAAGACAGAAAATTTCCTTAGAAATTTTTCTCCAGATTTGTTTATATTGCTTAGTATACATAAGTTAAATTGTAAATAGTATGAAAGGGTTACCAATTTTCTGAAAGATAAGTGGTCAATGCTACAATAATTCTTAAAATCATAATACTTCCAAATTGCCTTTGATTATAATGGGACCTTTTCTAGTGGCTAAGTTGAATCATAGAAAATTAGAGAAGTTTGGTTCTGAATCTGAGCTTATAAAAGTGATGTATTTGGAACTTAGGCAACCCCTCCCTGCATCCATGGTTTGAAATGTTTCCCATGCTTGTTTGCTATTTAAAGTGCTGTTTGAAGGCTACCTCAACAACACCTTAAATTTCCTTCATCTTTAGAGCTCTACTTGACGTTCACCTCTAGAAAAATAATATCCTAACTAACCTCCATTACTGGAATCGATGGGTGGTGTACCAGTCAGTGAGCCCTTGCCCCCAGAGGACGGTAGGACTTTCTCATTTGCATTGGAGTTCTCCTTATCCTCTCTTGACCTCTCCCTGCCTCTCCATGATGCTGCATTACCATAGTTCTGGAAGCGATTCCAACTTTTGGGTTGTGTAAACGTGCGTGGGTTAGCAGCTGAGATCTTCTGCTGCATGGAGGAAGGAGCTGCGAATTGGTAGGGGAGTGGTGCAGGGGGTAAGATAGAGGATAGGATAGACGAGGGAGCAAGAGAGGAAAGTAACTGCACCTTGGCTATTCCATCACTGACGGTAGCCACTTCAGCATCTATACCATCTCCTTTCCCTTCACTTGACTCATTCAGTCCATGCTCTGTAATTTTGTCGACTGGTAATGACACCAGGTCACTGAAATTGTAGTCTTTATCTTTAATCTCTTCGTTCACACAAAATGTTTCGTTCATTTTCCCTTTGTTCTCATCTACACTATCACCAGCAGTTACATCGGTGCTTTCTGCGTCTCCTTCTGAACCAGACTGCTGGTCCTTCCAGGATACTCCTTTGATTCCTTCCACTGTCTGTTTCAAGTTCTAAAAGGGATGGAGAAAACATGCTATTACACAGAAAATATGCCATTAAAATATAAAAATAAGAACCACTACACTCAAATACTATCAAGTATTCAAGAGGCTAAGAATTGCCATTGCAGTGTAAAAGCAATATAAGGTATGACTTGTTTAAGACTTTTCCAAAGACTTAATGAAAACAGCATTATAACAAAGACATGACAACTTTTTATTCTTTGCACGTTGGAAAACAAAAGGAAAGGGTTTTTGGCTCTTTGATTTTTAAATAAGTGCTTTACTCCTTAAAACAAGAAGGATACAACTTTAGTTTTCTTTATTGGCCACATCAATAGGTAAGATATGAGAGAGACTCTGAAATATTCCTGAGCAGTATTGGTCACCTTCTTATCATATTTTTGAAGCTTGATTTGATTACCAGACATAAAGAGTGCCTTCTTTTTGGTAATTATACACTCTACATTGAAGCAATATCACTGAATGGATAGTTTGGGTTGAATAATTAATAGTTTGACAGCAGCGGTGAGAGGCCATCACAGAGCACAATCTCTCCAGTACTACTCTCAACAGCCCACCAAACACAGCACTGCCACTCTAATTTAGTCGATGTTTACAACTTGAAATTGCAACAAAATGAATCATCGCCAAGTAAAAAAAGGCTTCTAAGGTAGGGAAATGAGAGCCTGCATGGCCTAACACGGCAAACCAGACAGTATGTCTCTATGGAGGAGCCATTTTGGGTGATTAGTGGAAATCTATCACTCATAAGCTTGCAGAATGCAAGCAACTTTTACTCTTTATATCTTTATGTAAAGATATACAACTCTAACAAACCCATATGCATACAAACCAAGCATTCATTACTAAGTATGCTTGCTTCAGTATCTGTAATGCAACTACAAACTATCAATGACAATTTAAAAAACAATCAGTAACTATTAACCAAAACTATTATTAACCATTGAGAATCAATGCATATGGTTTCTTTCAAAAGATAACGCTCTATAAAAAACTTTTATAATAAATATACAGAACCCTATGAACTCCAAGTACTCAAGCCTAACTTTGTGGGATGCCATCTAAAGCAAATCAGAGATCAGTGCTTCGCATTAAAAAAAATTCTTTCTTAATGTAACCTTTTTCAACCAAGATAGTCATACTTAGATAAACTACAAATAGATAGAGTGGATTATAATCAGAAAGTGTTAGATTACATCAATGCTAATAACATCGTATGTTTAGCAAAATATCTCACTGACTCCTATCATATGGCAGTGAAGAAAGCAGTTGCAGTGTCTAGCCCAATTTTCAACCTAAGAGAGAATTAGAAAAAGATCTGATGAAACTACAACCACACCAAATCTATGGACAGCCAAAATTATGAAATATTAATTCCCTGACCAACCCTGTGGTAGCATCAATGTCTTCGGTGACGCACACTTCGGCTTTTAAATTAAATGGTCTAATTAGTAACTTAAAGTAGTTTAAACCAAAATTTTGCAGCAAATCATCATCCAACAAAAATTTCTTTGAGTTTTCACTATCACAGTCCAAGTTAGAATTTTCAGATGATACAACATTTGTTTAATTTGTTATTACAAAATTATTTCTTTCCATAATCCTGGTAAATGAAACCTTCAATATCCTATGAGAAGTTAGGGGCTTACAAAACGAATCTCTTATAGATTGGCCAATATGCTGCTGGCAGATATCAAAGCAAATTTCCATAGCATATGAAGCAGGTGTAGAGACCTTCAAAGGTTATAAAAGGAAGGAACATAAGAACAGCCAAGGGTCTACCTTGTATATAGTCCTTCTTGCTTCATAGACCAGTCAGGAAGATCAATAAAAAGAGGGTGGCAGAACACAAGAGATGCTTTCACTTGGGGAATCCCACTTCAGAATTGGCTAATTATCTAACAGCCAAGGAACATTCCAGCACCTTTGCAGTGAGACTACTCCACAGTTAACCCAAAGGAAGAAAGCTGAATGCCTTGGAGAAGATAGAGATATCCCTAACCCCTAACTTAATGAACTATTTGACCTACCATGACCCCTCCCTTCACCTTTCCCTACCATCAAAACGAAATGCACACATGTAAATTTCCCTATTTCTATTTTTAAGGTACCTGAAGATGACCAATATGGCCAAAACCAGAAACGTTAAATAAAGAATTGTGAAAATTATAAAGCCTATTCTCTGATTGGTTATACAGAGCCTTTGACAGTAGTGAAGGTTTTTAAGCACAGAGTACAGAATAAGGAGAAATATGACAATGAGGATACAGTGGTACCTTGAGTTACAAGTGCCCCAAGTTACGAGTTTTTTGAGATACGAGCCGTCACTAGATCTAGTTTTTGCCTTGAGTTACGAGCCAAAATTTGAGATACGAGCCAGCCTCGGTGATGTCACAGCCAGTTGGCATAGCAAGCCATGACTCAGATTTGCAAATCTTGCACGTTCAATTCACGTGTTTACCTTGCCACAGAAGTATTTCTGTCATGCTGCTATAATTTTGTGTTTTTGATACTTACAGTTATTTAGTGAAAATTGATTTGAGATACGACAATTTTGACTTACGAGCCTGATCACGGGACAAATTGAATTTGTATCTCAAGGTACCACTGTATATTGTAATGAGTAATGAGAATATATTAGACAAATGTGATCTTTATGTCCAAAACTTAATGAAATTAACTAAAATCAAATGAGACATGCATAAACTAGGATAAAAAGAAACTAAACTAGTTTAAAAGATGACAGAATAACAAAGAATAAACATAAACTATAATTCTATAGCAATTATTGCCTTCCTATCAAAAGAAAAAAAAAAATCCAGGCAAAAGTTATTACAATTTTCATGTTGGAGAAAACTATATTGTAAATTAACATTAAAACAAATAGAAATGAATGAATTTTTCAATGACATAATATTTAGGAATCCATATTATACTTTTACTACCTGGTAGATATCTGGAGTACCAAGCACCATTTAAATCAAATAAAGGAGTAAATACTACAATTACCTCATACTGTTTTTCTAAAGCTTGCGTTAACAATCCATGCCCCGAAAGAAGACTGTGATATACCTGGAAGGTACTCGCCAACTTTTCTAGAGTGGTTTCAATCTGTGATCTTTCCCTCTCAGTCAAAGTACACAATCTTGTGGCATGTTCAGCCATACACTTCCATGCCTGTAACTGCAAGTTAAAATAATTTTTAAAAAAAGGACAAAAGGATATATGGTGTGACAGCTTTTTCTAGAGGAGTTGCAATGAAACTTTTTAAATTTCTACCATCATTAAATTATTACACAACAAAAGAATAAAATCATTTACTTATATGGGAGTTGGTAGTTATGAGAGAATACTAATATAATTTGTATTAATAAATACTAGCTATGTAAAATACAATAATTTGATAGTGATAAATTTTAATTCCAAACCTTAAGATTTGATGATTTTCCTTCTAATATTGGCATGGTAGTGGAATTGGCTTCTTTCAGTAACTGCGCAATTTTCTGCCCATTCTGTTGCAACTGGCTCCATGCAAGCTTTTTCCTCTCTTCATTACGATTAATACGCAAAGCAAGTTTTTCCTCCCAACACAAAGATTTTGTTTCACACTGAAATAAATGTAACGAAGAACCTTAACTCAAAAATATCTTTAAAATCATAATAATAATCATTTTAATAATAAAGACTAGACTGAAATAAGGATCAATTGTGACTAAAATATTATTCAATGAAGGGACAGCAAAAGCAACTTAGCATAAAACATCAAGTAAGTGTAATGTTTAGAGCTCTTAGTTCAATAAACTCAGTATAGGATAAAAAAAATAAACCTAGGGCACCAGAAATGTGTAAATAGTGAAGATACATCAATTTACATGAATTTGAATTCTTAGAGAAAATACTAAAATCGAAGGATAATTTTATTGTTATAAGTAACCCAAAATACAAAGATATCATACAGAGCCATCCCATGAAAAAGAAGAAAATTGTAGACACAATCAAATAACTTATAGAGACCCTCTGACCCCCTGCCACATGCCAAAAGGCGGCTTGCAGGGTACTCACATAGACATAGAGATAAAAGTAAAGAAACATCCGGTTTTAGCACTGATCATCAATCATCATATGAGAAAGTTACCAAAAGAAGGAAAAGAGGGTGGTCCAGAAGGTCAGGAGATAATGCTCATGGGGTGAGAGTTTTCCAGGGAATAAAGGGTAGACTTATTTTCTAAATAACTACTCTTTTCTTTGGCATTAGACAAGAAAATTTGTTATGCCTTTCTTAGAGCTTTACTGAATAGGCATTTATTTAAAGGGAAAACAAGAAAGCAAGACTAAATACGTAAATAAGACAAGAACTCACCTTTTCATATTCCTTGGTACCATTACCACAGAAAGACTGAAGCCTCTGCAAACCACGACGTTTGTTTGCAACTTTCCAAGAAAGCATTTTGTTTTCAGCCTCCAGTTGCAAAATCCTCCTTTGTAAGATTTCTCGTTCACCAAAAATAGCCGAGATTCTCCCAACCAATGCTTTTTGCAGGGGAGATTTGATTTCTTCTTTCTTAGGAACTGGCTCTGGAGCTGGACCGGCTACAAAAGTTGAATTCATTGCAGATGAAGGAACTGACGGCTCTTCTGGTTCTTTTTCTATAACAATAGTTTCTGATAGCTTTGATGAAACGTCATCTTCTACTGGTGTTTCTACCGCCATATCCCCATCAGCACAATTCACTTGCTCCTTCTGTGTAGCTTCAAGCTCTGCTACTCTAAGTTTCAAAGCTGCATTCTCTTGCCGCAAGTCTTCCACCAATGCTGCCAACTCTGTTACATGCATGTCGACTGAAACAACATTCTTTTTTGTCTGAAACAAATGTCAGATTTTATAGAATAAAATCACAGAAGTTTTGAGCAAATATAACAAACATAAATCACAACAAAAATTTATAATCATTCCTTAACATCATATTTTATAGAGAAAAACTATTCAATCATGATTTAAAAAAAAATATTCTCAAGCTCTTCTATCTTAGAATAACTTTCCTTTAAATATAACAATTTGGTTTGCATTATATCCAAATATATAGCTATCTTACTGTAGAGATGACTTACCCGAAGTTTGATTTTTTTTGCACGGTCTGCATATTTTAGAGTATTATAGGTGTCTTCATAAGACAGTACAGCTGGAGAAACGTTTGCAATCATAACTGTCTTACAATTGCCACCAAGTGAATCTTTTAGAAGACGAGTCAGCTTAGAATTTCGATATGGTATGTGTTTCAAACCATCAGCCAAAGCATTTATACAGTTACCTGTAAAAATAACATTAAAAAATAACTACACAATACTTGGAGGCACAAAACCGTTGGAATGGGAAATGGCTGCACAGTGAAAGTTTCATTACAAAATTTTCTTTAAGGGAATCTCCAAGATTTCCAAAAATAATTATGAACATGAAGCCATGTTTCAAGTGGAACTTGTGAAAATTTCATCTTTGTACATCTATTAAATCTATCTAATATTATATAATCTATTATATTAATTACCAGCTGATTTGATTGCACACAATATCTTCATAAAAAATTATGTGCTTTGCTTGATAACTATAAGATCATGCAAATCTATGAAAGTTTCATTACATCTTCCGTAAATAATAAACAGAATTTCGATCATTTATATCATGCTATGAAAGAGAATTGTGCTACTACATATTAATCAGTTTTATTGAGTTAGTTTTCAGTCCTTCATTTTGATTATAGGATGCCTTAAACTGACCCCAGTAATCCACTGAAAATGGAGAGGTGTATGAAAGCCGAGGAAAAGATCAGATACCTTAAAAGCATCTCTCTTATAATTTATCAAAATGATTCTCTGTTTGGACTATTTCAGAGCATTAGTTGCAAGGCAAAGGTGTTAGGCAATGTTTATTAACAAAAACATTATTAAAAACCTTCAATGAATGGTTAAAATGGCAATAAGTAATATCACGAGTATCCATGTTTGTACTAGGATTCTAACTTGTGATCCCAGTAAAGATAGGGTTTGAACTCTTCCAAAACACCAAGACAAGCAAAAGATAAAGGTTTTAAAGGTTAAGGTAACACATTAGGTCTCCAAATTTAAATTCCAGCATCAACAGAATTTAAGAGGTTGATTTAGTACAATAATAATTAAAATTAACACACAAAAATCACTCACCTAAACTGAGTAGAGATCTGTTGATATTAGCACCTTCTGCAAATCTTGATCCTTTGAAACCTGTAGCGGAGCCTCGTTCAGAACCAGCTAAATCTATCATAGAGAGCTTCACTACTTTTATTACAGACCCTTCGTTTACTTTTCCATTTTCTAATGGATGGCTGGTCATTTTTATGTACACCTGTGAAAATTTTTTAATGCATAATCATTAATTCAAATATTATAATTTAAAAAAGATTTCAGGCACATTAGAGTAAAATTCACTGTTCATAAGAAAGAGCTCCCTTCCCTAATACAATACCTGGAATACTGCATGAGAGCGCGAGGATTCTGCATTTGCATCAGTGGGGTGCTGAGATCTATTGCGATTGCCACTCTCAAGAAGAGATAGAAGGTGAGATGCATCTGCTGGTCTCTGCACAGTGAGACCCTGCACTTTCACACCATAACTCGGATCTTCTCTAACGTGCAACTGCCCTAGGCTCGGAGACAGTAAATCCTTGACTGTTTCATTATACACCTAATGAGAGCAAAGGTAAGTAATAGGTAAGGATTCTACTTATACATAAGAATACATTTCCTAGATGCAATAAATTATTTTGCATAAAGACCAGCTGCTTTTCAATTAACGAATTATAATAGAACATTTAAATACTAAACCAATTAATAATTAAATAACATAGATAATCATCAACAATAATAAGATAATTTAAGAATCATCTTTCAGCTATAGTTATTTTTTCAGCATTACAGTAACTTTATTTAAGTAATTTAAACACAAAGATGTCACTCAGTGAGAAAGTCTGTAAATGACAGCAGATTAAAGACAAAGAAAAGGGCTACTGGTTTCTCCGACAAACAAAATTAAGCCTACTCTCATCTGAATCAACTTTATCATAAATCATATCATTCAAAGAATCTTAAAATCAATATTGATTATTCAATCCTTTGATGAATCAAAAGAATGAGTAATAATACCATTGGAATGAAGTGCCATTACATCAAGTGAAAACTGAGATTCGTTTATTTACCAATATCAGTAAAATTAAACTGATAACACATGACATCAGAAATCACTTACTATTGTGAACTTCAAATTACAAAAATACGAAAACTCAGTAAAAAAGAATCTTTTAATGGTCTGCTCATTGGCATGATAAACAAATGCTATGACTGAAAACTTACCTCCATATATGACACACCAATTTCAAATTTCCTCTCTTCTTTCAGAAGTTCCATTTGATTATAAAGTTCTACCATCGTGTGAAAGGTGATACCAGGAGAATCACGTGTTCCAAGCATTGTAAATGTTTTACCAGCTCCAGTTGCTCCATATACAAACACTTTAAATTATATTAGAAATATATTTGAAATATAGTAAAAAAGTACAAGAGCATCCAAAAATAATGAAAAAATTGTTTATAATCTATTGTTTATAAGAGATTTTGATTGCAATATCATAGTACCCGTGGCTTTCATAGAAACTACACACACTAGTTGTTTAGGTAATTAAAAATAGGTTGTTACCAGAACAGTTATATCCATCTAGTAAGGATCCAATGATATCTTTGGTACTCCCACAAAACACTTGTTCATTGGTGGCATGGGTATCGAAAACTTTATCAAATGCAAATTGTAAATCTTTGTGTGCCTTCTTTGTCATATCCCGACATTTTTGTCGCACTCCTTGGAAATAAAAGTCATCAACTTCTTCACTCGGATCAAAAACTAGAATCTGATCATTGACGACTTTCACACAACTCCTAGAAAGAATCAACATTTTTCCTTTAAAATATATTTTTCAAAACAAACATAGTCGTTCATCTATTTACATACCTCACGTTCTCTTCCGAATCATTATTGCCTATTGGTCGGACTCTTATGACGACTTTAATGTTGGCATTGAAACTTGGTTCAATAGAATGCCTTCGTAAACTTTTACGTTTTCCAATACTTCTCCTGATATTTTTGCCCGGAGAGAAGGCTCTTGACAAATCCTTCCTATTCATTACCATGGCTATGGCGTTCAAGTTCACAAACAATAAATCAGTTACTCACTGACACTAAGAATGTCCCTGTATTCTATCATAATTGTAAAAAACTTCATTTAACATATAAATCCATTGGATGTAGTTTTCAAGATTCTGCATCAAGTACTTCCCAATTTCAAAAATCAAACTCGTTAGTTCAGCTTACCAACACGTCGCTGTCAGCGCTTTCACGCTGAGCGCGTAACGGTCATCGCCGTCATCGCACAGACGAGCTAAACAAGCTTAAGATGAGGCCCGAGCTGAGTCATAACGTGCAATTATTTCCTAAACTTTCTTTTTGCGGATTTTCCCTTTACTATATGTAAAATATATTTTCCATTTTACTCATCAGCCGAATTTTGCGTCAAAGTTTTCTGGCATTCAAAAGAAACCGGATTTGAAAAATATTACCATGTATAGCTTGTGACATCACTGCGAATATTCTCCAATTACTTAAGCGTCACTACGAGGAACGTTTGACATTTGCAAGGAAGTAACTTCAACGTGTTTATGATAGGGCATATATTGCTTCAAATTTTTCATTTGGATATATTGAGGCCCACAAACAATGTTCAACTTAGCTTTAGTCTAATTATTGTTCAGTTATTCAATTTCTGAAGATGTAACTTTAATCTTCTACGAAACATTGTTTCGTGTACATATTTCACCAATAGAGAATTAAAATAGTGCTCCTGGCTCGAGATTTTTCAGGGAGATACCAAAATTCTTCTGGGGGTTTCTAGGAATGGTAATTTTATGCGCCTACCGGAGGGTACGGAAGTGCTTCCTTACCAGGTGATGCGGGAGTTCCCTGTCCTTTCATACGGTGGGAGAACGCCTCATCCAGAAGCACTTAGTTTCAGAATAGGAACGTTAACATTCTGGCTGTTGCAAAAACTTCAAAGAGTTCTACTGGATCGCTCTATAGCTGTATATTGTGTGTGTCACCCAAAGGAGTGATTATATTGGCGATAAAAGTCTACAGTAATATGTGTTCTTTTGTGTCTCAAGGTTTTCAAGACAAGTGAAATCGGAAGCACCCAAAAAAATTTATATTTCCAATGACACTGTGAAGAGCACTTTCAATTATACACAGATTTTGGCAAATTTTCCTCACTTATACAATTGAATATTCAGTTTCTTAAGTCTGTATGATAAGAGTGAAGACGTTAATCGAAGATAAGATTCTCCAGATGTCATGTTACTTTCACTCCCTCACTTCGAATATTGAAAATGAAAAGTCTGAGTAAAAAGTTAGGAAGATTTTTATTCACTAACAAGAACTTTATAAGAAGTATCTAAATCAAAACATCTACATTAAAATATAACTTGAGCATTATTAACAGTCCTTGTTACTATTTTATCACGCTCAACACTTTATATAGGTCACCTGAGTATAAATAAAAGGGCAAACAACATAATACATTTAGAAAAACGACACAGCTGCACAAAATTTTCACATGCTTTCACCAAAAGTTAATTGTTCAAAATGCATGGAGGAATAGCTGCCAATTATGGCCAACACTTGCCTAATTATTACAGAACAAGGGGTGAGATTAACAGACAATCATCAAAAAGCAGGATATACAAGAAAAAAGAATAAAATCACTGATACTGTTGCCTACGACGCGCTGCTCTCTGCTTATCAAATCGCATTTCCATTTCTTCCAGTACTTTTGGGGTATATCGCACCACAAGCTTAACAGAACCTTGAGCTGCCTTTAAGAGCTCAACAGCTTTCTCATGATTTTCTCCTTCAACCGACTTTTCCCATAGGAGAGAAGAAGAAATTAAACCGTTAGAACAATGAGCACAAGAAAATTACAGTTTCTACAACTGAAAACTTTTTCACTTTCAATAAATGCAATTCAGTAAAGGAACTATGAAGGTCATAAGCAAAAATAAATATTTCAAAGACTTTGATTTTGTGATTTCTCTGGCAGTAAAGTAAAAAAAAATGTCATAGAGACATTAATTAAAATATGTAATTTGAATGTTAAGAGCTGAAATGTTTCAGCATATCATTTCTTTCTACCGTGGCTACTATTATTTATTTCTATGAAGTCATTCATTTCATGATTTCCCAATGCAGTTAATAATTAATATTGCACTAGGACAGAATTACTACAATTGGATTTGATGACAGCCTAGGAGAAAAAACCAAGGCAATAGAATTTAAACAATTTAAAAATTTCAAATAGAGAACTACTTTTGTGTCTGATAGAAGTATGCAGTAACATTTGAGTTTGACATTTATAAATTCCTTCAAAGAGAAATTCTTGTAGGAGGGAAATATGACTGAGAGCCATTAAATGTATTTACTAACAGCAAATTGAATTATCCTTGAAATAGCATATTTCCAAAACAAAAATTGTGTTATCAATAGATTCTGGCAAGACTTTGTGGTAGGAAGCCATAACGAACTGAGAAAATGAAAATAGACATTTACCCGTACCACATAACGTTTTGTGGTACGGGTAAATGTCTATTTTCATTTTCTCAAAAATTGTGTTCTCTATGATCAGTCTTAGAATCTTTTCCAAAAATTTTTGCCAAATGGGAAATTATCTTTGGTCTTTTATCCATACAGAATATAACAGGTAACTGAGTAGGTGAAACTAACGTGACTATACCATCCCCAACATACCAGTGGCAGCTTGCGGTGTATTTATGTAAACGTTGTATTAAGAACAAACTCATGGAATTGAAACATTTTGTCTGATTAACACCAAGAAAACAAGGAATTTTCAGGTACATTATCAGGATACTTTTAAACTGTGCATTGATGAGCCCTAATGTTAATCTGCGCCAAAGTAATTATAAATTGGAAGGGTGTGTGAAAGTCAGATGTGATAAAAAGCCAACAAAATTCTTAGACAAACAGCTGACAAATGCAGGCTTAGAATTCAGATAACCTCAATCAGAGAAGTAAGACAAGAAATTCTGTAGTAGCCTTACTATCCTGAGTCAAGAAATGCAAATTCAGTAATGAAATTAATACATTACCACTCCATTAACAGATAAAAGCTGGTCTCCCCTCTTCAGTCCTCCATGCCTATCTGCAACTCCCCCTGGTATAATACGAGAAATATAGATTGGAGAGTTTTGTTCTTTGCCTCCCATCACATTAAACCCAAGACCTTCTTCTGTCTTGGGAAGCTCAACGACACGTGGGTGTGCATGTCCTTCTGAAGCAGCAAATGCTGCCACAGTTGCCTGCAATAATTATAGATTGACCTTCAATAAAATCATTCCCTAACACTAAATTAATTCCATAAAAACTAAATTTTGTAATGAACAGATTAACAAGGAGATCAAAAGATGAGCAATGAGAAGTTTTTCAGAATACTAAGTTCTGAAACAGATAACTAAAACAGAACTCAGATTTGGTTCAATAAACTTTCTACTACCCAAGGAGAAGAGGTCTTGAAAAAAGTCTTCAAGACTGTGACTCCAACCCAGATCTTCCACATAAAATTGCACGTTACCATAAAATTCCCTATGATATTTCATCTAAAATTGCTTTAGGTACTTACACTAGGTAGTGGCATCATGGATACTGACTAAGAATATGAATTACAAATTAATATTTTTCATTTCTAAATAGCGAAACTAACTACAAAGTCCTGTAACAACATTCAGAATGAGCAATGTCATTAATGAATGTCTGAAAACTACAGCTGAAGGCTTTCACATCGTGCATTAAGCCTTAAAAAAAAGGATTCCTGGAACATTTAAAAAGTATTTTGCAAATGCTCAGGCATCCTGCTTATAGGAACATTAGTTACATTATACTTGGATCAGAATATGCAATGATTTGTGCTCTGAAAGAATTAAAAAAAGAGTACTGAGTGATCAAGAAAAATTTAAACTCATAAATAAGTATAACATTTGTGATAAACTATTAAATCTTCTCCTAAATAATACATTTACTTGGTTAAAAATTCTTTTTCTGTTAATAAATTCGATATCTGATTTGATATTCGATCTGTTAATATATTAGATTCTTTTTCTGTAATTCAAAAAAAGAGGAATACAAATCCTTCTTTTTCAATTCAGTGTTAATGGTTTCTTAAAATCATAGGTGATACGATATTAGTTTC